>VDFB02360279.1:63501-220029 GCA_007258455.2 Sequoia sempervirens
CAAAAAAGGTATAGAAAAGCTTAAAATTTTCCTAAAGCCAGTAAAATTCACTGTAAGAATAGATAGTCAAGCTATGAGGAGCCTGCTCAAGAAAAAACCAAATAAAGATATAGCTCAAGGTAGAATTGTAAGATGGTATTTTGAATTTCTCAACTATGATTTTGAGATTGAATGGATAAAAGGAGAAAATAATCCATTAGCAGATACTCTGACAAGAGAACTTGCAGGATCTATATATTCAGATCTAGAATTGAATAATCCAGATTGGTTTAGGCCGAATGGTACTGGCATGTACATGATAAATGCTGGTAATATTAGTCTTCAATCCCTTCCAAAAGAAATTGTTCTAATCTTGTTGGAATCTTACTTCTTAAATAAATGGCTTTCAAATATCAGAAATTAGATCAGTTATCACCATGCACCAGGATTAATTGATTCAGATGAAGATGAAGATTTCAAAGAATCCATAGGACTAAATCATGCTCCTATCAGATATTGGTGTGGAAACAATGCAATCCAAGTACGCATCAAAGGTTTGTTTGGTATGAATTGGTCAAAACAGAGTAAAATGAATATTTTGAAAAATCTAAAATTTGGTTTTATTACCAGAATTAGTTTTGATCAAGATACATTTGAAGACTATACTGATTTAATAGGAGCCAGATTTAATCTAGATATGGAAGAATTCTTAGATTTGTTATACCCATAGTTCAAAAGGACTATGACTGATTGCATGGTGCAATATCTGACACATTATCCTAGAACAGGATATAATTTCCAAAGAATTGAATTATACCCTCTTGAAGCCAGATGGAGACCTAAAGTAAGAATCAAAGATATGGAGATCAAGCTTAAACCAACATTACTAGCAAAAAGAGTTGAACTAGATCGAGCTTATTCTCAGGACTATGTAGTCCAAATTGACCATGCCTTTAATCCAAGGGACGATGATTGGGCTCGAGTTTATCTAGAGTTACCTAATGAATTATTGAATCCAGTACCATTCTGATGGTTAGCACATGGGCTTGTTTGTGCTGTGAACTAGTGATGGGGTATGTCCATCACAAGATTTACTTTACTTTACCTTTAATAAAGTAAAGATGAGAGACAACTCATTCTGAAAAATCCGTGAACACACTACCAAAAGTGTGCATACGAGAAGATGCTCTCGTGATCAAAAGCATGATCCCCATAGTGACTTTTGGGTGTAAAGTCGACATGTATGTGACATGTGTCTTAATCACGGTTGTCTACTTTTCCTATTTATGACACTTATCACATGGCTACGAAAAAGTTTTTCAGTCAAATCTTATCCAAGTTCACGCTCTAACCCTATGGTTCCTACTACGGATAAGATTCCTTCTACGTGTCCCTCTTCCAAAAGACGAAACTCAAAATTTATGAAAAAGAAGGTAAAAGATCAGCTTCGGTGGAACTAGTTTCTTCCTATAAGAAGACCCCGAAGATGCCTATCTCGACAGACAATCTCGGAGCGAGTTCTTAAGTTTTAAAAGAGTCTAGGGTCTAGAAAGAGTCTATATGTTATATGAGAATTATGCTCTCTCCTGCATTTTGAGCGATCTGGATGATCAAAATCTGAATATATGTTTACATGTAATGTTATGTTCGTTCATTCTTATAATTATGTTGGTAACAAAGCATAAGTATGTTGGTATCAGAGCCATTATTAGAGCCACTATCAGAGCCATTATGTGGTAATGTGATATATACAATTCTAGCCTTCTAAAGACTTATGGCTGATGTTCATTATTAGTATATTCTGGTGTATTTCATCCACAAAGAAGTCATACTAGGGGTGCAGATATGGGAATGTCTTAGTTAAGCCTTCAGTTCTATCAAATGGTGGAATGTAAGATTTTGAATGATTTAAAGAGGCTCAGATTTTATACAGTTGCAGTCTTCTAATACTACAAACGAGCTTCAGGAATGGAGAGTGTAAGTGGTCATCCAATGTCTAAGAGGAGGTCTTGTTAAAGATTAGAATTTATACAACATCTCTATAAAGGAAGCTGGGGAGGTTAGAATGTCATGAGAATCAGGCTATTTCAGTTTTGAATCTATCCATATGAGTGTGTTTTTAGAATAGCAGAGATAAAAGACATTTCGAGCCAATTTGCAAGGAATAATTTTTACATCAAGGAGAGTCCACAGCGGGGTTTGAAAAATACAATTACATGAATGTCAAAATAGCACCAATTAACTAAGTACAGATAAAAACACACATATTTTCATTATTCTCACTATGAATTTGCAATTCTGAAGGTAAATAAAGACAAACAATAAGAACCACGTTGGGATTTTAGAATGTTGAAGGGATAGAATGGATATCTGTGATACCCAGATGTGGGTTTATTTTCAAAACACAAAAAACACAGAAAAATGCAATAATGGAGATAACCCATATGGGATTTATATAAAAAGCAGTAGATTTAAAAAATACAAATTTATGTGCTGAATCGAGCTTTAGAGGAGAAGAAAAATATAGTTTTCTTTAGTGATTTCAAGCACCCACATTCGGTTTTGTTTTTGGAATACAGAAAATTCAATTACAGTGATAGCCCACGAAAAGAGATAGCAAGGAGATACAAAAATGCAAGTTTCCTGAGGTGGGTCAAGCATCAAAATGAGGAAAATACAGTTTTACTCTATTTTTCATAATACCCATATGCAAAAATGCTTTTAGTTAGACATAATGATCAATTTTCCGTTCTGGGTTGAACCCAAAATCCACAAAGTAAATGCTTTCTACAATACACATCTGGTGCGACCTGAAAATGGCCAAAATTTATGACAAAGAGGAGATTCTTTAAGCCTCTGGAGAATAAATGTTTAGCAAGGAAAGTTACCAGTCCAGATCTATGGAAAAGCACCCTAGCCGCGGCCAAGAGTTCCAGAAAGCTTCCAAATGCCAAGGGTCTGTGCTCTTAAGTGATGGTCAAGCTCTCAATGAAGGTCAAGCTCACACAACAGTAAATGGGAATACAAAAAAATGCAAACAAATGCATTAGAGGCTATGTATAGCCGCGACCTCAAGTGCAGAAGAGAAAAATATGATGCCATAGAAACTATGAAGCTATGAGTGAGTAGCTTACCCCTGCACACTCTCTCCCACCATCTCCCACCCTCTCTCCCACTCTCTCCCACTCTCTCCCACTCTCTCCCACACTCTCCCTCCCTATCTCCCACTCTCCAACACTCTCTCTGACTCTCTTCCTCCCTCTCACACTCTCTCCCACTCTCTCCCACCCTCTCCCAACCTCCCTCTCTTCCTCCCACTCTCCCAGCTCCACACCTCTCCCACTCCTCCTTGTCCATCCATTTCCTTCCCTCCACCCTCCTTCCTTCCTTCCTTATCCACTCCATTCCCCTCCACTCCACCCTCCTCCCCTCCTCCATCTTCCTTCCACTTATGTGGAACATCATCTTTCCATTCCATATCATCATCATCGTTTCATCATCACAGGATCATCATCCACCCTTCCACCCTCCACCCCCTCTATCCACCCTTCGGTCCTCCAACCCCTTCCACCCCCTCTGGGCTTTCCAGGTCTCCTTCCTCTTGTCCATTCCTCTATCCATCCACCCCTCGTCCCTCCACCCCTCTTTCCTCCACATCCTCCTCCCTCCAGTCTCACTCATCCCTCCTCCCTCAGAGTCTTTCCCTCTCACCCTACCTAACTAAGTCCTCCTCACTCCAATCCCTTCTCTCCCACTCCCTCTCTTAAACTATCACTTCCACCCCCTCTCCCTCTCCCCATCCCACCCTACCTAGACAACTATCTCTCTCTCCCTCTCTTAAAATTCTCCCTCCCTCTAAAGACATACATAAATACATACAAGCATAATACATATGTACATACAATCCTACATCCATACAATATACATGCACTGATACATATAGGCATGCATACATACATACATGACACACCAACATGCATGTACATACAAACATACAAATATACCAACAAACATTCAATAGAGTGGTATTTAACATAAAGGAAGACATAACGCGAGCACGTTATAAGGTGCTCACATTATGTCTTGCTTGACATGTATCCCAGATAAGCAAAAAAATGTCAAAACTTTGAAATAACACGAGCGCATTATAACATGCTTGTGTTATATATTACTTTGGGAATCCCTGAGCCTTAGCATTGGCATTTTCCTTGGAATATCAACCCAAAGGCTTGGAGGTAATTCCCAACGTCCAGAGACGTGTTTTTGCAAATTCTACAATTTTCACATAATCGAGTTCGTGCTCACCATCACGATTGCATTTGGTTCAATATTGACAAAATCAAACCCATGAGTAATGTTAGGTTCTCTCTTAGCTATCCAACGATGTAATTTTTTTCACTTTTTGACAATGTTAAGCCTTTCATCCATAATTTCTTTTGTTTGTATGCCTCTTTTTTACCAAAAAATAGTGTTTGGTTTTTTTTCATTATAAATTAACCATTCATCGAAATTTCAAATAAATTATATTTTTAGAAACTAGAGTCCATTCTACAAATTTAAAAATAAAAATAAAAAAATCAATTACTTTCCAGAATTTGTAGGGGGAGCAGGGCCAAAATTCTACTTTTCAGGAAGTTCCCACTTAGAAAATTAGTAAAAAATCAAATATTCATTAAAAAATTATCAAAAAAATATTGCATCAACTAGATATTGTTAGCTAGCTTTTGACCATAGTGATTTTAAAAATACTACAAAAAAATTCCCCATGCTAGGTTCATACAAGAGTTGGTATGTTATGTTTTTTTTGGCAAAAAAAAAACCAATTTGTGTATGTCCCTCTTTTGAACCACTTAATCTCAACCATTTTCAAAATAAATTAGTAGTTTAGAAAGTAGACTCGGAGCACTTCAATCCTTGTTTTTGTTCGATCTCAAAATTTTGAATGTAACTATCCTCAATTTCACGTCCAAGGTCAATATTTTCTAATTTCAGAAAAAAAGTGGCCACTTAAGCCCCCCTTTTGGGAACCATCTTGGTGCACTTACCCAAGTGTCATCCATATTCGTCACAACCTAGTGGAACATTAGAGGAAAATGCACAGTAAGATACACATGAATTTCATTCAATAGTTCATCCATGATGGTTTTATTTCTTTAGAGTATTTTTCTACTCAAGAATAGGTTGTAGACATCTTCCCTAAACCTTTAGCATCTCCTTGTTATCTTGATTTGTGACATATGCTTGGGGTGAAGGAAGTTGTATTTGAGGGGTCATCTTGAGTCCTCATTTTTATTTGTTCTATTTTTTAGAGAAAATATTTTTCCCAAAGGGTTTTCTTCCTTTTCCCATTTGTGAGAAACTTTATTGTACATGTGTACCTCATCAAGCTTATTTATTGACCTATTTTTTCATTGTTATCTTTCTCCCTAAGTATCACTTAAGGAATGTGTTAGTGTGAACAATGGCTTTACCTAACTACTTAATATCTACCCAGATTTCCCATTCATATTAGTGCTTAAGCTCACTTAGAATTTTTTTTTCTCATCTCATGTGTGCACTACATGTGTCTTAAGTATGCCCAAATTTGTCACCACTTTCTAGTAGTCATTCATCTATTCCTACCTTTTTTTTTCTCTTTGGCCTACATATACTAGGAATATATTGCATTTTTACACACATATTTATATGAGTATTGATATCATGGCCTTTTTTTTCTGAATCTCTCTATAGAAGGATTATTTGGTTTTGTAGGGATCTTGTGAGCTTGCGAGTCTCTTGGTGATTCCAATAGTAAGACTCCTCAATTACTTTTAAGAGAACAATTTATTCTTATCTCTCCTTGTAGACACAAAAAAATGTCCTAATCGATGTCATACACTTAAATTAGATTTATTAACATCATTTCCTCCTTAATCCATCCTTTTTTCAATTAATTAATTTAATTAGCCTAGCTAATTAATTAATTGCATCATTTTCATCCATTAGCCCAATTAATTAAATCAGGTTAATTCATCTACTTTCACACTAACACTTCATCTAATTAAATTAAATACATCCAAATATTTAATTTAATCTCCTAAGTCATTTTATTTAATTAAATATCATTTCACCCCTCCCCTATTTATTAAATCATCTAATTTAATAAATATCTCTTTATTCTTCCAAATCCCCTAATTGCATAAATTAAATCTTGTTTAAATAGCAATTAAACTAACTTTTGTCTAAGCAAAGGGAATATTCCCATGGAATATTCTTTATCCCTTTTGGCACAATTAAAACTTTGTTTTAATTTGTAAATTACCTTTTTCCTCACCCAAAAGGAATATTCTCTTTCCTCCAATCAACTCACTTAGCTTCAAATGCAAGTTAACTTTCAACCTCTTAAGCAAGTTACCTTTGACTTATGTGAGTAGATCAAAAGTGTGTTTGTTTGAGGCAGCTATGAGCCTTTGATTAAAATTTTATTATGCATTCTTATTCGTTGATGAGAATCCATGATCTATGCCTCTCATCCCCTTCATCTTGAACCGTTGATTAAGCTTTTTGATCTCAACCATCCATTCCTCATTTACTCTCCTATAAATAGATCACTATTTGGAGACAAATGGATCCATATTTTATTGCAAATTTATGTTGTTGAAACTCATACAACCATCTTTTATTGCAAACTTATGTTGTTGAAACTCATACATCCATCTTTTATTACAAACTTATGCTATTGAATTCACTCACATACTCACTCATCTTTTACTCACTATTTAGCTTGTTTTAGTTCATTTTAATTGCATAATAGCTTAGAGCATCCATTAATGGCTTCCATGCATCCAACTTAATTTGTATATGAACTAGGGTTTTCATCTTTTAGCATAATTTTTAGCTTAGATTAGCTTAGCAATAGCATAATTAGATCATTTGTAGCATAAAATCATGGTAACTTAGCTTGCATCATGTTCATTTTAGCATAATCTAGGTTTTCATACATCAATCACTATGGTTTCATTGATTCTCTTCCATAGAATCGACTAAAACAAACTCACTAATCATGAGATTGGGAAAGGCTCGTCATTCCACATCAACACGACACCAATTCCACAACAAGATAAGTTTTAGATGGATTAGAATAGATGTTTTGAAAGCTTTCATAATTTAATATATTAGGTTTTGATGAAATGTTTAATTTCAATTCTATTTGATTGATCTTGTTGAAATTCAAGTATTAGTGGCTCTGTTATGCTTCAGTTTCTCATGGATCCAGCATAATTCAGCCCATACTGGTATTTTCGCATCACACTCCTAATCTATAAGAATAATTATGGATGGGTTTGTTACATGTACTCAGTGGGTAGTCTCTTCTTTATATGTTAGATTTGAAGTAATATTATGGATGTGTTGGTATATTTTTAGCTCATGGTTTATTTACTTATCCCTTTTATTTGCCTAATATGTAATAGCATAAACTTACACCAATGAGAGAAATTGTCATTGAATAGATGATTTTCCTCTATGATTGAGACATGAAACTCCCTTGTAGGATAGGGTTTTTAAGTACTTTTAACTTGAAAGTAAAAAAAGGAAAATACAAAGGAAAGAAGATAGAAAAAAGAAAGATAAAGGTGAGTAACTTACAATGGAGTAACTACAAAGAATTGCTTAGGCAACTTAGTATGAATAAAAATTAATGTGAATTCTTCCTTTGGTATGAAAATAAAAACTTGAATGACATATGTAATGAAGGAAAATTATCACTTTAAAAACCTAAAATCTTCTTTAAAATTAGATTTAAGTGTAACTACTACAAAGTCCATTCATAGGAATCAACAACACAAGGTTTGTAAAATCCAAAGCTTTGCACATAATTTAAAAAATACAAGAATTTAATATATTAAGTCATCAAAAAAATCAAAATACATTACAAAAATGCATAATATTTAAAATATTTATTAAGTAATAGATTCTATCTCATAATGTTACTCACATCCCATAACAATTTCAAGAAAATTACCAGCTATATAAAAAAATTTGCAGCAAGTTTTCTCTTTAAAATTGGAGAAAGAAAAACCCTTCAATAATATAAATCATCCCTTTTGTATTCACTTTGAAGACACAAAGTAGTTAGACAACTATTTTTTGAATTAAAAAACTTCTAGATTAAAACTATGTAATAGTTTTTGCATCAACTTTTTGGATCACACTTTGTAATCTATTAATGGGATGATGAGAGCAAATCAATCTTTCCTTATTTTGTTCTCATCTTGATGATGGATCATAGAACATGATCTGAAATGTGGATGCAAAATTTCACAATTTTAATCCACAAGTTTTTGAATTTACTATTATAAAATATGGGAATAATATATCTATAACTACTATTTGACTTGTCTCTAGCATAAAACATCACTTACCCAAACTCTTAATTTGTACATATTTCTCTCTTTAATACATAACATGTGCAATCTTGCAATATCTAATGGCTAATTAGACAATATTATGACTATGGTGTAATATTTGTTTACATTTGCACAAGATAATAATAAAGAAAACTTTAAAGAGAATTAAATTAACATGTTACTTATAGATTCACTAAGACATTTTCCCTTTAGGAAAGGAAAGGAAAGGTCCTTTTATAGTCCACGATACCAGGCAATTTGTTTTTGGGTTTATAGATGGCTTACAATAAATGGGACTCCTCGTACTCCCAATATGAGGGGGGCACCTAACTCGTGCTCCACAATATGAGGTGTACATACCTTACCCCTGGAAGATTTGAACTTGTGACCTCTTTTTGAAGAGTACAAGTTCTCCACCATTAGGCCTCTCTTTTATCATTTTGGATTTAAAAAATCAGTTAAGAATAATAAATATGATTTGATTTAGTAAAGTCATTTTATGTTTGCTTTCTAGGATTTCCCTTTGGATTTGCCCTCCCAACCCGCTCCCTTGAAGTTGCCTCCTGAATTTGCCTTGTCCATTGGGTCATATAGCACGTGGTCACTTGTTTGCCTCCATTTGATTATCCCCACTTCGTTGCCTCTGATGAAATTGCCCTTTGAATTGCAACTGGTGTTTATCTCAAAGTTAAAAGACAGAAATAATAGGATCGGTCTTTTAGATTGTATGAAAGTAAATAATATCAATGTTATTCAAGTGTTAAATTTTTGAATTGAAATTGTGTGAATTTTTTAAATCAATGTTTTGAATCAAATTTCATGATCCATCATCGGAATGATATGCATACAACAAAATAGAAATTTAATGCTTGATTATCATGAACTGTAGAAACTTGATGCTATTCATCAATCAATGTTATTGCTAAGTTTTTCAAAGCTGTAATCTGTTATTTGGACCTTCTATAAACAAAACCACTTACTGAGATTTTTAGTTTTGCAGCTTCCAGAAAACAGTTTAAATGGAGTCTGCACCTGATGATCCGCTACGAAATCCAATTATAGGTTTGAACTGCTCTTTGTACAGGCACTTCGTGTCTACTCAGCTGCAGCCTCGGTCTATGGTGGATTAAAAATTGTACTGGGCTCACTTTTGTAATTAGGGAATTCAGAATTACATATTTGTGAATTTAAGTTTACATCAAAAGGTTAAATGCTATTTCTTTAAGGAATTCACTTGTTAAAGATTTTGTATTTAACAAAATAAGGTATGATAGTGAAACTCAGTTTTTAAAGGTGTATTTTAAAGTCAGCAAGTTCAACAGTTTTGAATGAGTCAATCATAAGAGATCAGAATGAGATCATGTTTTGGATAATTTTGATAAAATAGATACGTTCTTGATTATCAGTGAAAAGGGTTTTAGTCTAAGATTCATGATCTCTTGTCAGATAGCTACTAAATGATTATGTGGGTTTAATATAAACCCTCCATCAAAAGAAAAAAACAGATGTAAAGGGCATATACCGACTCTGAGGTTATAACTCAAAACCATGTAAGGGCCTCTTTTAAGAGCAATTCATTCCGCTCATATGCGGAGTGAATCAGAGTATTCCAGATGGACGTAAATGTTTCCAGGTAATTTTATCCCTGGCATCATCAAGAAGCTTGATTGCGATATAAGCTGCCAATGGAGTGAAAGATTCTATCCAGTGCTTTGACTAAGACCAAAGTTTCATTATTTCCATGTTAAACTTAATAAGAGTTGATCACTGACTTTCCAGACAATATGTTAATAGATTATTATAAAACTTTAATTTGAGTATCAGGTATCACTGTGTTCTGTTTGTGGCCCTGAGATTATTCGCCAATCAGATGGTGAGAATGAGTTTTGACCTCTCCTTGCTGTCGAGTAAAATAACCTTATAAAGGCTCTATTTCAAATTTGATGGAACCTCATGACGGTCTGTCCAGTTTCGCACTCGTCCTTTAATGGTGTTTTGGGAGGTGCCTTTGGGAATTCTGAAGATTATAGTTGATACCTTGACCTTACGGAATAATATCTGATTGCTATCCATTAGCCTTGGAAGCTTTCGAACAATCTTGCTCCTTGCTGCTATAATGGGCTTTAAAACTATTCATTCATTTGTTTCCCCTGGGTATAGGCTTCTGTCATGAGCAGTGTTTCTCAAATATGAGGGAACCACAAACTTTGAGAGAAACTCATTCCATATTGACCTTGGCTCCTCCATTACTTACAATGCATGTCTTCTTCAACAGGTCTACAGAGTACAGAGTACAAACTGGCCGATTAGTTCCAAAATCACGTTTGCTCTGTTGCCCGGGCTTACATATAGTTTTGTTTTTGTTTTTAAATAAAGAAATACAGGGCAAATTCAGTACTAATTATTCTAAACACTAAAATCCTTCCAGGGCTGTATATTTGGGACCTGGGCAACCAGAGATGATCAACGAAAGCAAATATATGGCACCAGGCAAATTCAGCGCTAGCAATTCACCGTGGGAAAATTCACTGTCATGACAAATTCACCTCAATTCATTGGCAACAATTTACCGCAAGAAAATTCACTGTCATGACAAATTCACCTCAAGGAAAATTCTTCACCATGACAAATTCACCTCAAGGGAAATTCACCATGACAAATTCACCTCAAGGAAGATTCACCACCAGCAATTCAAAGTTAATGCGATGAATTTTCCGTGGCGGTGAATTCCGTGGCGGTGAATTGCTGGTGGTGAATTTTCTTTTAGGTGAATTGCTGGTGGTGAATTGCTAACGGTGAATGGTGAATTTTTGTTTAAACAAGCATCAATTTACAAAGCATATTAAGACATGAGTTTAAACAAGCATCAATTTACAAAGCATACTAAAATATGAGTTTTCCACCTCTTTTCTTCCTGATGATGGATCAATATAATCCAAACATCGATTGAAAAATAAACACTAAGCAATCTTATCTAAGCCTCTCAGGGCAAAGCGGGACCAGTATCAGGGAGCACAATACAAAAACAAACTGCCCAACTAACAGGCAACATGATCAGTATAGATAACTGCCCAACATCATCATAGACTAGCCTAGCAAAAAAGGGGTTCATATAGAAAATAGAATCAACAGAAAAAACCAATACTAAACCGTGAAGTTGTAAATATATAATAAAACTTGCATGGCTGACTATCAAGTAAAAGTTTGATTCACTTGTCTGACTCTGGACTAGGTCTATGTAGTCTCAATTACATCCTGCTCTCCTATGAAAAACTTAGAACAATCAATCTGCTTGCTCTTTTCTCTGTGCATAAGAGTATGATAACATCTTGGATCCAAACCAAGCCACAAGGTATGCAACATGTGTCACTAATTATCTCGTCGATTCAAAAAGATGCATACCCAAATTCTAAATGGGAAAATCACTCTGATTCACTCAAATCCCCAATCTAGGTACAAAACTTGAAGCCTGCCAATAGGCTTCTGTCTTTACCATATAATATCTACAGTCCATGCGGCCTCATCATTTTTTTTTTCTTCCAACCTTACATGTCAGTTGTCACACATAATCTCGCAAGCCAAAAATGAACAATCTTCATTACAATCCTTCAAAAACCTTTTTATTAACAACCACAACAGGGCACTTGGCATTCCGAGTGCAGTAATCACTCACACTTCCCTTGATTGCTCTGCAAATCATCAATGAAGAGTAAATAAAAATCTCAAATGGGTAGGCAAATGGCAGAGAAACAAAGACACAGAGAGAGACATAAGGGAAACATTACCTTATGAAAGGACCATGGCTATGGCTACCCATCACTAGAAAATGTGCCCCCAGCTGGTGTGCAGCAGCACAGATCTTGAGCTTTGTCTCCCCAGTTACAACTTGAGTTTCCGCCTTCACATTGTAACAATTGCAGACATGCAAAGCTCGCCTCAATATCTCTTGGGTAGTCCTGACTTCATCCAATTCCAGAAGATAAATCACCTCAGTGCTCAAGATGTAGGCTGCATAGCACAATAACCACCATCATACATACTCCAATAACAAAACTTGAAGATGCAGAAAAATCTAATAACCAAGAAGTCTGCATGAGGACATGGAAATGGCTAGAACTTACTTACCAGGGCCAGATGAAACACAGAGAGGGGAGCGAACATGAAGGAGAGTGAATTTATAGGGTTTATCAACATTTGTGCGAGCAGGCAAGAGATTCCTGCATGCCCATTCACAAGCCCACATACTTTCTTGGCTTCCATCAACTGCAACCACAATATTCAGCATCTGGGTCACCTTCTCCTCTTCCATTTCTGATTCTCCAATATCCTGATAGTCCATGACTACTCAGAACTCTGTGATTATTTTCTGAACCTCTTTAGCTAATTGAGAGTTGTTGGTTGGTTTAGTTATATAACAAGGGGCATGCCCATGGGAATATCTATAACCAACCAAAACTAGGTTGGAAAAGCGGCTCCTTGTTTTATCCAAAGAAGTTGTATAGTTTGTTTCTTTCATTGATTGAAACCTCTAATGGTGTATATCTTCTCATTTGGAGTTTTTCAGTTATCATGGACTATTGCTTAATGTGGACGGCCACTAATTCAAAACCATTTTTTAAAACCTTCTTGTGAGAATTTTAATCAACATTATGCCACTTGTCTTCTTATTCAGCAAGAGGTCCTGTAAGAGCATATTACAGAAGGGTATATTACAAAAGATTCAATTAATTATTGGTGCCATTGCTAATTAAGATTCACCTGTCAAATCCCCAAGCAAATTATTCTTGATGTCTATCCAGGCCTCCTTTGAATGCGAAGGCATACTCTATTATTATTAGTTAGTAGGTGTCCTCCAAATGATTGATCATACATCTGCATCTTTCATTTTTTAAATGATTGTTTCTTTAAAAGTTTAAATATTTATAAAATTTATATTTTATTTTTAGTTGAATTGTTTCTATATGTGTGATTTTTTAAGTTAAATTGTGATTAAAATTTAAATATTATTAAAATATTATTTATCATGAATCAATTATAATAAATAATATTTAACAAGTTTGCAGTTTAAAACTATAGATTATACAAACTTCCACCCCATAAAATCTATATTGTTTTAAAATTTTCCTTTCTTTCTTATTAAAAAATTAGGATTTCTAGTTTTATAGCTAAATACAGAGACACATTGCTATAGTTTGCATTTGTAGTGATAATTTTTTATGGGTTTTGTGCAGACTTTTCTATCTTTACAACAAACTTTAGAAATATTTAGAGGTTAGGATTATGTAGAGTTCAAAATTTTATGTTAATATCGTTTTTTTAGACAAGTTATCATTTAAGCATTTGACTACAATTTTGATGCCATCTATGTTTTTAAAAACCATAACATTGGACTCCATTTTCTATGCTATTTTGTCTTAGAAAAGTAAGGGGCATACCATCATGGAAATTGACATCTTTTGAATGGTGCATATTAGGACAATTATCATACATGTAACCCTACCTCTCCACCTCAAACACAACCATACTAGAATTAATGGAATGAAGCTCTCAAAGTATTAATTATTTTTTTTTGGCACGACTTTAATAATATTATAACAATATTTAATAATGGTGATGAATTTGGTTTTCTAATTTTGATATAGAAATTTATCTTATCTTAGCATTCTTTACTATTTACCTTCAACATTATCAATAATACTTTAACTCAATGGGTCTCCTAATACGAGATAGGATGGGTGGAAAGGAATTCTTCAAGGCTTAAATCTCAATTCTCAATTGGGTGTGATAGTTGAGATATTTTATTTTCTATTTTTTGATCTTACATATCTATTGAATATCATACAAGGCTACTTTTTTTCTTCACAATCAAGGCTAAAGTATTTTCCATGTTGAAAATTGAGACATAATAGATTAGAAACATTTAATAAATACTAGTTCATCCTCAATAATATTCCAAGAGTAGTCTCTTCAAGATCTTGGTTGCATGAACTTTGTTTGAATTTTTGAATACTTCTACATGAAATTGCATTTGGGGCTCTATGTTAACATTTTTTTTTATAATGCTTTTAGTAATCACATATATATTTTTCTAATAAAAGTTAAGTATTGTTCATATATAAGGGGAAACACACTGTGTATATATTAAATGTATCTCCTATTTTTAGAGAGATTGAGAAATAATTCTAAATTTTGCAATTCATTGAGCATGCTTAGTACTTTATACAAGCCATTGAGAGTATCAATTAGTTTAACAATTAGTGGCTTAGCAATAAGGTTGGAGCTAAGAATCTTCTTGTAACAACCACCTATTGTTCTACTATTTTTTATTTAATTCATAAAAATGCCAACTTAATCAACCAATCATATTCCATTTGAATTAGAAGTGTTGAATTCATAACTTGTCCAACCATAGTTGTGGAGATGACTCTAAGCCACCACTCATACACTTACACTAGAAAGTGGTAAGTTTCCAATGTCAAGGTCATTCCTAGACCCTAACCTTAATCTTGAAGGGTTCATTCATGATCACATTGCCTATGTATCCCTTTTGAAAATCAAAGGCTCCATAGTTTGTACCCTAAAGATAGAGAATTTATCTACTTCCCTTGTATAAGATATTTGATCTTTCTTTTAAATTACAACTATTCATTAATATTTTTCTTTCAATTTAATCTAATTACAATAGAAGTATATAAAACACTTTCCAAACAAGTATTGGTTCAATGCCAATACTATTGTACAAACACACACAAAAGCACATAGGACCATATCATTTCAACACTACGAGTTCACAAAGTGATTGGCTCAAGAAAATATTATTTATACACATTGTGGATAAATCTTTCTTGTGTCACACACACATAGATGATTAGTTACAAACCATAATAAGTGATTCATAAACCTACTCACAGAGTCTTATAGATATTAAGGTCAATTTACTATCATAAAGATAATAAATTAAACCCACATAAGTTGGACTTTATTCAAGAACATATACATAAACAAATACCAACTTATAAAATAATCAAGTCCATTCACTTCTTTCAAAATTTTATGTGGAAACACATTATTTAAAAAATAAATTATCTAACAAAAAATAAACCCACAATTATAATATTAAATAATATCCTATTTCTAATTACTATCATTTCGTAGTACTAATCATATAATAAATCATACATTTTCCCACTAGAGAGATACAAGGGTAAAATACCCAATTGTATTTGGTAATACTTACAACTTTAATTGCCTATAAATGACATAGGTGGAAATAAGGAACTCCATCCTAAACTCAACACCAAATCAAGTACCTATTTAGAGAAACAAAACCACCCATATATAATAATATTTGTTCACATCATTAGACCCTACTAGCTTATCTTGGCATCATCCTTAAATACATGTTAAAAAGTTTCTCTAACTAATTCAAAGTCACATTAAGACTAAGTTTAATATGCCCTTATTTCAAGAAGAATAGACCTCATTAGTCCATGAGGATAACCTAAACCCTCTTATAATTTTCACACATAACTCTGATTATTTTAGATAAAATAAGATCAGAGGCATCCTCACAAATTCACATTAGGATTAACCTTGATGACAATGAATCTAAAAGTTTATCCATGATTGGAGTAAATTTTTGAAAGACATACCAAAAACCTGAGAGTAGATAGGCTCGATGATGATATGCTATCTCTTAGTGGATAAAGCCTATGTAGTGAGGAAATATTTATTACAAGGATGAGTTCATCACTATCTAGTGCAAGTATATTGAAGAGGTAGAATTACTAAAGTTTAAGAAAAACCCCAAACCTTGGAGTTATCCCCTAAACTCTCCCCTATAGGCTTGGGTCATAGGGGAATCCACCCAAGTAATACCTACATACCCAATTCCAAACATGATCAAAGTACCATGCATTTCTCTTTACAATAATCTTTCAAGGAGCATACTCATAGTTTCCCATACCCAAGGTTTCATAACCCCTGAAGTAATAATACTTGGGGGAGTGATAGAATGGACATTATAGTAGGAAAATCATATAAGGGTTTAAGACCAAACAATGTAACAAACCACCATTTACCAATACCCATTCTAAAACATGGCTATAACTCATATAGTTTTGTTGATTTCTATTGCATATCCCAACAAGGTTCCATCTATTTAATTCCCATCAATTAATAATGCATATCAGTAGTTAGGGGAACCCGACTAGATTTAGACTATAAAATTTACCCATACTAAAGAAATTGCACCCAAGGACACCAAGGTCCAAAATTAAACCTCACATCATTAGTATTCATAGTTCAATTGGAACATCCTAGAATCTTTTAGAGGCTCATCTCATTATCATAGAGGGGGCAATTAGATCTCTACAACACCTTCAAGTTTCCCACTAGGTATGAAATGTAAGATTTGTTAATACCAACACATGTATGGTGCATATGTATGTATGTATGTATGTATATGTATATGCATATATATAAATATGTATATATATGTATATATACATGCATGTATGCATATATATGTATGTATGTATATACACACATGCATATATATAATAACTCAACTAGTCCTAATTCCCACTTAAATTCAATTTATCAAATAAAAATCAAGTTAATTATCACCTAATTTATACCAACATTGGATAGCATTGTCATAATCAAATTATACACAAGAATATTCATAACATCATAATCAACATAAGTCTAAAGATATTTGAACACATGACATGAGTAATCAAAATATCTTTTTAATGCAAGGGGGTAGAAGCACGAAGTCAAGTCCTCTTTAGGTGGAAATTTCAACCTTAGTGAAAAAGAAGGAAAAATCAGGTTAAATGGAACAAAAAATGGGATCCTATTTAGGTTCGAGGTCTCGAGCCAAAAAATGAAACAAGATCCCATTTAAAAAAAATTGGGATCCCATTTTGTTTTGAAATCTTGAGCCTACCATTAGGAAATGGGATCCTGTTCTTTATAAATCGGGATCTTGGTTTTTACAAATTGGGATCCTGCTTTGTAAAGAATGGGATCTCATTTTGTGATGCTATTTATTTTTTTAAAAATTGGACCCCATCTCATTTTCAGAGATAAGATCCCAGTTGAGAGCTCCACTAGTAACAACAACGACCCAATGACCACACCAGGTAGGCGTTTCAACCCATTTTTTTGCATTTGCTTCTAATTTTTATGGTGAATAATCTTTAATTTAGATTTTTTTAATTCTTTGTAGTTTTCATGAATTTCACTTGTCAAAAACCATGAAACCCTAGGAAATAAATAGAAAATCAAAAAAAAAATTTAAGAAAGAAAAATTGCCACAACTAGTGCATTGTCCAAAAATACATGAACTTAAATAAAATAATTTCCCATTAGATCTTTTCCCAAAAAAAACTTGATATAAACTCCTTTATTGTTTCAGGTGGCATATTAATACCACATTCTTGCATAATCATGTTAGTATGTAAAGTACAACGTATATATCAAAACACATCATAATAATAATGAAATTGAACATGCGTTTTACAACAACAAGATATTTGTTGCTTATTAATCTTTACATACCAAGGTTTACATTTTTCAAGAGATCTTTAACTTATTCTAATATTATCAGGTAACACTAAATCACCACATTTTTTTTATAAAATTTAATTTGCGTTGTATTTAATAGGTGTTTTGGATGATGATCGCTAACTTTGGACCCCACTCTTAATTTTAAAACATCTCTAGCATTAGATGATACCCTAGTATTATCATGCCTATATTTTTCAATCAAAGATTTGATTTTGACATTCAGTTTCATGTCAGATCTCAGGAGTCGACCACTAAAACTCCAACATTGGTTGATTGGATCATTTTCTATACTTTCTCTTCTCTTTGCTGCTCTTACCAATATTTTAGGATGTATTTTTAGAATTTCACTAATATTGCTTACCATTCTTTTATTCAAAGTTTCTTTATTAACTATAGTAGTTGTTATAGCTAATCTTGCTGCATTCTTATCTTTAGTTTGACTATTCTTCCAATTGACTCAATGGAACTAGCAACAGTAGACATAGCCTATTTTAGAGATTGATCTTTTCTTCTTGGTTTAACAAAAATGCCTAACTTTTTCATTACTTTTCTCATTTTCCACATTCTTATTAATTGCATGATTAGTTGGCATTGAAATGATAGTTTTTTATGATAAAAAATTCGTTGTATAATCTATTGGCATGTATTCTTATTTGTCTCCAAGAAATCTTACCAGGAAGATTATCCAAAACATCTCTTTCAATTTTTTTAAAAATATTTTTATTTTCAACATCACATCTTAGATTTTCATTTTCATTTTCATTTTCAACTTCAAAACAATTTTTATTTTCATCAACAAAATGGTTTCCATTTTCATTTTCATTTTCAACAATAAAACTATTTTTATCTTCATTTTCAACAACAAAACAATTTTCATTTTCATTTTCAACAACAATTTGACTCAAATCTTGAAATCTATTAATATTATCGATGTCAACATTGTTATATCCAACTTCTTTTAAATCTCCCATGAACACAGTTTCCATTTCATTCAAAGGTGGATTTGAAGATGTACCATAATTTGTGCCTATTGAAACATTCTCCATAGCATTGAAAGGGGGATTTGAAGACATACTAGGAGTAGTTTGTATAATCGTATTAGTTTCCACATTCACCTCTTCCAAATTTGCATTGTCTACATCCATTGTCTCCTCAATGTTTTTATCTTCAATAGTTGTGGAATTGGATTCTTCAGCATTGATCGAATCCTCATTCTTCTATCTCTTTGTATTTTTTCCTCCTCTCTTTGCTTCAATTTATTTAGGGCTCAATACCTTCCTATCTTTCCTCTTATTACGACATTGTGATCCCATGATTTTTTTTTTTTCAAGTATGTACAAATGAATGTAAAAAAATTGAAAGTCTTCCTTCTTTGTTCCTCCTTCAAACAAGTAGAAATTGAACAAAATTCCACTCAAACAATGTCCCAATGATGCCTCCTTTCAAAATTGAAAAAAAATCCCAAGTTGAAGAGCCTCTACAAGACAAAAGTTGATAGAAAATTATGAATATGTTGTTGTTGGTCATATAGAACAAGTTGTAGATTCAAAGTGTACTTGTTTGACAATAAAAATTAAAAAAATAGTAAAAAATAACTCAATATCTCGTTTAGTAAATGGGATCCCGCTTTATAAATCGGGATCCCATTTAGTAAACATGATTAGATCCCATTTAGTAAACATGATCAGATCCCATTTAGTAAACAAGATCCGATCCCTTTTCAAAAGACAAAAAAGGAAACGAGATCTTGTTATGTAAAATTTAAATTTTAGGCCGGGTTTTTGCTTTGTTAACAAGTTTAGGAAAAGGGTTGGGGACCTGAACCTAGGCCTTGGACTTGGTTTGACTTGCAAGTTAAGGTTCTGGCAATGCCACAAAAAAATAGTGACTTTGGGCATATGTCTAAAGACCTTTTTTGTAGAATTTTTTGAAAAAATTAAAACCCATTATAGATGAGATAGTGTAGATTCCAAATATGTAATTTTTATTACAATTAGATTATTTTTTCTATTATTCAATTAATTTCTGATGAAATAGGTCCATAAACTTGAATTATCAAGGTTTTTTTAGTATTTTAATAACTTTTTATTAAATTAATTTTTTGAAAAACAAATTGTATAAAAGCGTACTTTAGACAATTATTTTCAATTTAAAAAAAAAATGATAAGTTTATGCCATCTTATGCATGAAGTACACGGCGATTTTTCAAAACACCAAATATGGCCAATAAAAAAATTAACAAAAAAATCAATAAAAAATTACAAAAAAATATGGAAAGTGTGCTTAAGTGAGTTACAAATATTTTCCCAAAAGGATTTAGAAAAATATGATTATTTAGGTCAAAATATGGATGACATACACGTGCATGGTATAGTAAAAAAAAGTGGCTTTTAAATAGTGGTTTTGTAGAAACACCTATTGAAAATCAATTTGTATCATTTGGGTATTAAAATAAATTACATATTTGGAAACTAGACTCCGAGTACTAATTTTTATGATTAGTGAATTTTTTAAGATTCCATCTCTAAGTGCTTTAAATTTTAAGGTCAAATGTGACAAATTCTGAAAATCAACTTCTTGCCAGCACCCAAGGATTATGCAAAACCTTGAATGCTTTTACAAATATGTCCTACTATATCATGGTTCAATAATATGGATATCATAATAACACTATATTATGACATTCTTTAGAAGACTCTAAATAACAATATAATTTGATTTCAACATGAAAAATTCTTAAGTCACACCCAAGATAGTGGAAAAACAAACCAAATTAAAATTTCATAATATTAAAATTCTCCTAGCCATCTAGTATTCTAATTTCACCACTATGTAATTAAGTGACCATAATAAAATTTGACCAATATACACATGCATCATAATATAACTTCTTTAGACCATCACACAATCCTAGCTAGGAATTGTTATTCCTTGACACAACAAACATATCAATCCTCAGAATCATAATTTTGATTCATGTACCTGATTTAAAATAAAGTCCTATGATGCAATCTATCTACATGGTGCCCTTAGGTCTATCCTCAATATTAACTAAGTACAAACATACATCTGTCAAGGCCTAATATGTTACCCTATATTAAGGGTTCTTAGCAAAATACTAGGTCTTAGATGATCAAAATAATTGATCATAAGCATTAAACTTCACCATTGGGTGGTGGGCCTTACATATAGTTTCAACACCACAAGTGAAGTTCTATCTATTGATGGTGGACTTAATTTTCTCTTTGGAGGTCACATTGAAGAATATATTATTACTAACTCCTCCTTTGGCTTACTTTTGTTGAAGATATGAATGAAGAACCTATGAATAGGAGTAAGGAACTAGTTGATGCATATGTCCAAATCAAGGAAGCTCTTTAAGATGCATAAACCCTGGTAAGTTTAGATTATTTTGAACCTTTTCATATTTTCCCCTCTACCACATATTATACTACTATTATGCTTTTCAAAAAATATGGATAAGAATGATCTATTGCACTTTTTAGTAGGTCTTCACATGATGATAAATGCAAGTGTGCACCATGGAATGACACGATGACATCTATGGAACATGTTGGTGCAATTTTGGATGTAACAAATGTTCATGAGATAAATTTCATATATAAATCCAACTTTTATTACCTTAAAGATGATACATTATCTAGTATTGAAATATCTTACTTAGAGAACATGAACTATTCCCCTAGAAATAATGAAATCAACAAGAAACACTTGAGTTTTAATCCCTAAGGTATGTATAGATGCTGCATGAGAAAATTGGAATGGGTTGCTACTCAAATGTTCCAAATGGAGAAGGATATGGCTTGTGGCATGGGCATATAAATTTTTTGAGTATGGTCTTGGTGCATATTACCTCTAGAACTTGGAAACAAATCTTGTGAAGTTTTTGGTTCATGATAATATGGATTAGCAGTGCTTTTTGAAAGTATTGGTTTAGTATTGCCTTGTACATGCATTATGTTTTTTTTGTTGTATGTGTTGTGTCTTTGTGCAATCATGGTCCATATTTTTAGTATGCTCCTAGAGATAGATATATTCTCATTGTTTTTACAAGAGATACATATCCCCAACTAGAGCCATTGTTAGCACTTTATTTGATAGTGTCCAAGTGTGCTTGAATCTTAGCTCCTTTGTACATTTGGCCTAATTTCCCCATCACTTAAAACCAAATTGAGATAATTCCTAATGGGTCTCCCTTGGTCAAAGTTTATATTAGCTTTTTCTCCATCATCCATATGCACCTATCATGTGTTGGAAGTTACAAAGATCCCAAAATTTTCTAATTATGGAGGGTTTCTTGTTCAAATTATGAGGACTATGTTAAATTTCAAATTTTGAGAATTTTATATACTATAATACCTTTCCCTTAATCCCTACTTTTTCCCTTTTCTTTATCAAAGTTTTGGACTTTCTCTCATCAACATGATTTTTCCTTGACACTCACTTTGACACTTTACACTAAGTTACCTTTCAAAGTAATAGTTTTGGTATCTTCTTATCTCCATCCCTTGTGAAATGAGGTAAGACATATCCCAAATCCTCAATTATCAATTATTTTGACTATATTATTTATTAGTCATTGTTTCATCCATTCCTTTACCCACATACCTTATGCCATTGATTCCTTGTTATATCCAATCCTTGACTCTCAATATTTCCTTCTATATAATTTATCAAAGTTAGAGATGAGGGAATACCTTTAACGTGATACTTTTAGGCATGATTTATTAATAATTCTCAATTCATGATCATCAATACTTATCATTGTTATTTTGTTAGGTTTGCAAGTTCATATCTATCTTTACTTGCATACCTTGTGGGATAGATCCCTCAGTATCCTTGATCCCTAATTCCCAATATTTCCCATCATGTAACCTTTCATAGTTAGTGAATCAAAGATACCTTTATTTTTCTTCTTCGGGCATGAGGTATTGCATACTCCTAATCCTTGATCCTTGATCCTTGACAAGTAGTACGGGTTATGACGTATCCTCAACCCTTGATCCTCAAAACTCCAAAACACCCATGCTTTACACTATTTACGACCACCTATCTCCTCGCATGACCTAAGTCACCAATAATGATCAATTTTGATGCCAAAAATACTCCATAGGGGTTTTATTTCCCAAAAATAGTTTTCCATCTTAAGGGTACAAATTTATATATTTTTCAGTGATGGAGGATAAGAAAGCCATAATTCCATTAATGTAATGGTTGAGTTCTAGCTCTTAATGGTCCTCACACTTATCGTAAATCACTCATTCAATGGATTTCATGCGATCCAAGATCACATTGCATGCTACATCCATCAACTATTAGTTCCTCATTTCTTTTCAAAGTGGTAGGGCAATTAATAGAGTGACATATATAGTAATTCATTTTCTAGCAAGAAAGTTAGTCATTTCATGTTTCCACATAACTATGATTGTGAGGGAGATTCTAGGGTTTAAAATCCTACATGTTTAGTCACCATTAGATCAATGTATTATGTAAGTCAAAGGAGGTTGATAATGTAAATGACCTATGTAACTAAATGCCTCAATGACTCCATTTGTGGATCTTTAAGAAAATTCTAGATTAGGGTTTCCTCTTACCCAATGTGTTGGTATGAATGTAATAGATTTTATGATGAATTCCACAATATTTTAAGGAATTGCAAGCTTTGTAATATTCATTTATTTAGTGCATATAGATTTCTATAGTTTTGGGATGGATTAGTAAGTATGTTCAATTTATTAATATGATTATTTTTGGTGTATGTATATGCACAACTCATATCCTTTGTGATATATATGTGATGTATTTCTTGGTATATCTAGACTCTATAACCCAATTAATACACACCAATACTAGAAGTATTAATGATCCACCATACTCTCAAATTGAAAACATCTTATACTAGTTCTATTAGGAATATGAAGTAGTTGTGTATTCACATCATGACTTGATATTTCAAGTAGGGAAAAAATATTTAGTGATTTTGAAGAGTTATTGTCCTAGAGTTTCATGTTATACATATCCACATCATACTATCATGTATTGATGTGCTTATCATTTTAATAGAGGTTATAATAGTAGGTTAGTTCTTGGACTAGTTACAAATTTTTGGGTTAGGTATACACCAATACTACTATGGTAATGTATCTCTTTTTAGTTATGTTTAATCTTATTCAAGATGCCTCTAGTTAAGCCCCTTAAGTCTAGTTAAGCCAAAAGTCAAACAAAGTCTTACCTACCTTAGAAAATTAGTCCAAAGTTTCCTTAATTGATAATAAGGTAGAGATTTCTTTCTCTTGATTTGACACCTAGGTAACACTTTGAGAACAATTTGGCTTTAGGGATTTGAGAACCTACAACTCTGAGCAGCAACATCCTCAAAAAAATATGATTGTGGCGTGTTGTAGACTTAGTGCATTTATGTTTGCCACTTAACAAATGTATAATAGTGGAATTGATCTAAGTGAGTACAAATACTTCAAGAGGCCAAAATGTTAAAAGTATAATTTAGTATAGAATGGAGAAAAAGGACACCATCTTATTGTACACAATAAATCATACTTTAAAAAAATGATACCAAAATATACATTGAAACTACAATCTAGTATAGAATGAAAATAAACTAAGGACACCGCCACAAAGTAGACAATTAATCATATACTTTTAAAAATTTATGCTTCAAAGAGATCCTATATGAGCCCAAATGGAGCCTCAAAATTTCTCAAAGTAATGATGAACTAAAAACACCTTTGATAAGCAACAATTTTTTAAAAATATAGTCACTAAAATCAAGAATTATTTGCACTAAGACAAAACTCTCAAAATTTTATCACAAATAAAAATGTACAAAAATAAGAGCCAAAGTGACTAAGAACAAAGATTGCAAAGCTAGAGTAACAATGGAGAGGGGGTCAAGAGTAGATGAAGTGGTGAGAACACAATAACATAGTGTTGATGTTAGAAGATGAAAGATGATGAAATATACTCTATGGATGAAATAGCCACCTTTGAGCACAAAACCATCATTATTTTTTTAATTCACCTCCATACAATCAAAACCATTATCATCAAGATTGGAAATTGTTAGTTGTACATAGGAAATTAGTTTTTCATGTTGAATTATGGCTTGGAGATTGAATCTACAAAAAAATCACATGGTATGTTGAGGTTGTAAGGATATTTAGGTTGTGTCACTGGGGGTTTGGTAATGGCTACTAGTAGGAATTATAGGAGGTGTTATCATCTATCTATGGATAACTACTAGTGGTGGGGTTTTTGGGCATTATTGGGAAAAGGGTTGTCATTGGGGATAGTCCTATCGAGGTTAAAAGCTTATGGTAGATACCTTAGAACTTGATATGTGTGATACATAGCTTACACCCCTAAGTAGGGTTGAAGAGTCCGCATACAAATTATGTATGTACTCTCAAATATATATTTTTTGATTTGGTTACAATGTAGAAGTAAAAAGTAAAAAAAGAAAATCATTGATTTAATTTTTTACCTCCCCTTATAATATTACACTAGCTCTTGAAAAAAGATGATTACGAAAGATTCTCTTGCACAATGTTGATGCCAATAGAATTTATAGAATATTCTCTAGTAGTATAAATGACACTAGGGTATGAGAATTTTTTAGGCCTTCCAACAAAGTTATCCAAAATTAATGGATTAATAGGAAATCTTAGGATTCTTGGGTCTTTCATACATAAGTGAAGGATTAAATTTAGCTCAAAATGTAATGAATAATGAGTGATTTTTGGACACCCAACATAAAACCTTTCCTTCAAATATTTTCAATATTTCACTTATGAAGCCCAATCTAGACAAAAAGAGAGGTAATAACAACAATATCAGATCAGTTGGACACAAGGATATGCTATATGAGTTGCTTCACTAGTCACCATACATGCCTAAGAAGCAATGTAATAAAAAGGAGCATATGATCCTCGTCTTTCTCTTATCAATTTTGACTCTCTAGATTTCCTAAGGATGTAAGAAAAGAGAATTTACCAAATCTATAAGAAAAAATGTTATCCTTCATAGAGACTAACAAGTATAAAGTTACCAACTTCTCTAATACCATATAATATTTACTAATGGGAAAAAATTTCAAAATCTGATGACATGAACAAGCCACAATAACAAAAGCACAATTGGAGATTACAAAAATGCAATATAATTACTATTCCACACCAGATGCACATGTATTTACAAAGATGCTCAAGAGTGAGCTACAAGTGGGTATATATATGATACTCTGTTAAGAGATGTGGACATACAACCAATGTGAGAGAAAGAAGATACTACTACGTATGAAGTGCATATCCACTAGATAAGGAAAGTATAAGTTACATATGCATGTATAATCTACACAAGTAAGTTTATCTTAAGTACATGGTAATGCAATAAAGTAATCAATTAAATGCAAAAAATATGCATCAAAATCTATATTGAAAAAAAATCCAACATTGAAAGAAAAGTGTGATTTATGACACATATATAGTCCAATACACCATGATCCTTATACTAATCAAGATGATGCCACAATAAAAATGACCCTCCTACTAATATAATAATTGTTTGAATGTGTCTGAATATATTTATTTGCTTGACCTACTGAAATTAGATATCTAGAATGTATTTTAAAATTATCTAAATAAACCACAATATACATAATCCAATATACAACATATATTTAATTGCTTATCCTTCCCTGTCAAGAATCTAATGAAATATAAAATTAATCCTCAGTAAGATGGGAAAAATAAAGCTAGCCTAGATAATAGTGACAACCACAACACCTCAGAAGCTAATAACCCAATCTAAACAAGAGAAAAAAATCAAATGAAGAGAGCAAAATGAAAACAAAGAAACAAAGCACTCCCCATTGAAGTTGAATCACTTCTCTTGTCTCTCCTATTTCTTCTTTTGCAAATGTGCCCTCAGATTTGTAGTAGAACTTATGCAAATAATTGCAAATTGTAAGCAAGAAAGTTGGAGATAAGTGGTTGTTAAGGAAAAAATGGAGGAGAAAGACTTCTTTTATAGAAAACCATTCGAATGGACGAACGAGATTGATCATCTTGAAAGATTCCAAGATTGACGGATGGGGATTCATGAGATGGAGGTTACAAAATAGACAGTCAAGATTAGAAAGAGCCTAGAGGCAATCAATGACTAAGATTCAAAAATAAGATAGTGGAGGGATAATGGTCAAATTAAAAATAATTCATGAGGAAGGAATCTATGGACAAGTGGAGGCACAAATAATTTTTCCAAAATATTTATTTGAGAAAAAAGAAAGTGGGCATTTAATTAAAAAAGATATAAAATCATTTTAATTAAATATGAGAAAAATGGGAGAAGGCATTAAATAGTTAATTTGAATTAACTATTTAATAAAAGAGGGGGTTGGGGGATAATTAAATAATTTTGACAATTATTTAACCATAGAGGAATTAAAGGATACGTGAATAGTTAAATAATTAACTTTAATTATTGAAGAAGAGGGAAAAGTAGCGACACAATTAATTTATTTAATTGATCATGACAGAATAAGGTTAAGAAGTGAATTAATTAAGTAATTAAAAAATATTTAATTAATAGAAGAATGTGGTCAAGAATAAAATTATTTAATTATGTGGAAACGATGACCAAGAAAAATGACACTTGTAGGCTAGGACATTTTCCCCCTATTTGACATAATGCAATTCATTGCATTGTGTCGAAGAAATTCAGTCGAAAGATGCCTCGGTGAAAGCAGGGTATAGGTATGCCCCCTCGGGAAAATTTTCCAAATTTTCAAAAAAATTCAACAAATTTGGAAAATTGTCCTAATAAAATGATTTGACGGTGAAAAATTCAATGGTGAAGATGAAATTGATTTTCGAGGTCGATAAGGGGGTCAAATTCAAGATCAAAGTCATTAATAGGCTCCTCCAATAAACAAGGTAGTCAAAAACCCTAATTTTGGACCTATAAATAGAAATTTGTGAGAAAGGGTCATTTGTGCATTCTAATTTTGGAAACTTTGGAGCTCTGAGTGATTTAGCTACAAAGATGTCACTTGTTCCAGAGACCACCCACTATGCATATCGTATCCAGAGATACCACTGTCCTAAGGGAGCGCCCACCCAAGTGAGTACTTGTAACCCGCCTTTTAAGTTTTTCATTTTTCATGCATTTAGGTAGAGAAAAATTTTAGTAGGCAATTGCGTTGTAGAATTTTGTGACACAATTGCGTGCACATTCGATGCAGATGATGAGCGGTTGACCATAATCATCTCGTCACAACACAATTGACTTAGGGTTAGGGCAAGGGTGTTTGTGTTGCGACACAAAATGATGTGACATAATTGAATTTTCATGTCACATATGTAGTTGAAAATGATGTAATTGAAAGGATGCAACACAAGTGTTGTATGGTATGACACATTTGAGAGGCGAGTGATGCAATTGTAGTTGTGAGCCGGTGGAAAATGTATGGCACATTTGAAAAAACAATGACACAATTGCCTAGTTAAAAAGTTGCCCTAGATTAGGATATTTCGACTTGGTCAACTTAGGTTGGTTAGGTCAACTGGAGGTCTTGGATTGACATGAGTGTTTGCGTGATGATTTTAGGAGCATCTACCGCCTATCTATATGCAGGAGTTGAGGCCAAATGTTTTTTGATTGTGGGACCAGTTGGGTGACGAGAGACAAGCATTGCCAAACCTTGGTTTGTTTTATGTCACCTATATTCCCATTATTAGGGTGAATAGGGGCATGCTGACAATATTGGTAGAGTGATGGCACTCTGAGACGAGCAATTTTCACTTGTCGATAGGGGAGGCGACTGTCACCCTTGAGGATGTATACAAGATCCTCTGACTACCAATTTGAGGTGAGCGGGTGCGATATGACCCCGCGTGAGGATTGAAGGAATTGTATGAGCACTATGATTATAATGATGATGTAGAGATCGGGATACAGGGGTACAAGATTAGATGGGAGACCATTGTAGAGAGATATGACATATATGATTACATCCTATGCACATTGACAGTAGGAGTGATGATTCTAGATCATAGAGGTCATGACTTCCTGGTAGGCTGGGGGAGATGCTCAGATCAATGGTTCATTTTGGGACAGTGTACACATGGGGGCCATGCCTATTAGCTATGTTGTATTTCTAGTTGCATGATATTGCTTATAGGGGAGGACAAATTTTGAGTTGCAAGGTGACATTACTTATAGTATGGGCCTGGGAGCACATATTTTTGTTCCGACATCTAGTGGTACAACAGCTGGGAGATGACACTCCATATTCATATATGTATCAGGGGGCTCTTACACATAAAAATGTGGGGGATGTTGGTTACTGGAGGCACGTGATGGACACATTGGTCAACTTTATCTGGAGACCATATAGAGCTTGTGATTTATGGGTTAGAGAGGATGAGCACCTGTCGTGGTGCCGACAACCTAGGTACCTTATCAGGCTCAATCCAAAGATTGTGGTCCATCACCTAGTAGTGTATCCTGAAGCAAAATTGGTTAGAAAAAAGCTCAGGAAAATGCATCCTCAGATCGCCCTACTAGTCAAATTGGAATTGAAAAAGCTACTTGATGTAGGATTTATACGACCAATTGACTATCCGAAGTGGGTGTCAAATCTAGTTCCTATTTCAAAACCTGATGGGGGCATTCGAATCTGCACAGATTTTAGAGACCTAAACAAAGCATGTTCGAAAGATGATTTCCCACTGCCTAACATTAACATGAAAGTAGACATGATGATGGGACATGAAATGCTTTCTTTGATGAACGGTTTCTCTGGGTACAACCAAATAATGATTGATAAAGAATACCAACACAAAACAACCTTCACTTGTCCATGGGGGACCTACTGCTAGCATATGATTCCATTCGGTCTAAAGAATGTAGGGGCCACCTACCAAAGAGCCATGACATTAATCTTTCATGACATGATCCACAAAACTGTCAAATATTACGTTGATGACATACTAGCCAAACCCAAAAGGAGGAAAGATCACATAGCAACCTTGAGTGCTATTTTTGACAGGCTAGAGGAATACAAGGTTTGTTTAAATCCAAAGAAGTGTGTCTTTGACGTATAGTCAGGAAAGCTATTGGGATACATAGTTTCAATGAGGGGTATTGAAATAGATCTTGCAAAGGTAAAAGCAATTCTCAAGATGGAGGCACCCAAAAAATTGAAACAATTGAGAGGCCTTCAAGGAAGGCTTTAGTCCATTTGCAGATTTATAGCACAATTGGAAAACAAGCATAACCCATATTCTCACCTATTTCACAAGGGAGTAGCGTACAAATGGGATGACAAGTGTGAGGAAGCCTTCAACAAAATCAAAGAATATCTGCCCACACCTCTGGTCCTCATGCCTCTGATCCCAAGAAAGCCACTAATCCTCTATGTATCAACAACAACAACAGCCCTTGGAGCTCTCCTAGCTCAGCATGATGAAAATGGGACAGAAAGGGCCATCTATTACATCAATCACATAATGGTCAAGCATGAGTTAAACTACTCATTCATCAAAAAATCTTGTCTAGTAGTAGTGTTTGCTTCATAGAAATTTAGACACTACATGTTGGCACACAAAATCAAACTCATCGCTAAGATCGACCCCCTCAAATACCTACTATCAAAGGAAATGATTACAGGAAGGATGTCCAAGTGGGTCATGATTCTATTTGAATACAACATCAAGTACGTGGAACATAAAGGAATCAAAGGCCAAGTGATAGTAGACTAGCTTGCAAAAGCACCCATGTACTCAGAGAATCCACTCATATCAAAGTTTCTAGATGAATCCATCTTCAATCTCAGCATAGCCGACCACCGGAAACTCTACTTTGATGGTTCCTACACACAGCATGGATCAGGAGCTGATGTCTTCTTCATCACCCCACAGGGGGACTATATACCTAGATCCTAAAAGTTGGCATTTCCCTACACTAACAACATTGCAGAATATGAGGCTTTAACCATAGGTCTCAAAATAGTAGTGTAGTGGCACATCAGAACCCTCAAAGTATATGGAGACTCCCAGTTGATAATAAATCAAGTGAATGATGAGTTCCAAACAAAGGATGATAAGCTGAATACATACAAAAAATTGGTAGAAAGCCTCAAAGAATCATTCATTGATATGACATTTGAGTAGATCCCTAGAGCAAACAATAGAGTAGTAGATGCCATGGCAACAATTGGATCCCTACTGGACATCCCTTGCAATGTCCCAAAGCATGAATTTTTGGTAGAGAAACTTCTCGTACTTGCATTCGAGGTATAGAGTCATAATTTTTGTGTGAAATTGTTGGTCCTGGTGATCCTTGGTACCATGAAATTTATACCTACTTGTGAATAGGGGTCCTACCCATTGACTTACCCTCAATCTAAAAAGATCATTTGTCAAGAAAGCATCCCAGTTTGTCATCCTAGGAAACACCCTTTACCGTAGGAGCATAGGAGGAACCCTACTACGTTGTTTAAATGTTGAGGAGGCATTGATCGCCTTAACTAAGGTGCATAATGGTATTTGTGGATCACACTCAAGTGGAATGACCTTGGCCAAGAAATTGCTGAGGATGGGGTATTACTGGCCTACTATGGAAAGAGAAGCACATGACTACGTCAAAAGTTGCCTACAATGTCAGTAGCATGGGGACCTTATCCATGCTCTAGCTCAAGAACTTCATCCCATTATCACACCATGGCCCTTTTCGTAGTGGGGGCTCGATCTAATTGGAAAAATCACTCCCGCCTCATCCAATGGTCACAAGTTTATCATAACCATCATTGAGTACTTTACAAAGTGGGTGGAAGCCATACCAATGACATACATAACTGAAAGCAGATATCAAAGTTCATGTTGAACTACCTCATATGCAGCTATGGTGTTCCCCAAGCTATTATATCAAATAATGGAAAACCTTTTAAGAATCAGGATGTCTGCAACCTATGTGAAAAATTCAAAATTCAACATCGCTTTTCCACACCATACTATCCCCAAGGCAATGGCCAAGCAGAAGCCACCAATAAAACCATCTTGAAAATCCTTAAAAAGAAAATCAATGACGCAAGTCGTGACTAACATCTGTAGTTAAATCCCACCCTCTGGGCTTATCGAACCAGCATCTACACACCCACCGACGCGACCCCATTCTCCCTGGTCTACGGATCAGAAGCCATATTACCCATTGAGATCGAGCTCCCATAACTGAGAATATCATTGCAAAACCTCATCACGGATGAAGAATATTGAGTATCAAGACTAAATGAGCTGGAGCTATTGGATGAGCGGTGTATGGAAGCACTAAATCATTTGCAGGTCTATTAGAATCAACTCAAGAGGAGCTATAACAAGAAGATTAGGAGTCAGACATTCCAGATTAGAGAACTTGTGCTAAAGGAGAATCAAAATAACATCCCAAACCCAAATGACAAAGGAAAATTTGAATCCAATTGGTTGGGACCATTTGTTATCATAGTGAGCTACAAGTCAGGGGCATATCAATTATCAACACCCAAAGGGGAACCTCTGTAGGAGCCCATGAAGAACTCCCATCTCAAAAAGTTTTATGCCTAAATCTTTCAAGGTATAGAACCAAAAATCCAAAAAAAATCAGAAAATGTCCTAAAAAATGGTCACCTTGATGAAAACCTGGCAAATAGGCATCTTGGTAAAAAAAAAAATCCAAAAAAAGAAAGAAAGATTGAAAACAATAAAGAAAAAAAATCATCCTCTAGTGAAAACCACTTCAGTGGCACTTTGGGCAAGTACCTTGGTGAACACCTAGAAAACAAGCACCTTGTGTAAATAAGCACTTTCCATCCATCAAGATCTTCACAACTTGTTCTACATCATCCATCCATTACACTTGCATCATTCATCACATTCCATATCTTCATCCATCATCCATCACATCTGCATCATAGCTTGGTCCTGTGTTCGTGTCATGATCCCTCCTAGTACTACTCGACCCATTCTTAAGGTCAGTTTGTCCTGCCTTTATCAGAGTATTCTATTGCATCGCACTGGGGGTATGTTCTCATTGGATCGGATTCATGTATATTCTTGAAGTCTTTATATCAAAAAATCCAAAAACATTCAAAAAACCAAGAAAATCCAAAAACATCAGAAAATCATATCAAAATCCCAAAACATTCAAAACAGTCAAAATCCCAAAGCCAGGTCAAAAGTTAGTCAAAAATTCAAAAACGGAGTCATCTTGTTGAACTACGGGTCCCTGAGCCTTGAACGTAGGCAAGGTTGATCTTTGATCATCCCCCAAGACACTTAGGTCAGTACTTTAGGAGTCCATCATAATAAATTGGCAATCCATATGTTCATATCTCATCAATAATTGAGTATGTGTTAGTCGAACTATGTGGTCTTGGTGTGTATAATGTAGGAAAGGATAATATGTTGATTAGCCCCTGAGGCCCCTAAGATAGGTCTTTAGGTTAGTCTCTAGGTCAAATTTTTAGAAAACCCAAAAATATTTAAAAATTTGAAAATCAAAACATTTGGAAAATCTTGAAAATACCAAAAATAGCCTCAAAACATTTCAAAAACATCAAAAACATCCAAATATTTGAAAAAATCCATCTGTCTCATCTCACTTTCACCTACAATAAACATCACTCATAATAAATTAATCATCATCCCCAACCTTTGGTAAAACAGTCGGAAACAAGTCTAGCAGATCGAAAGTGAAAACTAAAAATGTCAAAGTCTTAAGTCTAGGTCAGTATGTGAACAAGTTGATCAACTCTTCATATCAATAGCCTATCATCCAATCGGTCCCATATCAAATCATCTGATATCATCATGTCCTAGGATGCATCCTTCCTACAATGAACATCGACATCAGGCATCACAATAGTTTAGTCTTGGCTAGTGGTATTGAAGAACATTAGCTTGTTTGTTTATTTTATCTTTGTCTTTTGACTTATCTTTTTGTGCTCATTTCGATGACCTCTCAATGATGTCCTAAACAAAAGGATTTAGAGAGATAGGAATGGGGCAATGATCATTATCTTTTTATCTGTTGTGTTTGTTGGATATTCTTGTAATATAACTTGGTCATGTGTGCTTTGTTTAGGTGTAGGGAGGGTGTTTTAGGTATCTTGTTGACCACATGGGAAGGCTTTCTTTTCTATGTTTTGGCTCGAGATGTTTGAAATATATGAATTGTATTCTGAATAAGGTTCTATATGATAGGTCTGAACATGAGTACTCCTATATGATTGTTGAGTCAAAGTCCATCACACTAGGTTCAACACCATCCTGGTTCTTTATACCTTGATGCATCGTGCATATGTGTGTAATCAAACATAAAATAATTGGTCCTTTGAAAATCCCAACTCCTTGGAAAGTAATCATCATCATTATCATCATCTCGTGTCTTGTTGGAATCTCTTATTTTCTTCTACCTCTTACTTTTCGCGCTAACATGGTACCATGACAGTTAATCAAAAAATCACTATCATCATTGCATTCATCCTGGATCCAACAACCATCAGCATACTGCATATCATATCATATCATATAAGAAACATTGATCATCTCACATGCATTGCATTTCATCATTGCATAATATAGATTGGTTATTCTAAGCATCTCATAAACCATACATTTATCATCCATTTACATAATCATAAAAGCATCATCATATCATATCATGTGCATCCATATCATCCATGCATCATCATATCATCCATTACATATGAACATCATAATCATCTCATTCATATCATCAATAATGTAACTGTCATGGTACAAATCAGGATCAAGTGTGTTGAATATATCAAAATAGACATGAGGCTACCCATGGCCAATGAATTGTCTACATCATCAAATATGTCTACATCAAGCATTCCAACTGAACTAATCTTGAACCTCTTTTTTGCAAGATTACCCAAAAATTTGAAATTTTTGCCCGATCTCTCGAGGGGGCAATATATTGGCATATTTTCTCTCGCCAGGGCAGTAGTGGGGAAAATTTTGAAATCAATTTTTTTTGGATTTTTCATTGAGACATATTATTCTTTGAACCAATGCAGCGAGTACTTTGCTTCAAAGAAGGGAAAAATGTAGAAATGGAAAATATATTGATTGATATTACACTCTTGATCCCGATTACTAACACCATTTCATCCTAAATCATCCCTTGGTCTAACAATTTAATCAAATACCCTTATTTGATTAAATTCATCAATTTTCCTCCCTGAATTAAATAAATCATTTATCTAATTATGTCATTCTCTCTTACATTAATTAAATCAATCAATTTGATCTAATTATCTCTATTTAATTAAATAATTCATTTTATTTGATTAAATTTCTAAAGTCATCTTATTAAATTAAATAAATTAAAACCTTATTTGATTTAATCTAATTCCATTCCTTTTAATTAAATAAACCAAAAACCTTTATTTAATTAATCCTTTTATCACATTCTTCTCATCTTTTTATTTAAATCAACCCATAAATCTAAATCAATTAGTCACATCCTCTAATCCTTCATTAAATTAATTAACCCTTGATTAATTTAATTCTAATTCATGTCCCATCCTCTAGCTTTTGCCACTTACACATGAAAATAGATTTAATTCATTTATTAAATCTTCATTTTCTCACAACTTGGCATCTTTGAGGGAATATTCCTACAAATTTGAAAATCCCTCCAAATGGGATGTGCTCTTCCAACAAGGCATTTATTTCATCTTACAAGTCCTTTTGCATTGAGCCAAGTGGCCATTACTCCATTTGACTCTTCATCCACCTTGTCATTTCAACATTTTCAAATTTCAAATATATGCATTTATGGGCACATTCATCAAAATGTGCACATCCCTCATCCATCCATCTCTTGACAAGTGGTATCTTTCCATTGGTTGAATGTTAGTCCCACATTGCTTCATTTTGGGCATTTCTCCAACTTGTATTCCTATAAATAAGAGGTTTCTCTCCTCATTTGATCATCCACAATTTGAACAAACTTACTATAATCATTTTCATCTTCAAGCTTCAGCATTTTCATCTATTTTATCAAAGTCTTAGCTAGGTTATGCAGGTTTTTCATTATGGAGCACATTTGAATCTTCAACAAAGTGGATCACTCTTCATCACTCATCAACATTGCATCATTGGAGTTGGGAAAGGACCAATTTTCACATCAAATTGGCACCAATTCCCCCATGGGATCAAGAGTTTGCTTGCTTAATTAGGATTTCATTGTTTTATCATTGTGTTCTTCAAGTTTATTTCCTATTTTGAGCATTGCTAATGGATTTCATGGGGAATCTTGCTTCTTACTTGCATTGGATCTAACTATGTGTTTGTTTATTGAATTTTGCAAGTATTAGGATTAGGGTTCTACAACAGTATAGGAGGGAGAGCAACATGCAGAGATAACCACTTTGGAGATAGCACAACTAGAGGTTAAGGCGATGGAGTTTGAGGCAACGAGAGAGGGGGGACAAGATGAGCCTAGAGAGGAGGAAAAGATGGACAAGGCTGAGAGAGTCTTTCAGGAGTGGATCATCATGGGGATGGATGAGTTAGAGGAGGCAGGGGCCAGAGGGGATGATGGATCTACAGAGTAGAGGATAGCCACATTGCACACTTGGGTGTAGGCCTTAGAGGTAGAGTTGAGGACTGCCACAATAGAGAGGGATGACCTTAAGGTCAAGAGAGACATCATGTAGATAGAGAGGGACCTAGCTCTTATTAGTTGACAACAAAAAAATTAGCGCATGATAGAGTTTACAGTCACTTGTAGTGGATCTGTCGTCAATTGACAGTGGTTCATGGGGAAAGACTCACAACAAGACACACAACAAGAGTTATCAGAGTAGGTCTAAGGGTGAGACCTCAGATGTAAGACATGCCACCCCCTATGATAGGCCATCCAATTTAGAGCACAGGGCCAGAGAGTTTCCATGACAAGAGGACAAGGATGCCCTAGGGACAGGAGATCAGGGTAGTTCAGAATAGAACATCTTTTTATTTATCATGTTATATGGACACTTACATTTTTTTTATTATTGAGCCTGCGAGATCCATTTTTATTGGACATGACACATCTTGACATTGTACCCATGAAACTTATTATTTTGAGCGATATATATGATATGATTTTTGGTGGCGGTTTATGATATGCAATATATGATTATGCTTTATGTTCATGATGATTTTATGTTATGGATGTTCATGCCTTATTTTATTGATGCGGTCTATATGATGATGTGATGGTTTAATATGCTTTACGATTATGCTTTTATGATTATGTTATGAATGGTTATGCCCCTTATGATATGCAGGGATGATAAATGCAATATGACCTAATTTGATAGATGTGATGTGATGTGATAATGTGATGCATTTATGATTATGGATATTTATACCATTATGATATATATGATTAATGAATGTAATGACCTAATGTTGTGAATGGGATGTAAAATGTATGTGCAATTAATGTTAATGTAATGAAATGCTTATATGATAATGCAAAATGTGATGTTTTGCAATGTTTAATATGAATGAAAAATGTGGTGTATAATGTGGTATGCGATGTTATAATGTATAATATGATGCTATTGATATGATGCTTTGTGTATGACATGTAATGCAATGTGATATAATGGGTCATGATGTAAAATGAAATGTGATGGATGGAAATGAACTTTGATGCAGTGTTCAATGTAATGTCATGATTTGTTGTAATGCAATATAATGTTAATTCTACACGGATGATTTCTATGTTTTTGTGTTTTCTTATGCAAAAATATGTGACTTAATATGATAAAGCTGCCTATGATGAAAATGCTTTCTAACATGATTATGTATGAAAGATGTTTTTGTGTGTCACATGAATTTTTCAAGATGAAAATGGAAGAAATTTTAGTGCGAAAGAGATGGATGTTAGTACGAAAAAGTAAAAAGGACAAAGGAGATGGAATGTTAGACGAGAAATGACAAGGGACCAAATTTAATGTTTTTATATTTATCATCATTGGGCATCAAAATTGTCACAAATGGAACACAAACACTGTGGTATGACATAGACCAAGGTGTGCAAGGTGACCATTTGTGAGGGGCAAGCAATCAAAAAGATAAAGCGAAAAGACAAGGAATGCCCCACCTCATACTAAGGATCCAATTATCCTTGTTGTTTTGCTAAGACAAACCACAAACAACAAGAAAATAAAAGAGGTCATGATCCATCATTGTTCCTCTAAATCCTTTTGGACATCCTTGAGGTAACTAGTAACATGACCAAGAACGAATCAAAAAGATAAGACAAATCTAGACCAAAAAAGTGTTTGCCACAGAGACAATGTTTTCCAATAGTAAGATTCTTTGATATGATTGATTAGGTTAGCCAAGATGAATGAATTTGACAGATTAGTTGAAAAGGATTGGTTGATAAGCTGACAAAGGTTAACTAGTTGATTTGATTGATTGTGTCTAATTTTAGGAAGGACAAATCCTGATTAAGGCAAGATTAATTGACCAAGATGACAAGATTGATTGTTTTGATAAAGTTTGATTGATATGACTGATTGATGTGATGACACCTAGTTTCAAGAAAGAAATATCCTGTATAATGCAAGGTACACATCCGATAAAGTTGACCGAGTGACCATTGTTGATAAAGCACCTAATTGCAAGAAAGACATGTCTTGCTTAAGGTGAATGACCAAATTGACCAAAGACAAAATCTAATCTTATGAAGGACACATCCTGATAAAAGACAAGACGTAGGACCAAATGAGACAAATGACATAATGCCCCATTCCAATATAAGATCAATGACCAAATCAATTGATTGAAAATAAGATGATTGAATGATTGAAGATGAAATATTTTATTGGTTAAGTTTGCCTATTGATTCATGATTTGGTTTAAATGATAATTGCTTGCAGACCAAGAACAAGACTAGACTCAACAAACCCTAAAGGATTGAACTAGTTGGATTTGGGGGCTCATCGATTGATGGGAATCACCTACGTTATACATGCAGAGACCTCGTAGTTCGACATGACTATGACTTTATTTCATTTGACAAAAGACTGATTCATGATTTTATTTGGACAACCTAAAAGGATTGACCTAATGTCTCATGGGATCATTTAAGATGAGCCTTGCCTACATAGAAAATGTGTAGAAACAATGTAGTTCGAACCTACTAACACAAACTGACTCAGACTCTGTTTTGGGAAGTTTTTGAAGTTTTATGATGTTTTTGGATTTTTGAAGTTTTATTATTTTTTTGGATTTTGATGTTTTATGTTTTTTTTAGATGTTTTAAAAGGTTGATACCATGTATTAATTCACATGAAGACGTGATTCAAGGAATTTCCCCCATTCAGGTATAGGATCACTTATTATGCACGGGGGTAAGTAGCAGACGAATGCAACAGATGATCATGAAGGCAAAGGATACTAAATGTCGATGATTCCCAGGCCATGAGAAGGATAAAAAAGTTTTATTATAAACAGGTGCGAGTGGATGAGTGAGGGATGGAAGACTAGGTGGAGTGATAGTAGACAGAGGAGCATAGGCTGACTATGCATGGTGCCTATTTGCTAGGTTTTCACCATGGTACTTCCAAAGTGGTTTTCAATTTTGGATGAATTATTTCTCTTTACTATTTTTTTTTTAAATTTTTTTGATTTTTTTGATTTTTTTTTCTGTCACCAAGACACCTGTTTGCTAGGTTTTCATCAAGTTGACTATTTTTTGATTTTTTTGTATTTTTTATTTTTTAAAGGGATACTCTAAGAATCAAGTGTAGTACTTGCGAAGGTGCATGCTGTTGATAGGTTCAAACAATGGTTCTCCTTTAGGAGTAGAAATATGATAAGTGTTGGATCCATATGATGTTATAATGATATAAGGGCCCAACCAATTAGGTTCAAACTTTATGGGCTTCTCTCGTTCAACTTGATTCTTCATATTTTCTTTTAGGAATAAGTCACCAATGTCAAACCTTCTAGGTTATAATTTCTTGTTGTATCTATGTCGAAGGAAATTCTAATATGCTTACAAATGTGTCAAAGCATTTTATCTCTTTTCATCTGATAGCTCTAGCTCATGTAGACAGGATACACGATATTCTTTTTGATCAATCAATCCTTGCATAGAGACTCATAGGGATAGTAACTTGACCTCTATAGGAAGTATGGATTCAGATCTATAGATAAGGGAGTATGGCACGTGGCTCCTATAGGAGTGTAGACACTAGTACAATAAGCCCATCAAACAAGGTTGAGCTGGAGGTTCCAGTCATGACCCTTGTCATTGACAGTCTTCTATTTTCAGGATGGTCTTATTAGACACCTCAGCTTGCCCATTACCCTAGGTGTAATATGGAGTAGCAAAGTGCTGTTGGATATGGAAATTTTCACAAAGTTCACGGACATATTGATTCTTAAAAGAGTGGCCATTATTTGTAATGATGGATTGTGGGATACCATTGCAACATATGATGTAATTCAGGATGAACTTGGCTTTCTGCTTTCCAGTAATGTAGGTCATTGGGATGGCTTCAATCTATTTTGTAAAGTATTCAATTGGGACAAAGATAAAATTTTGTCCATTTGTAGAGGTGGGATGGATCTTTCCTATGAGGTCGAGTCCCCACAAAGAGAATGGTCATGGTGGCATAAGTAGTTCCTGAACTGGCGCATGTATAAGATCTCCATGAATCTGGCACTGGTGACATTTCTTCACAAAGTGATAGGCATCACATTCCATTGTAGGCAAATAATATCCCGTCCTCATGAGATTTTTAGCTAGGGTTGGACTAGTAGAGTGAGGTCAACATATACCGTGATGCACCTCTTGTAGGGCTATTTGTGCTTCATTTGAGTCAAGAAATCGAAGGAGGGTACTATATAGGCTGCGACGGTAAAGGGTATCTCTGATGATGGCATATTTGGATGCTTGTTGGATAAAGGTTTTAACTTGGTTGAGGGACAAGTATGGAGGGATAATTTGGTCATGCAAGTAACTATTGTGTGTGTGAAATGTAGGAGAGTTAGTAAATCAACACAAACACTAATGAGACATATTATATATTAGAGATTTAATCAATAAAATTGAATCAAATTAAAACAAGATTAAATTCCTAAAAATGTTCCATTGTTCTCTATTCTCAAAGATTTATTAAATCATTTGGCTCTCATATTTTAGGTGTGCACTATGATTGTTAAAATGACAACTTGAGAAATGAGATGTTGTTCAAAATGCAAGAAATCTAAGTTCCTACATGAAACTATGTGATAAATATCATGATGTTATGATTATGAAGATATTGACAAATATGGATAATGTTGATAACTTATGTGATGCAAATGTTGTGATAATAAGTTAAAATGATTCCGCATATGCTCAAATAACCATTGATATGATGATTTAAAATGCAACTATAAAACAAGACATGATTTAAAATGCAACTATAAAGAAAAACATGATTCTAATCCAACATGATACTACAATGCAAACTTAAAATGCTAAACAATGCTATAAGACTCCAAATGCTCCAATGCTCCAAAGCTATTCCTGCATGATAACTCTACTTAAACGTGGGATGCCAAATACTATAGCAAAGGGGTGTATTTATAGGATTTTTCAAGCATCTTGTGATGTGGTAGTGATTGACGGTCTAGATTAAAAAATGAGAGATGAATTGTGGAGATGGAAGAATCTTGGAAAATGTCCCCTTGACCAAGGGAAACATGACAAATGGATTGGAGAATCAAGTGTGTGAGAAAAAGACCATGTGTTTGAAAGTTTGTTGAAGATAATTCTAATTTAAAAATTAGAATTATTTAATTTCATGTGACCTCGGTGAGGTGGTATGAAAAGTTGTAGACATGTGCTTGAATTCAAAATTTGGGATTAGTGAAAATTAATTAAATTAAATAAACTTATAGAATTTTTTTTATTTAATTAAATTAGAGGAATTGTGATTTTAGATTTGGAGAATTAGAAGATATGAACTATATAAATAAATTAAGAATTTATTTATAAGTAGATGAAATATTAATTAAATAATTAGTATTTAATTAATTAAATGTCTTGACCAATTTTAGGTGTATACATTTTCCCCCTCTTTGAAGTAATGTGTTTACACATTGCTTCAAAGAAAAATTTGTTGTTGATATCGACAATTTTTTTTTTGAATGCCCCAGACACTGATTTTCAAGTGATGATGGATGTATGCCCCCTCGGGAGATAAATCGATGAATTTTTGAATTTTTTAGGAATTTTTTGATGATTTTTCGATGATTTTTTCAATGATCTCAATATTTTATGATTTAGAAATGATTTATTTCCTGAAAAATGATGTATAAGTCACCAGGTGATGAAATAATAAATTAAGCCCCTTTTGAAAATAAAATAAAACAACCCCATAAAAATGCCACTTAATTAACCTTAAAAAGGTTAAAAAGATGCTTGGAAACTTCATTTGTGCATTTGCAATTTGGAGAACTTGAGAGTGATTGAGAAATCTAGCAATTTGGAGCAGAATGGTGATCCCCTACCACACACATTAGTTCAAGCGGGTCAGGTGTCACAACCGTCCGACAGCGTATGATCGAATGGTATGTACCCCGAAAACTTCCCTTGTAATTTGTGCATTTTCTTTTTTCCCGCTTGTTTTCATGTTTGAATTCAAATTTATTAGTTTAGTGCATTGAACAGCCAAAGTAGTGCATAGGTTGTCTATTATAGCACATAGAATAAAGTAGCGCTTAGGGTTAGCAATTTAGTGCATTGAATGATCGATTTAGCGCATAGGTAGATTTAGCGCGTAAGTTTCCCGCAATAGTGCATAGATGAACTGTTATGGAGCATAGGATGTTTTAGTGCTTAGATGAATTGATTTAGCACATATATTAGATTTTTTAGGACATATGATGTTTCAGCACATCGAGATCCTGTTTCAGCACATTCATGAAATGTTTCATCGCATAGAGTAGTTCAATGCATTGATGAATTTCTCCGGTGCATAAGGTTTTTTTAGCGCATAGAAAGACTGTTTTAGTGCGTTGGTGAAATTTTCAACCAGATTGATGATTTTCTTGATTAGACTTCTTGATTTCTATGATGTTTAATCATGTCAAGTTGTGATTTGATAATGATTGATGATGTTGATATATTAGATATCCATTGATCTCATAATATGTGAGATTCAATGATAGGATGATGATAATTGACCTCATGATAGGCAAGGATCAATTATAGGTTGATTGATTGATTGACTTCATGATAGGCGAGGTGTATTGATTGATTGATGAACCTCATGATAGGCGAGGTTGATTGATTGATTGATGAACCTCATGATAGGTGAGGTTAAATTGATTTATGAACCTCATGATAGGCGAGGTTAAATTGATAGATGAACCTCATGATAGGTGAGGTTGATTGATTGATTAACCTCATGATAGACGAGGTTGATTGATTGATGAACCTTGTGATAGGCGAGGTTAAATTGATTGATTGATGAACCTCATGATAGGTGAGGTTAAATTGATAGATTTGCTCACAAGATTTGTTCAAAGTCTCACCAGAGCTGATTAGATTAATAAGCTAATTGATTTGTGATTTTGTGATGATAAGATCTGTCTACGAGTCTACAGATTAGGGAGTGATTCTCGAGGATGTGGGATTTGATTCCATAGCTAACACCAATTGAGACAACCGTTATTACTTGATGTGGATTGTTGTCCCTGATTGATATGCCCCAGATTAGGGTCAATAAGGGTTTGTTGAAAACCTTAGCAGAGAAGTGGCACAATGAGCATAACACCTTTCATTTTCCCACTGGTGAAATCACAGTTACTCTAGAGGATGTCTACCGGATTCTACAGATACTTGTGGTGGGAGAGCTTGTATTATATGATGCTTAGGATTAGGGTAGGATTGAGGCACTCTGCAAAGTTTTCAAGGATGAGCATATATGCGGCTACGAGATTCCGTGGAGGGATATGGTCAATGATTATGCAACATTTCCTTCTGTTCTTGCTGGATTTATTGGAGGTTCCTTTGTCTTGATTGTAGGTCAAAGGGAATTTTAGTTGGATGGGGGCAGATTCTAGAGAGCATGATTGCTCATGGCACTAGATATGCATGGGGTTGTTGTATGCTCACACATCTGTACCATTATTTGTACCAGGTGGTTTATCTTTGGGGGGCTATTTTATTAGCGGGGGTCACATTGCTTCGGGTCTAGGCCTGGGAGCATATAGCAGTCATACAACTAGTTGGAGATAGACAACATGTCGCTATGAGGCCATATGTACACTTGTATGCCAGTCGTCTTGCTCAGCCTATGCTGGGACAACTAGATTACTGGAGGAGGACATTGGATGATCTCAAGTTTGTGGTATGGTGGCCCTATCTTGATTGTGAGCAGTGGCCAGAGGATGATGTCGAGATGTCATTTTTGTGTCAGTCGATGTTCCTGATTAGGAAGAATCAATTTATCATTGAGAGATTCGTGTTCCTAAGGGTACTGAAGTAGTATGTAAGAGTGTAGGGGATGCCCTAGGGTGTGGCACATTATGCTCGGTGATGAATAGATGCTACGGATTGGGGGTCGGTTTTGTCTTATGATGCAACAGTTCAGTATTCTAGGTTTACAGACCATCCCTTGGGATGTTCATCTAGATATCACCAATGCTTCGATATCAAAGGAGTATGATCAATACATGTTCTTGCATCCATTCCCATGGATCACCATCCCAGATGAGCCAACCCATTGCTAGAGGAGGAGGGGATGGAAGTAGGTCATGGGCGTAGGTGACAGAGAGATGGAGGAGGGGGAGGAGGAGGAGGAGGAGGAGGAGGAGAGTAGTGATGATGGGGATGGAGATGGAGATGATAGTGATGGGGGTGATGGAGATGGAGATGATGGGGGTGGAGGAGGGCCAGGTACCGATGTTGGAGAGTTGAGAGTTCCTTGCAAGAGGTGACGTGTGGAGATTCAATTACCCTTGCCACAACAACAGACACAGATTCTTGTATTATAGGTGCAGGTTCAGATATTGTAGGGTCAACTAGAGCAGGTTCAGGCTTTGCTCATATAGGCACAGGGACAGATCTAGACACTGACGACTGAGAGGGATGTTGTGAGATAGCAGACACAATAGGTACATATCCAACTTGCACAAGTACATGCCCAAGGTTAGGGACATGTACAAATATAGGGGAAAATTGCCACACTGACTGCTGAGAGAGATAGCTTGAGACAATGGGTGGAGCAGGCCGAGGGTGTCTCTAAGAGATTATAGAAGGTTGTACTGGTTGCCAGTGCTTCAGATTAGGGAGATACGTTGTACTTTATAGGAGGCAGAGTTTATAGGGGTAGGTATCATGATGTGGTTCCTCCTGAGCGGTGAGAGAGTTTCGCACTGTCTCAGTCTGGTAGATCCCATTCCTAGACCACTAGCAGGGGTGTTACATAGCCACTTCCTAGAGATTGGAGAGATCTTGGTGCAGGTCTATCAGGTGGAGGAGGCATTGGTTCTATGATGCCAACACCATCTAGGGGGAGCACGACATAGCTCCGATTTGTGATGACAAATTTTGATGTACTTTGGGACATGATATATACCTCTTTATTCAATTGAGACATTGATGATGTACCTCTTGATTTGATACATTTGTGATACATTGCCATTTTTGATATTGATGTATCCCTCTATACCCTTGGATATCCTATGTACATTTGACATTATGATTTTGAGGTTATATGATATGCGGATGATGATTATGATCTATGTGTCTATATGATGTTTATATGTGATGATGATCATGATGATTATGATGGATACATTTAATTTATATTTTATGATGCTATGTGATGTTTGATATGATGATGATATGATATTCTATGGATGCAAATGATGATGCAACTGGTGTGTTATGATTCTATGATGCTTTATGAATGATGTCTATATGATACATGTGGTGGATCCTATTATGCAATGAAATACATGATGCATTTTATGTTTTTGTTCTTTTCTAATGCAAATAAATGATGCAATGAATGTATGTATGATGTATGAAATGATCACATGATGATGCATAGTTCTACGTGTTTATGATGTTTATATGATAATGATTATGATGATTATGTAATGTATGCAATGATGATGTGATGTTTGCAATGATGATATGATAATGCATGATTGATGATTTGATATGCTTATGTGATATGGATTTGATTATGTGATGCAAATAATTATGCTTAATTGAGTTCGCAAGAGTTCAAAACCTTTAGGGCCTTAAGCTTAAATGAGTGAATCTATCCAATTTCCAGGAGTCGTAGGATGGATGCAATAAGTTGATTATTTGTTAAGCTAAGCTTCACAAAACCTAATGTATTTCCCAACTTTCTTGGAAATTTGAAGAGACTCACTCATTTAAGCTTAGTGGACCACTTTCTTAATGCAACTATATGACATGATTTTGATTATGTAAATGAGAAGCAATGCATGTCTTTTTGTGTTTTCTGATGATGTAATGCATAGATGTATGAATGATGTGATATGGTATATGATATGAGAATGTTTTGCTAATGTATGCTAATAATGATGCAACTAATGTGCAACTATATGAAAATGATGTGTTTTTGGTTAATGTAAAATGTACTCAATCCATTAATATGAGAGATAGCCTTATTGTGAAATTGTTGCAGCTTTGAAAACCCTATAGATACAGATGCACAACTAACATGGATGCATTCTAACTTAACCATGCAAATATAATATGCAAAGTTGTCATTATACCTATTGATTTGTCGTGCTTTTTATCATCATTGAGCCTTTAAAATGTTGAAAGTGAGTACAAGCATCGATGGCATAATGTAGACCATGATGACCTGAGTACTACTTCCACGATTTTTGATATTGCAAGTTAACACAAGCATCTAGGTATAATTAAACCGAGATGACCTATGCATTTCTTGCATAAATAGACAAGATTTAACCATTTTCCTATGAAAATTTGGATTTTCATTAGTGATACTTTGTAGAGCACGTCCCGTGACAATTTGCACAGTAACACAGTAATAGTGATCAACTCATAAACAATAGACAAAGAAAAATCATACTCCTTCCTAGCTCCTCTAGTTCAATTCATCATTGAGGTGCTCAAGAGATATGATGACAAAAATTAGAGTTCAATAGTGATAAAGCCATGATTAAGAAGGACCATCATCCATTTGAGGTTTATTTTGATTGGATTGTGTAGACATGCAAAATTAACATTATGCATTCGATCGAATTCAGTCAAATTAGGTCTCACATTAGGCCCATTCATCACTTTCATCCATTCATTAATAATCTCATTTCCTAAGGTCATTTATCAAATAAACATTATCATCAGCCTTTTAATAAATCAAACATCATCCCTTTAATTAAATAGATCAAACATTTATTTAATTAAATCCAATCCATATTTCATCCTTTTTTGATTTAAATAAATCAAATATTTAAATCATGAAAGTCAAACTCACCTAATCAACATTAAACTAACATAATCATCATCTATTTAATCTAACCCTGATTAAATACTAATCTCACCCGCTTGCATTCTCTAGATTTGGCCACTTGCACATGAAATTGCATTTAATTGATTTATCAAAATCTTTGTTTTCAACTTGGCATAAAGGGAGAATATTCTCCAAGTTTGAATCTCCCCCCAAGTGGACATGTACACCCAACAGAGCATTTATGAGGCCTTACATGCCTCTTACATGTCCCCTTCCAAAGTCAAACTCAGCATTTATTGGAAAATTTGAATTCAAATTCTCCCTCTCATGGGCACTCCTCCCAAATCTTGCACAACCATTGACCACTCAGCACTTGACAAGTGTCATCTTCTCATTAGAAGATCTTTAGTCCCACATTCACCATCTTGGCCAATCTATCATCAAGAAAATCTATAAAATAAGGCCTTCATTCTCATTCATAGATCCATAATTTTATGCAAGGTTACTCTCTTGGTTTGAGAAATAATCTTGTTCTTCATCTCCATTGCAATACATCATCATTTAGCTATTGATCAAGGGTTGGGAAAGGGTCACTAGCACATGTGACACCAATCCAACATGGAATAGGTGATTATCTTTCTTTTGAAATGTCTTCTCGATGTTGTTTTTGTTACTTGTGGCATTTCTTTAGCATAGATGTTTTATTTCATGGAGGTATTTGCAGATTTGTGTGTTTAGACTAACCTTTCTAATAAGTATTTGAAGTTGGTCTTACATGCAGATTTAGGGTACTTCATTGTGGCGCTAGAAGGAGGGAAAATTTTGCTAACCATTTATAGATTTAACTATTTGCAGATTTTGAAAACATGATTTTCTTAAAGTTTATCGTTGAAAGCAATAGCTGATGCAACTTTGATATCATTGTAAATGGCTTAGATAGATTGGATGGTGCAAAATCACCCATTTCTGTGACTATCATTACCGAATTCGCACATTACCTCCTCTGAATCAATACCTATAGGGCCTTCTGCTTGTTCAGATAGTTTCCCTTCAAAAGCTTCAGTGTTACGTTTTGCAGCAAGAGCAATCCAAATCAGAATTTGATTCCCCTCCATACATGCATATTTGTCTCACCTCGAGCAATGCATTCCACTATTCCTCATATATGATGCTAGTTAAAAGCTACATAACTTATTTTTGCACCTGCCACGTGCGCTTTACTTTGAATTTCTTTCAAATAACTTTTATATACGTCCCTTACACCTGTTGGCTGTAGTAAATGAACGTTGTGGCATTTTTTCTTCTGTACATTTGGAAGCGAAAAAGATTGATGAGATCTTAATCAAATATGCAATTGGGCTGCTAGTTAATCTCTGCATAGTTATTTTCCTACTCTTGTTGACAATTCTATTTTTTTCTTAGACAATAATAGGATATGCATTTGATGCTATGATTAATCTTTGAACAAACAACTAACAGGTTAATCTTTGAGTCTTTTTTGAGATCAATGATTCTAGAACAAATGTCTATCATTTTTATTTTTTTTCTTTCTCTAAAACAACGCTTCTCATGCAATGCATATTGGTTGGATATTCTTACTGTGATAGGTCGAATGTGAGTGTTAGAAAATGAGCAACAAGTTAAAGGGTGCAAATAAACACCAAAACAACCTACACCTCAAGATTAGCCTAAGTTGGAAACAACACAAGATGAAAGCAACAAAATGGAACTCTATACCTTGCGTCGAATCGATCCTTTGGTTGGCCCTTCGATATTTGATGTGTATGCTCCTTGGATGGCACAAGATGCAAGCTAAGTGATGTTGTGAGGATGAGTGCAAGTGGATGAAAACAAAAAAATAGCTAAGTGTAGGTTTAGAAACAAAACTACAAGAGTTTGGCTAGCAAAATGATCTCCTCCTAAATGAGAGAAAAGAGGGGGTATTTATAGAGATTTTGGAAATCTCTAGGGAAATGGATGGCCAAGATTGAGCCACCAAATATCAAGATGTAGGGCTAAGGTGAGTTGAGAACTCACAAGCCCTCACATCTTGACATGTGGCATGTGATTTAGCCCTAAAAGGTGAAGTGGACATGAGGTGGAAGGATGGTACATGACATGGAGGGGGTAAAGTACTTTGGGATTGGACAAGATCTCCTCATAAAGGAGGTACTTGTCCCCATGTGGTGAGAGAGGACATGTGATTAAAAATTCCTCAAATATCCTTATGGGGAGAGGGAAATAATTTTAAATTCCAAAGGGTGCATTGGGGGATTAAAAGGTGAATTAAAAATTCACATAGGGAAGGGAGATGCCTTGTTAAAAAGAAAGAATTTAATAGGGTTGACTAAGGACACATGTCATAAAGGACATGGGGAAGAGAAAAGGAATTTAATATTCCTTGGAAGATAAAAGGAATTAAAAATTCCTTGAGAGGTTGATTAGGCTAGTTAGTGAAGGATTAGAGGATGGTTAGGTGGCTAAGAGAGATTAGAGGCCAACTTGCAAAAGTTGGAGGATGTGACACCTCCTAATCAAGGATTAGGCATGTGCACATCCTAATGATGAGATTAGAAGAAGGATTAAGATTAGATAAAAATGATGGAGTATGTGACATGAGGAGGAATTAAATAAATGTGATATTTATTTAATTCATTTGATGGAAGGAGGATTAAAGAGATAAGGTATTATTGATTAAATACCTTAGGGATTAAAATAACTTAAGGATGCTAATTAAAGGGATAAATTTGGATAAATTAAGTGTCCAAATTTAGACGTCTACATTTTCCCTCTTTGAGATGGTGTTACAGTAGCATCATTTCAAAGAATATTAAAACATAGAACCTAGAAGAAGATGGTTAGATTGGAAAAGATGCCCCAGTCATTCAAAGAAGTGACTAGGAAGGAAGATGATGGGGGTAAAGATGAAAGTTAGGGATGAAGGATGCCCCATCGAGAGAACATGCGGGTTCAAGAGAACATGGGTGGGCTCTCGAAATGGATGAGATGATGCAAGGGGAGTTGAAGAAGATGATGCAATGTGATGGAAGATTGGGAGGGGAGTGTGATGAAGGATGAATGGAGGGGGGGATTTTGATAGACAAGAGGATGAAGAGGAAATGAAATCCAAATGCAATTTTCCATCGTCGGAGCACTGATTTTTGCTATAGCATAAGACACAAGACGCCAAGGTATGAAGAACCAAGGCAGATTAGTGTCTAATGCAAACATAACAAACAAGAAGGCTATCCCAACACCCCAAAGTCATGGTGACCTTGGTCGGGCCAGGTATTGGAATAACCACAAGCACACAAGGGTGCCCCAGCTTAACACAAGACCGTAGGGATCTTGGTGGGTACTACATGGGACAACCGAGAAGACAAAGAAAATATCAAGATACACCCCTATGTTGACTAGTCAAAGCACACCATGATATGATGGATCAAGGCGACGATGACAAGTGATGATAGGGAGCTCAAATGATAAACAAAAGCCAAAAGCATCAAAAGATCGCAATCAATTTCAAACGTCCTTTGCATAGGATCAATCAAGGGGATGGATGGGATTGATGAGGTCTGTTAGGAAGGATGCATCCTGTTGAGACCAATGATGGATACTAAATTAAAAGATTGATATGACGCAGGATATTCAAAACTGATTGGATCTGATGATACAAGTGAATCTCATTTGTTAAAATCTAGCTAGATAAGGGCATATCTTGATGACGTGACACAAGAGACATGACATAAGATTGACACATCCTAGCGACCTAGGGGCTCGGGGGCCGATCAAAGATTAGCCTTGCCTACGTGGAAGCGCAGAGCCCTCGTAGTTCGACAAAAGGCTGACGACTGACCATGATGGAGATTTTGATGGATGACCAAGATAGGATGGAGAACAGGAGAAAAGTGGACAATATAGATCGATGATGGATGGAACCCCGGGGGCGGATCAAATGATCGACCTTGCCTACGTGAAAGCACAGGGGCAACGTAGTTTGACAAAGGTCAAAGACAAGTGATGGATGAAAGATGATGAGATAACCCTAGATAAGGGGATAAAAGGATTGGATCGACACGATGGGACAAGATAGACCTGTTGGATTGGATTAGAGGATGATGGCTACACAAAGCTCAGGGATGGGATAGTTATCCAAATCATCAAAGATGAAGTGGGTGGATGATATGATGGAGAGATGAATGATGAGATAGTAGGCTATAGCGAGATACCAATGACAAGGGATTATGAGATGGGATGGAGATAGAGAGAAATGAAGTAGGGAGATAGGGATGGGGGATGAATGGGATGGGGGATAGAGGTAGGGATGGAGAGGAAGATAAGGATGGGGAGATGGCAAGGATGTGATTGGATAGGATGAATGATGTCTCCAAAGACTATAGCACAAAGGAAGATAGATGCCCCCACTCTAGATATGTCATGTGCGGGGAGGAATGAAGGATGGAAGACAGGTGGATGGGAAGATAAAAAAGTGAGATGGATGAAAATAGGATGCATGGATAAGGAAGGGAGACGGAAGGTAGCATGATGGGTGGATAAGGAAGATAGACGAGTGCGAATGAGGATTAGGATAGTGTGTGGATGAGGGGAATGTATGCTAAGAGGTGTCCAAAGCGTGCTTATGTGTTTGCCCCATTGTTATCAAGATCACAAGGAGGATGGAAGGATTGGGATAAATGAGATATGCCAAACAGGATGTGTAAGTGCGATAGGGTGGAGGGGATGGATGAAAATGATGTATAAGAGGAAGGTGAGTGTATAGCTGGAAGCATAGCAGGAAGCATCAAGAAGCTGCCCCCAAGTGCAAATAGGGATTTACGCATGATGCCTGTTTGCTAGGTTTTCATCATGGTACTTATCCAAGGCGCTTGTTTGCCAAGTTTTCACCATTGGACGAATTATTTCTCTTTACTATTTTATTTTTTATTTTTTATTTTTATTTTTTTGGATTTTTCAATTTTTTGATTTTTTTTTGACTTTTTTGGATTTTTGGACTTTTTGGATATTGATAAGGAAATGGATAAGGATAGGGAGGCGAATAAGTGGTTTTAGAAGGCATGCGATAAGGGTATGGAGGAAGAACTCAAGCATCAAGTTCCATTTGAGGCATTAAGAGCTCATGTTCGAACCGATTGTTGGACATTGGTACAACCCTATTAGGAGAAATGGATTATGCAAGAGGATGAATTAGAGGGATTTGATAGGGAAGATACGGGGGATAATAGGTGGGATGTTGGAAATGGTATGGATAGAATGATGGGGTGGATACGTGATGGGGAGATGAGTTCAGGACCAACATTGGCACATGTGGTGACAGATGTGAAAAGATAAGGGGACTAATGGATGGAGAATGTGGGGATAATGGAGGAGATGGAATAGCGAATTTCGGGACATAGGGACCCAAAACAGATTTAGGAGATGAAAGGGGTGTATAATTAGCTTTTGGATTAACAACTTTGGATGTTCTTACAGATTTTTCATTTGATGGCATTGCATCTTTTTTCTTTGGGATCCACATGGTTTTGATCTTTTCTTTGCTGGCTCTTTGCGAGCTATAGATTTGATTTTGATTTGGGATTTTGTTTTTCTTTTCTTTACCATGTCTTTTAGAGGGGACATGGGAAGCATTGGATTCATGTGGATGTTTGGATTTATGCATTTTTAAGCAATGGGATCGGTGTGAGGGGATGGACGATGTGGAGCAATGGAGGTAGGAGTATGTGGATTATGTGTAGATGGAGGATGTTTAGGTATGTGCCTTTGTTGATCCTGATTATGGGATATGTGAGAGGTATGTTTATGATGGATGACATGGATAGGTGTTGGATGAATGAGCGAATGAGATGGAGGAGGTTATCTTGGGATATACAGACACAAGATGGATAGAGTGGGTGGAGGGACATAAGAGCCCAAGATGGATGCAGTAGATGAAGGATGGGAGATTGTGGATGGAGGGATGTAAGGACCCAAAATGGATGGAGCGGATGAAGGAGGAATATGGATGGTTGTTTTGAGGTGATATGATAGAGGAGGAGGGATGGCAGCATATGATTTGGTGGAGTGATGGGAAGAGCCGACATTTCTTTTGGAAAAGGCTCGTTGAGGACGGCTAGAGGTTGTACCAATGTGTTTAGATTGTGAGTCTTGGGGAATAGATCCAAGACCTTGCATGCAGATTTGTTCTTTGACTTGGATGAGCTCTAAAATACCTTGCTCATGAAGGCCTAGACCTTTTCCTTGGTAGTTCATTTTCTTGAGCATGCGATCCATTGTAGGATTTTTGTTATTCTGAAAACATGATGTGAGTCCATTATTAGGTGGGGGATGATGGGTGGTATATACACTGTGTTTTTCTTCTGCAAGGAGGCCACCATGGAAGAATGTGAGAGTACCAAGGGGATATGCAAGCAGTGTGGGGATAGCATTTTTAGGCGATGATGGGGGATCCTGAGAAGGAGATGATGGGATAGCAACATTTGGATGGGTGGTATCTGGAGAGGGAGTAGGGGATATGATAGGATTTGATTTTGTGGTAGCAGACGGAGATGGAGCGGTAAAATCTTGAATGTCAAGAGGATCATGGGATGGAATGGATGGGGGACTGTGATCTTGCGGTAGACTAGATGGGATGGTAGGATCTTGATCTGGAGGAGGGGATATGTTGGCATGCTTTGGGTTAGGATCTTGGCATGACTCATCGTGTGTGGGAGGCATGATAATGGAGTCATGGGTGGACTCTTCAAGTGGGGAAGATGGAAGGATTGAGGATTCAAAATATTCCTAGGAATGGATACTAGGAGTGGAAGAAGTGGATTGGATTTGGGTGTCATTGATAGGTTTGACATCTCTCGGAGTAGGGGGTGGGTGTTCAATGGATTTGGTAGATGTGATGGTAGGAGATGGGGACTCAGTAGATTCAGAGGATGTGATGGTAGGAGATGGGGACTCAGTGGATTTAGAGGATGTGATGGTAGGAGATGTGGACCCAGTGGATTCAAAGGATGTGATGGTATCATCAAGGATAGGTGTTGCATGGAGAAGGGTCTTGTCACTAACGACCATGGATGATGGGTTGGGATGGCATGGTTCCACGACTGCAATGTGTGGAGTGGGGGATGTTTCCTTTGTTATAAGTCCTTGGAGAAACTTGAATACACTAGGCTGAGATGGCGAGGTGGGAGTGGATGAAGGTTTATGGATTAGTGGACTGGGATTAGATGGAAGATTAAGACTAGATGGAGGATTAAGGTAAGGATATGGGCATGGGGAATTAGGATAGGATGACACGGATGGTGGATCGTTGGTAGAAGATATGGGTGGCGTGTTGTAATAAAGGTATTGGGATGGTGGATTGTAGTAAGGGTATGGGGATGGTGGATTAGGATGAGAAGATTGAGGTGGTGGATGGAGATAGGGAACTGCAGATGTCGGATTAGGGTAAGTAGGTGGGTGTGTTTGACTAGGATAGGAAGATTTGAATGTAGGATTAGGCTGAGCGGATTGGTATGGGAGATTGGGGTAGTGGGTAAATGTGGATGGAAGATTGAAATAAGAGGATGTGGATGGGGGATCAAGATAGGGGTATTGTGACGGCAAACTAGGATAAGGGGACGACGTAGATGAAAGATATGATGGATATGATGGACATCCCTTGTCAAAGGTAGCATAAGGAGTGTGATTAGGCATAGATGAAGTCATGATGGGATAACTCGATGGGGTGATTGGATTTTGGAATGTGGGTGGAGAAAGCTTACTAGCAATGATAGTGTCAAGGGGATCTATGTCGTATACCTCTTGATCAACAAGACCTTCATTATCATCGTTGATGTAATTAGGGTTTCCCTTGACCACTATTGATGGAGGATAAGAATTCATGATGGTGAAAGGATAAAGAGGATGGATGAAAGACTTTGGATGGAATCGGACTAAAGCTCAAATCGGGATTTAGGACAAGCTCAGATCAGGATTGGATTAAAGCTCAGATTAGGATGATTGGATGATACGATGGGATTGATTTTGATGATCGGATTGGATTATCAAAGGATGATTACGACACCGAATCTGCTTCGAGATGGAAGTAGATTGATTGGGTTGAAGGTGATTGGATAGGGATGCGATTGGATTGGATTGGATAAGATTGATCAATGATTGATTGATAAGATCAACCGATGGATCAGATAGGATGACGGAAGGGACTTTAAACACCGTTCAGAGATTACCCTAGGTGACTTAGGATGCTGATTGATTGGATTAAATGACAAAGAGATGATTGGGGCACCGAATCCACTTTGAGATTGAAAATGGATTGATTGGGCCGATGATGATGATTAACTTAGGATGGATGACAACCCTAAGAGGATGTTAATGATGATGATCAGATCAGACACTTCAGTCAATTTGGATAATAACCCGAGACGAAGTTCATGGGATTTGGATGATTTGATTGGAGGAATGGATGATAGAAATGGATGAATGTCTGCTCGAAACAAGCAAACAAATGATTAGAATGATAGGACAAGAGTTCAAAATGATGAAAGGAGGTGTGAAATGGATGATCGAAATGACAGAACGAGAGTTTGGAATGATAAAGGGATATGTTAAATGGATGAATGTTTACTTAGAATGAGTAAACGGATGATTGGAATGACAGAACAAGAGTTCAGAATGATGAAAGGATGTGTTAAATGGATGAACGTTTACTCGAAACAAGTAAACGGATGAGAATGGTAGGGTATACCCCCCTTGAGGAGGCGGATGGTGAAAAAGGTGCCCCAGCCAACTTCTCAAAAGTATGAAGTGGTATATATCATCGGAAAGAGTGCAAAAAAATGAGAAGAATTGCCTTTGAACGGAGTCAATCAGATAAATGATGTGGAAATGGAAACCCCGAGAAGAAAGAGAAAAAGGTAAAATCCGCCACTGCATAAAGACAGGTCCACCACTACATGAGGACAGGTCCGCCACAGCATAAGGACAGGTCTGCCACTAGAGGGACAAGTCCGCCACCGGACAGGGATAGGTCCGCCACCGAAGAAAAAGTTGCTCAAAAGTATGAAGTGTTATATGTCGTTGGAAAGAGCACAAAAAACTGAGAAGAACTGTTTTTGAACTGAGTCAATCGGACAAACGGTGTGGAAATGGCGGCCCTACGAAGAAAAAGTAGAAGGTCAAATCCGCCACTGCATGAGGACAGGTCCGCCACAGCATAAGGACAGGTCCGCCACTAGAGGGACAGGTCTGCCACCGGAAAGGGACAGGTCCGCCACCAGACAGGGACAGGTCTGCCACTAGAGAAAAAGTTACTCAAAAGTATAAAGTGTTATGTCGTTGGAAAGAGCACGAAAAACTGAGAAGAACTGTTTTTGAACGGAGTCAATTGGACAAATGGTGTGGAAATGGCGGCCCTAGGAAGAAAGAGCAGAAGGTCAAATCCGCCACTACATGAGGAGAGGTCCACCACTGGAGGGACAGGTCCACCACAGCATAAGGACAGGTCCGCCACCGGAAAGGGACAGGTCCGCCACCAGACAGGGATAGGTTCGCCACCATAGAAAAAGTTGCTCAAAAGTATGAAGTGTTATATGTCGTTGGAAAGAGCACGAAAAAATGAGAAGAATTGTTTTTGAACGGAGTCAATCAGACAAATAGTGTGGAAATGGTGGCCTCAGGAAGAAAGAGCAGAAGGTCAAATCCGCCACTGCATGAGGACTGGTCCGCCACTAGAGGGACATGTCCGCCACTGGAGGGATAGGTCCGCCATAACATAAGGACAGGTCTGCCACTGGAGGGATAGGTCCGCCACCGGACAGGGATAGGTCTGCTACCGGATAGGGACAGGTCCGCCAAAGGATAAGGGCAGGTCCGCTAAAGGATAAGTTTAAGCTTGATGTTTTGATGGATGGGTAAGGCAAAGGACCCAAAATATAGCAATCATAGAAGACTTGGCCAAACTGATAATCACTGGTTTTTGCACAAGAAAGACAATGCAAACAACACAACCCTAAGATTAGTAGAAACAGGTATGGTCAACAAAGTCTTCTACTCTAGGATGAACATGGTTGCTAAGGAGTCCTTGATATACACCCGGTACGTGAGGCCCAAACCATGAACACCAACCCGTTACAAGCGTGAGTCGGGAACCTTAGTGAGATACTAAAGGCTCGAACCAACTCTTCACGTCATCCCGACACTTTGCCAATTACAACGTGGTTGGATTGAGGTACAACTTTCGCTCTCCCCCCTTTATATACCCCGCTGGTACGTGTGGTTGGAATCGTCCCTTGGGGTGATGAAGTCACCAAGTAGGTCCCACTAAGAAAGTGAAAAATAGGTGACTCAAAGGACTTGGAAAGCTATGATTTCTCGTCACCCAGGATCACCAAATGGCGCAAGGGGATTGGATACGTCAAATAGCCTTCCCAAACACGCCAAACAAGGTTTATTGACCCCTCTTTTAATTAAACTATGTGCCTAATTTATCAAAAGATAATTGGGAAAAAATTGAAATTTTACCTTTGGGAGGATAGGTCCGCCACTCTACAGGGACAGATCCACCACTGCATTAGGACAGGTCTACCACTGCACTAGGACAGGTTCGCCACTGCAGAACAGGTCTGCCACTGCAGGACAGGTCCGCCACCAGAGGACAAATCTGCCACCCTGTCAGGACAGGTCTGCCACTACAGGACAGGTCCGCCATAGCAGGACAAATCCGCCACTCTGGTAGGATAGGTCTGCCACCGCTGGACAGATCCGCCACTCTGTCAGGACAGGTCCGCCACTCTGCAACCTGGACCTTGAAAAATGCAAAAAACAGCAAATGTGAAAGAAATAGACCCGTTTGTGGATCCCACCGGGCGTGCTAGAAATGTGATAGGTCGAATGTGAGTGCTAGAAAATGAGAAACAAGTTAAAGGGTGCAAATAAACACCAAAACAACCTACACCTCAAGATTAGCCTAAGTTGGAAACAACACAAGATGAAAGCAACAAAATGGAACTCTATACCTTGCGTCGAATCGATCCTTTGGTTGGCCCTTCGATCTTTGATGTGTATGCTCTTTGGATGACACAAGATGCAAGCTAAGTGATGTTGTGAGGATGAGTGCAAGTGGATGAAAACAAGAAAATAGCTAAGTGTAGGTTTAGAAACAAAACTGCAAGAGTTTGGCTAGCAAAATGATCTCCTCCTAAATGAGAGAAAAGAGGGGGTATTTATAGAGATTTTGAAAATCTCTAGGGAAATGGCTGGCCAAGATTGAGCCACCAAATATCAAGATGTAGGGCTAAGGTGAGTTGAGAACTCACAATCCCTCACATCTTGACATGTGGCATGTGATTTAGCCCTAAAAGGTGAAGTGGACATGAGGTGGAAGGATGGTACATGACATGGAGGGGGGTACAAAGTACCTTGGGATTGGACAAGATCTCCTCATAAAGGAGGTCCTTGTCCCCATGTGGGTGAGAGGACATATGAGGAATTAAAAATTCCTCAAATATCCTTATGGGGAGAGGGGAAAGAATTTTAAATTCCAAAGGGTGCATTGGGGGATTAAAAGGTGAATTAAAAATTCACATAGGGAAGGGAGATGCCTTGTCAAAAAAGAAAAGAATTTAATAGGGTTGACCAAGGACACATGTCATAAAGGACATGGGGAAGAGAAAAGGAATTTAATATTCCTTGGAAAGATAAAAGGAATTAAAAATTCTTTGAGAGGTTGATTAGGCTAGTTAGTGAAGGATTGGAGGATGGTTAGGTGGCTAAAGAGATTAGAGGCCAACTTGCAAAAGTTGGAGGATGTGACACCTCCTAATCAAGGATTAGGCATGTGCACATCCTAATGATGATATTAGAAGTAGGATTAAGATTAGATAAAAATGATGGAGGATGTGACATGAGGAGGAATTAAATAAATGTGATATTTATTTAATTCATTTGATGGAAGGAGGATTAAAGAGATAAGGTATTATTGATTAAATACCTTAGGGATTAAAAGAACTTAAGGATATTAATTAAAGGGGATAAATTTGGATAAATTAAGTTTCCAAATTTAGACGTCTACACTTACGAGTGTAGGGTGCTCTGATTTATACGCTTCATAGGAGGTTGTTCTCAACGTATAGGAGAATGCTGCCAAAGGTTGTTGAATACAGTTTCACACCAACCACTCACAATAGCATTAACTGTTAGGCACATTAATTGGCTCAATGGAATTAAGTTGTATGGGACAATGACAGACAGAGGTTGAAGAATTCACCTTCATGTCATGATAGTATTTGATCAAAAGTTTTTTTTGATTGATCAATAAATATCCTTTTGCAGATCTAGCTATCATTGCCCAACATAAAGACAAGGACTTTGGGAAGAGTAACGCATTAATTGCAAATATATTTGAATGCGCTTTACATTTGATAGCTACATTTGATTTGGGAGTATTAATCTAACAAATTTCCAACCAGTTGATAGGACAATAATGATATATAACAAGCAGATGGTAGTCGTTGCAAGAAAGATAGGCCGCACTCATGACAAGATGGTGCATTCAAATCATATCTCCAGCTGGTTATGACTCACTGTCACTTATTATGCCTGTCAAATGCATCAACCCAAAAGTATCTTTATATGCTATCGATTAACAACACTTGCTTAGAAGTTCTCGCATTGTTTTAGCCATTGCTGGAAAATATGTTTTTTTTAGAAAGAGCATTTATTCAAGTTGTCTCATTCCTACTTTTGGTTCTATCCTAAATCTAACCTTCTATTTTATTTTATTTTATTTTTAGAAAAATTGATGTTTTTTTTTTTGACTTATTAGATTAATAGGATATCATCTATTATTTACTAAGTCAATTGGTTTTGTTAATTTTCAAATATCAAATGCTCTTGTATCATGGGGTTATTTTCATCATAAAGGACTCATGTGGAATAGTGAACATGTCTTGTGTTACACATGTATAATTTTTTACTTGTGATATTTGTAGGTACAAAGGAAAAGCGAAAGGAAAAGGTACAAAGTGAAGGAGAAGGCTAGCAAATGAAAACGAAAGGAGGAGGATTTTTTTTGAAAACTCAAATTGTTTTTTAAGGCTTTAAGTGTTTTTTCAACACTTATTTATGAAATTGTTACCTTTTCGCTCCTAGGGCACTAATTTCCTTTGGGTTTAAAAAGAACAATTTTATTTTCTCCATTCTCAAAAGGCTAAAATTCAAGCTTAGACACTTACTAGAGTTCGTTTTGGGTTAAAAATTGGACAATATTCATATTTCATTTGGTGCTTAAAATGAATCAAACAATTGCTTTGGAAGGATAAAATGAATGTGTGTTTTCCTTGTTTTGTAGTTACTTAAACTAAAGTCATTGAAAAGGACGTATGCGCTTCTCTTGCGCTTCCAAGCGATCTTGAGAATCAAAAGTCCTTTTTGGTGATTTTGGCATAAGATAAAGTGATCACCTCCACACTTCAATTTGGGCTTAAAATTGAACAAACTCTTGTGCGAGTGTGAGTGGGGGCATTTTCGCGTATATTCTCTCTTTGTTGCTATCAAAGATTGATCGAGTTACGGATTTTGTTCTTCATTTGCTTTTTTTTATCTTAGAGGGCCCACCTTGTGGGAAAAAGTAATCACCCAAGGGAATGGCTCAACCGGTAACACTCTGAACCCGAGAGTATTTCTAGTCGGGATATAAATGTGGATATTGGAAGAAACACCAATATCACGCGGTTGACTCCGACAAGATGGATTCGAAAGGGGACTCTTGCTACGTTGGGTCAACTCCTACGAACGGAAAGTCCAAACTAGAACCCTTGTTTTGTAGTGGCCTATTTATCCATTGAGCGAGTTTATCAAAGTGGTGCATTGGAACTTAGATTCCAAGAAGTTACTTGCCATGTCCGATCTGGTCGAAATATAGAGGTTAAGATTTCATTCTTAACATACTTTTATATTTTTTCCTTGGTTGCATGTAAAATCATCTCTTCTATGAAGGGCATGAGGCAAGCCCACTAAGAAAAACGTACCCATTAAGCTAGGATGTTACATTGCTTGATTGAAAACACAGTGTTGTATTTGAAAACATTTTGCAAACAAACATTCAACATGATTCTCAAAATTTCAAACCCTCTTGAAGACAAATATCATTGACTCAATCCATACGCTATTGATTTCCCTTGGGATTCACATCCTTAGAGGTTCCTAAGCATTGGATTATAGGGTGTGCAGGATCATGAGGGGCCAAAAAGTGGAAATATTATGGGTATTTGTAGGGTATGTGGCTGACGACTTTTTTTTTACCCAAAATTGATGAAACGAAAAGGGTTTTTAGAGGAGATTCTCAGCTTTCCACCAATATAAATTATGCTTTAATTTTAATTTAATAAATAATTATTATTTATTTTCTATTAGAATTACGACTAAAGTCCTAATCGATAGGATGATTGAAAAACATCTATAACTTTCAAACGGTATCACAATTTTTGAATCCAGAACATACGTCACATTCTACGCTTCAATAATAATTATAGGATTAAAAAAAAATGAATCTCATGAAGTTTTGACCAAGTTAAGGTGGCTAGACATACGAGTTTTTATATTTTTTTAAATTTGTAACAAAAAATTCAAAATTAATTATTTACTTGGAAAATAATTACAAAAAAATATGATCACATCTGACATGAGTCCGCTACTTATATATAAAATCTTATAAGAAAATATTATCATTTTTATTATGGTTAGGTGGCTTAGAAAAGACACCTACTCTTTATTTCTTCCCTATAAAATTTGCTACCACCCCAGATTGAAATTTCAAACCTCTCACCAAATAGATTTTATTTATTTCAACAAACCTAGTAGTTTAGAAACTACATCTCAATTTTCTACGATTCATTCTTACATATTTCTTCTGAATTTTGCTTTCACTTATGGGCCTATTTTCATGATGATTCCCCACATGTCCTACACCTCAATTTATTTCTTTGAGGTAAACAATAGGAAAACCCTTGCCTTAAGTTCATTGAATTTCCACATAAAATATCTTGTGGGGTTTAAAGAAATTAAGACATTGGACATCTTAGTTTGAAACCTTAATCAAAGAGAGTGTTTTTTGTAAAATAAAGCCATTAAGCAAAGATAAGCAAAATGAACTTTCATGTGTGTTGAAGACTCAATCCCAAAAACACAAATCATTGATTGGAAATCCAAAATGTTCAAAGCATTTCTTGGTTACAAAGGTCATTAGGAAGCATATGCATGCTCTTCAATACCTAGGGTCTAACAAAGAGTCTTTTAGGGTTCACCTAAGGATCAAACAAATCAAACCTTCCTCTTCATCCATTCCTTGAAATTACTCAAAAACTGCATTCCTACCAAATCATCTCGAAAACTTTGAAATCATCCTCAAGTGCTAGGCTTTACAAAACTCAAGCAAACACCAAAAACATTTGAGACCAAGTCCTTGAAAACATTGCCTGTCCTTGCTAGAATGTGTAAATGCATCCTTGTATATCCTTAGTCAAAGTCATCCAAATCATTTTGTCTAGCTTAATGTATGTAGATGAATCCTTCTCCATATACTTAGTGAAACAATCATTCTGTTTGGGTAGGTGTGGGTAGATGCATCCTCCTCCTCACGCATATCCAAATCATCGTCCTTTGAACAAAACTATCCTTAGACTGTCAAACATCTAGGGTTCCTTTGTTCAAAAATTAAAACCAAAAATCCAAATCAAGATCAAATAAGGGACAAAAATCTTCAAAATCCACAAAAAATCAAACCAATCAAAAATCCAAAGTCCTAGCATTTCATTCAAGATTTATCAAAATCCAAAAACATCCAGGCAACATCCATTCTAAAACATCACCATCATCATCATCATCACATTTGATCCTAAAAGCATCCCAAAACTTTCAATTTTCAAAATGACATAAAATAGAGATTAATCCAAGGAATCTAGACTCATCTCCATATTCTTGAAGATTGATCCCTTGCCTTTATGGTTCAAACCAGATCCTACCACAAGAAGAGTAGTATGGAAGCCCACAAAGAAACTCCCACTTCAAGTGACCTTAGCCAAACAAACGCAGAAATGAATCTCGCAGAATCAAGCAATCCATTGATCCCCTCATCATCACAAAACCCACAAGAAGAAAATTAAGGGGAAGATCTTACCTTTGGAATGTCTCACGAACAAATAGCTGAAATGCTCCAAAATCTGGATAACCATAGAATCATCAACATCATGATGAGACTTAACCCTTCGTTGTACATGCTTGAACTAGCAAAACAAGGGGCCAAGTTGCCTTCGGATTTTGATGTGAGCACTATAGTAGAGACATCTTTTCCACCAATCTCATCCACCATCCCCATTTCATCTACACCCCCATCTCAAAACGTCATGAAAAATATCCCGCAAATCACAACATCATTTGCTCCAACTCAACCCAACATTAACAAGGGAAACATATTCCTCAATGCACTTCAATCACATCCCCTTGTGAATAACCAAAACTTGGACGCAAACACCACAATGGAACAAAACATCCTCCATAATCCATTACAACAAAATGTTCCTCTCACTTTACATTATGACCCATCGTCAACATCTTTTCACGGAGCACCACAAACACCTCTTCTCACGAATTCACAAATGGAGGGAAACATATTCGGACCAGGGGGCATTTTCAACACCACAACACTCTCACAAGGATTCACCCCCCTTACATTTCCACCTCTCCCACCATCACCATTGTCATCAACACCACTCCTTGGTTTAGGGCTTCCCCCTCTATCGAGTATCAATCAAAACAACATCCCAACCATCAATCAAAACATTTTTCCAAATGCTCAAAGATTATTGTTGACATCACAACAACAAACGACAAACACACAAGCAATGGCAACATCATCAAACACCCCCACAACATTGCAAAGCATGGTCTCTCAAGGGCCAATCACATCAACAACGCCACTTACCAAATCAACAACACCATCCACCAACCAACATTATCACTCACCACGAACACCATTCCAAATCCACCACCACCTCCACCACCACCAACGTTCACCACATCAAACCAATTCGACGCAACATTACAAGCCACTTTTCAAAGAGGATACCAACAAGTGCAGAAACAAAAGGCCATGCAACAAGCTCAAGCATTATTACAACAACAACAACAAGCCGCTCAAGCTACCCAAGCCGCGCAAGCATTGCAAGCACAAAGGGTCGCTCAAGCACAACTATTATTGCAGCAACAAGCCACACAAGCGCAAGCCAAAACACAAGCTCAAGCACAAGCACAACAAGCACAAGCACAAGCACAAGCACAACTTCTTGCACAAGCAGCACAATTGCAAGCATATCAGCAAGCACTAAAGCAATACCAAGATCAGCAAAAAGCAGCAGAATTGGCAGCCCAACAACAAGCGTTGTGGGAACAACAACAAGTAGAACAACAAGCATTATTAGATCAACAACAAGCGCAGCAACAAGCAGAACAACAAGCATTGTTAGAACAACAAAAAGTACAACAACAAGCAAAAATCCTAGTGCAACAACAACAAGAGCAACAACAAGCATTGTTCATCCAAAAGCAAGTAGAAGCCTACTTCGCCCGCCATAACATATCGATACCATTGAACAATGCACCAACCAAACCATCCGTCAGAGCCGGTTACTGGCCCCCAAAGTACATTCATCACCCCTCGATCCTCGAGGAATGATGTGGCGACATATCTCAAGAGTTGCTCTTGCAACAAGTGCTTGATCTTCAATCAAGGAAAACCACAAAGACACCTAGCAACTTGTGTGCCTATCTATTTGATAGGATTCTTTAAATGAAACCATTCCTAAAGGGATTTGAGATCCCCAAATTTGATAAATACTATGGGATGGGAAACCCTAAAGATCACATCGGGGAATTCGGGGTTCTGTATGGAGGTGGCATGAAGCGATGCTATCACGTCGCGGCTATTCTAGGAGCTTGAGCAGTAATGCTATAGAATGGTTCTCTTGCTTACCTTGGGGCATTGGGACGTTGAAGAAATTATAGGCAGCATTCGTTAGAAACTACATGTAACATTACAATGAATGTTAGTCACCGAAGAACTCAGCTCTGAAACAAGGAAAGAATGAATCTTTTATTCCATTCCATCCAGCGATGGCGATCAAGGCCAATCAGACAAATGGACCATGCGGAGAAGGCAACAAGTGCACAATCATTTACCAATCTTGAAGGCTGCTTGGCATTCCATCTCAAGGTTCAAGACATCACCACATACGATCAGTTGATCCCCAAAGCACTTAGCATCGAAAGAGCCCTTGTGACTCAACCCATTGAATCAACATCATATCACGAATAGCAAAATAATTGCCCACCATCAAATTACAATGATAAACCTCGCACATGGGCCAAGAAACAAAATGTCACTAATGATGGTGTCATAAGGCGGCAAGGTGGTCATAGTGGTCCCGTAAAATACACTCGCGCCTTAAAATCCAACCCTGGCAGCCAAAACACTCATCACACAACATATCAACCCAACAATAATCCCTGCATCAATGATGTCAATGACCAAGGGACCACCTCAACATAAAACATGCCCAAACAAAATACACTGCTTTGGGGGAACCATGAGGGACATCATGAAAAAGCTAATCGACGAAAAACTCATCCAAGCTCCTACATTTGAGAATTATCAAGAACCTGATGTCAAACCTCCTTGGTACAATGAAAATCAACTATGTGAGTTCCACAAAATCAAAGGCCACACCAAAAACAATTGTATGAGACTCAAGAACATCATTCAAGATCTCATCGACAAAATAATCATAAATGTGGAAGCACCTACAGGGAATCAGGATCTTAAAATCTACACGAATCCGATGCCAAATCATGGCAACAAAGGGAATAACAAGGATAAAGGAAAAGGCAGTGTAAATCATGTATATGAAATGGTTGTTTCCAACCTCAATGAAAATTGCATGGTCATCACCATCAAAGGCACCCATGCCGAAGATTGTGGAGTCACCACAAGAGGCGGAAAGGTCACTGTTGTAGGATCATCCCAACCCAATAGAGTCCCTACATCAAGAGCTGTTTCATATAGCTACAATGTTGTAGACCAAATCAAAAGAATGCCAGCACACATCTCCATCATGGAGTTGTTAAAAATCTCATTAGCGCATAAAAAGATCCTTGAGGAAGCATTAGCCTCATCTACCATCCCCGCAGACCTCGATGCAGAACAATTCCAAGCTATGGTCGAAAACATCATAACACCTAATCTCCTTACGTTTTCTGACCAAGATTTTCCCACCCAACCATCTCACAATCACGCACTTCACTTGGAGGTCATTGTGAACAAAAGCAAAATCAAACGGGTCTTGGTGGATGGAGGTGTAGGTTTGAACATTTGTTCTTTTAGTCTCATCAAGCAGTTAAAGATATCAGAAGATTCCATTGACAAAGGAAAGGGCATAACAATAAGAGCATATGATGACCAATAAAGAGTGTCTCAAGGCACAATTAAGCTCCCTATCCACGTCAAGGCCAACACTCATGGAAACCACATGCTCCGGGTCTTGGTTACTCGGTGCCATACAATATCCTCCTAGGGGCCATGGATTCATGCGATGATCCATTAGCATCAATTATCCCGCAATGTGTGAAATTCACCTGTGGACAAGGGTTACGATCCATGGAATCTAAGCCATTTTCATCTTTGCAAGAACCTTGACCAGCTATTACAAAATCCCCAGAGTTCCAAGAATAGTGGGGGCCCATCCACACCATACATCGCCCCCGCCACTCTCGCATCCACTTTTGCGACAGAGACACCCGCCATCCCCACCATCTCTGATATCAAGCTCATCATCCGGGAGGATGGTTGTGGAAGCTACAAGCTCCCTAACAATGCTTTTGTGATAGGAGAGTTACCACAATCTCCAAGATCAAGGATGCCCACAAGAAAATCAAGCTCCCTCATCTAGGCAACCTATCCTCAAAATTATCTGAATTCACAAGATGGGGAGACCTTGTACATGAGGCCAATTGAAGCGGATCTATCAAACATGTTCTCGAGATGAAAATGACACACAATTACCAATGGATGAAGAAGCTGAGAGGCCATGCTTGTGATGGGCTATGACCGAAACCAAAGATTGGGGAAAAATGACAATGGGCTCTTAATACCAATCATGCCTAAGACACGACCTATAAAAAATCTTGGTCTTGGATGTACCCCTCCGAGAATAACCATACGTGGCCAAAGTCCTCCGGTTAGAGCCGCTAATGTTTCTCCTCAGCCAGTCCTAGTACAAGTGCACTCCCCAATACCCATAGGGACAAACATGCATAACTTTATCACTGAGCCCTATATTAGTAGCGATGACGAAGATACCTTATCCAACCTACCTAGGTTATTCAAAGATACCACCTTGTGTATGATTAGTACCATATCCTTTGAACCAGATAGTCAAAATCATGAGATCCGCTTAGTCTACCCCCAATTGATTGACTATGACCAACGAGGACCACCAGTTCTTGATACATTTGAAAATGATGAAGCACTCTTAGAATTCATGGGGTTGAGGGATAACATTCCAAATGGAGATCACAAGGCAGGATTCATAATGGAGTTGGACACACACACTTATTACGGGGAAACAATTGAATCCTTCAGTCGCAAAAGTGAGAAACTAAGAATCATATCCAAGTCCTTGAGTGAAAACCACACCGTGGCACTCTCTAACAAGAAAATAGTAAAAATAAAGGACATATCCAACGGTGAAAACCTCTCTGAGGCACCTGAGGATGAAGGATTCAATCTTCCCCTAAGAGCTATTCATCAAGAGAAGTTAGCAGTCTTGGCCGATAAATGCAACCCAGTCAACCTAGGAACAGAGGAGACCCCGCATATCACATTCTATGCGGAATCACTATTATCAGAAGAGCAATAAATCTTAGCAGCATTCCTAAAGGAAAGACAAATAAACTTTGCATGGAGTTATGTTGATATGCCAGGACTTGATCCAAATACTGTGGTCCACCACCTAGCAGTGTATCTAGATGCAAAACCTGTCAGACAAAAGCTTCACAAAATGCATCCTCAAATCACTTTATTAGTCAAAATGGAGATCAAAAAGCTATTAGATGCTGGATTCATCTGACCAATTGATTATCCAGAATGGGTATCGAACTTGGTACCTGTTTCAAAACCTGACGGAGCTATCAGAATCTACACGGATTTTAGAGATTTGAACAAAGAATGTCCCAAGGATGATTTCCTGCTCCCTAACATCAACATGATAGTGGACATGATAGTAGGGCATGAGATGCTATCACTAATGGACATATTTTTAAGATACAACCAGATTATGATAGCAAAAGAAGATCAACACAAGACAACTTTCACTTGCCCATGGGGAACCTACTGCTGGAACATGATGCCATTTGGTCTAAAGAATGCAGGAGCAACCTATCAAAGGGCCATGACACTAATATTCCATGATATGACTCACAAAACAGTTGAAGACTATGTCGACGGCATCCTAGCAAAGTCAAGAAAAAGACAAGATCATATAGCAACCCTAAGTGCTATCTTTGATAGATTAGAGGAATACAAGGTCAGACTAAATCCCAAGAAGTGCGTCTTTGGCGTGCAATCAGGCAAATTACTAGGATACATAGTCTCCATGAGGGGTATCAAGGTGGATCTGGCAAAAGTCAAAGCAATCCTTGAGATGGAGGCACCAAGGAATCTAAAACAACTGAGAGGCCTCCAAGGCAGGCTCCAATCCATTAGAAGGTCCATAGCACAATTGGCAGACAAGCAAAACCCATATTCGCACCTTCTCCACAAGGGGGTATCATACAAATGGGATACAAAATGCGAACAGGCATTCAACAAAATAAAGGAATATCTACTGACACCTCTAGTGTTAATGCCACCTATCCTGAGAAAGCCATTGATCTAATATGTGTCAGCAACAACAGCAGCCCTAGGAGCTCTTCTTGCTCAGCATGATGAAAACGGAACAAAAAGAGCCATATACTATATCAGCAGGACAATGGTTGGTCACGAGCTAAATTACTCATTCATCAAGAAAGCTTGCCTCACAGTAGTGTTTGCATCCCAAAAATTCAGACATTACATGCTGGCACACAAGATAAAGCTTATTGCCAAAATTGACCCCCTTAAATATCTCTTATCAAAGGCAATGTTAACTAGCAGAATGGCAAAATGGGTGATGATACTGTCAGAGTATGACATCGAGTATGTGGAAAGAAAATCCATTAAAGGTCAAGTTATTGCAGATAACCTAGCAGAAGCACCCATATATTCTGAGAATCCTGTTGTATCTGAATTTCCAAATGAATCCATCTTTAACCTCAATGTAGCTGATCACTCGAAATTATACTTCGACGGCTCATACACACAACACAAATCAGGAGCTGGTATCTTCTTCATCACCCCCAAGGGGACTGCATACCAAGATCATACAAACTGGCATTTCCTTGCACTAACAACATAGCGGAATATGAGGCTTTGACTATAGGTCTCAGGATAGCAGTGCAATGGAATATCATAGCTCTCAAAGTCTGCAGAGACTCTCAGTTGATCATAAATCAAGTCAATGATGAATATTAGACAAAGGATGACAAGCTAACCCCATACAAGAAACTGGTGGAGACTTTAAAGGAATCCTTCATTGACATAACATTTCAGCAGATTCCAAGAACCAACAACAGAGCAGTTGACACCATGGCTACAATTGGGTCTCTAGTAGACATCCCTCACAATGTGCCAAAATACGAATTTCTGATCGAGTAGCTTCTCGTTCCCACATTCGAGGTACCAGAATCAGAATATGTGTGTGAAATCGTTGGTCCTGGCAATCCTTGGTATCATGACATCTACACATATCTTCGCATAGGAGTCATACCCGCTGACCTACCATCGAGCCTAAAACGAACCTTTATCAAAAGGGCATCCATATTTGTCATCCTAGGTGATACCTTATACCGTAGAAGCATAGAGGGTACCTTACTACACTATCTAAATGTTGAGGAGGCATTAACCGCTCTAACCGAGGTTCATAACAGTATATGTGGCTCACACTCGAGTGGGATAACCATTGCCAAGAAACTACTGAGGCTAGGGTATTACTGGCCCTTGATGGAAAGAGAAGCGCATGATCATGCTAAAAGGTGTTTACAATGTCAGCATCATGGGGATCTCATCCATGCTCCAGCTCAAGAGCTCCATCCGATCGTCACACCATGGCCTTTCTCACAATGGGGACTCAATCTTATTGGGAAAATCTCACCCACCTCATCCAATGGCCATAAATTTATCATAACTGCAACTAAGTACTTCACAAAGTGGGTGGAAGCCATACCCATGACCTATATCACTGGGAAGAAAATATCAAAATTTATCCTGAACTATCTCATCTATCGTTACGGTGTCCCACAAGCCATTATCTCAGATAATGGGACACCTTTCAAGAACCAGGAGGTTCGTGACTTGTGCGAGAAATTCAAAATCCAGCATCGCTTCTCCACCCCGTACTACCCCCAAGGCAATGGCCAAGCAGAAGCCACAAACAAAACCATCCTCAAAATCCTCAAGAAAATAGTCAATGACGCAGGTCGTGACTGGCACTTGCAGCTTAATCCCGCCCTTTGGGCTTATTGAACAAGCATCCGCACACCCACTGGCGCCACCCCATTCTCTCTGGTCTATGGATCAGAAGTCGTACTCCCCATTGAGATCAAGCTCCCATCCCTCAGAATATCACTGCAAAATCTCATCACTGATGAAGAATATCGGGTTTCAAGACTAAATGAGTTGGAGTTACTAGATGAGAGAAGGATCGATGCTTTGAATCACTTACAAGTCTATCAAAATAGACTCAAACGAAGCTACAACAAGAGGATCAGAAGCAAGACTTTCCAAGTCAGAGAATTGGTCCTAAAAGAAAATCAAAAGAATGTCCCAAATCCCAGTAGCAAAGGCAAGTTCAAACCTAATTGGTTAGGACCTTTCATTGTCACAACAAGTTATAAATCAGGGGCATATCAGTTATCAACACCTGAAGGGGAACCTCTACAGGAGCCCATGAATAGCTCCCATCTCAAAAAGTTTTATGCCTAATTCTTTCAAGGTATAGAACCAAAAAATCCAAAAAATCAGAAAATGTCCTAAAAAAAATGGTTACTGCAGCAAAAACCTGGCAAACAGGCGTCTTGGTAATAGCAAAAAAATTAAAAAAATAGAAAAATCCAAAAAAATTAGAAAAAGGATCAAAAAATCGCCCTCTAGTGAAAACCACTTCGTGGCACTTTGGGCAAGTACCTTGGTGAAAACTCGCAAACAGGCACCTTTGTGTAAATAAGCTTGTTCGCCATTATCCTCTCCATTTCACTTCCATCATCCATCTCATCTCCATTCATCACTCATCCACTCGCATCAGCACCATAGCTTGGTCCTATGTTCGTATCATGATTCCTCTTAGTACTACTCAGCCCATCCTCAAGGTCGGTTTGTCCTACCTTTATCGGAGTAGTCTATTGCATCACGCCGGGGCACGCTCTCATCGGATCAGATCTGTATGGTCTTTGGGGAAGTCCTCAAAATTAGAAAATCCAAAACATCGTAAAATCCTAAAATCCAAAACATCGTAAAATCCAAAATCCAAAAACATCGTGAAACCAGAAAATCCAAAACATCAGAAAATTAAAAAATTCCAAAACATCGAAAATCCAAAAACATCTCAAAACATATCAAAAATCCAAAAACAGGTCAAAAAGTCATTTCAAAATCCAAAACAAGGTCGTCTTGTCGAACTACGTCGTCTCTGAGCTTGAACGTAGGCAAGGTTGATCTTTGATCATCCCCCGAGACATTTAGGTCAGTCCTATAGGAGTTCGGGCTATAATAAACTAACATTTCATCACATGTATATCTTCATCTCAGAACTCATTGCCGCCAAATGAATCCACGCGGACTTCAAGCAAGTATACCGAGGTGTGGGCAGCTAATCAAGGATCAGCCCCCCGAGGCCCCTAGATAGGTCTTTAGGTTAGTCTCCTGGCCAAAATCTCTAAAAATCCCAAAACATTGTAAAATTGAAAAATCAAAACATTTGTAAAACTTAAAAAAAATACCAAAAAACAAATTTCAAAACATTGCAAAATTCCAAAACATCCACAAATATTTGAAAAAATCCATCCACCTCATCTCGCTTGCACCAATAAACACCACATTCATAATAAATTGATCGGGCTATCCTCTAATTCCTTTTTGGTGAAATAGTTAGAAACAAGTCTAGCAGGTTAAAAGTAAAACTCAAAAGCATCAAGTCTCAGGTTTAAGTCAGTACTTAAACAAGTTGGTCAATCCTTTGTGTCGATATTCCATCATCCAAATAGTCCCATATCAATCATCCGATAACATCATGTCCTAGGATGAATCCTTCCTACAAGGGGCATTGGTTATCGTAAAGAATATTTTGATAAACAAAATGACGCGGCCGCCATCCACTACCGTCTCGTGATGTGGTCCTTCCTACAATGGGCATTATCTTTTGGCAATAAGTTTAGGTTCTTATCCTTAAAACACATTCCCTTTGGTTAGTGGTATTGAAGAACATCAACTTGTTCTCGTGATTTGGTCTTTTTTCTTTTGACTTATCTTATTGCGCCACCCAAGGACCTCGATGATATCCCAATGAAGGATTTAGAGAGATAGGAATGGGACGCAATTCTTTTGTTTGCTATGCTTGTTGGACGTTCTTGTAAAATAACTTGGTGAATACTTGCTTTGTTAGATATGTATGGAGGATGTTTCAGATAGCTTGTTGACTATTGCATTGATTGGTTATACCTTTCCGTGTTTTGGTCCGAGATGTTTCAGACTTCTAAAGTGCATCCTAGCAAGGTTTCCGTATGTCAAGTGTGAACAGGAATACTCCTATCTATTTGTCAAGTCAAAGTCCATCACACTAAGTACAATGCCATCCTGGTCCTTCATACCTTGATGCATCGTACTTAGGCATGTTATCAAATATAAAGTAAGTGACCCTTTGAAAATCCCAATCCTTGATAAATCAAACTCATCCATCTATCATCATCATTCATTATCATCATTTCTCATCATTATCTCTCATAATGTTGGCTTGTTGGATCCTCTCGTCATCATCTCATTTCCCTCCATATCTCCATTCATCACCAGTTCATCCATCATACATCCATCATGCATCCATTATGCATTCATCTTGCATACATAAATCATCAGAATTCGGCATATCATCTCACATGCATCATCATCATAATATAGATCTGTTAGTCTAAGCATCTCATAACTCATCCATTGCATAATCACAGCATATCACCTCATCAATCTCATTCATCTCATATCATATCACCATTTAAGTTGTTTAGGATAATATAGATTTGTTATTCTAAGCATCTTAAAATCATCTCATTTGCATCGTCATCCATAACCATCCATTTTGAACCTCTTTATCGCGAGATCGACCCTCAAATCGAATCTTTTCACTCGATCTCTTGAGGGGCAATGTACTGTACTTCTTTCCACTGGGGCATTCAGAAAAATCAGAATTTTTTGATTTCGATTGCGACAAGTTTATTCTTTGAACCAACACAACAAGTACATTGCTTCAAAAGGGGAAAAATGTAGACATGCAAAATTAACATTATGCATTCGATCAGATTTAGTCAAATTAGGTCTCACATTAGGCCCATTCATCACTTTCATCCATTCATTAAATAATCTCATTTCCTAAGGTCATTTATCAAATAAACATTATCATCAGCCTTTTAATAAATCAAACATCATCCCTTTAATTAAATAGATCAAACATTTATTTAATTAAATCCAATCCATATTTCATCCTTTTCTGATTTAAATAAATCAAATATTTAAATCATGAAAGTCAAACTCACCTAATCAGCATTAAACTAACATAATCATCATCTATTTAATCTAACCCTGATTAAATACTAATCTCACCCACTTGCAGTCTCTAGATTTGGCCACTTGCACATGAAATTGCATTTAATTGATTTATCAAAATCTTTGTTTTCAACTTGGCATAAAGGGAGAATATTCTCCAAGTTTGATTCTCCCCCCAAGTGGACATGTACACCCAACAGAGCATTTATGAGGCCTTACATGCCTCTTACATGTCCCCTTCCAAAGTCAAACTCAACATTTATTGGAAAATTTGAATTCAAATTCTCCCTCTCATGGGCACTCTTCCCAAATCTTGCACAACCATTGACCACTCAGCACTTGACAAGTGTCATCTTCTCATTAGAGGATCTTTAGTCCCACATTCACCATCTTGGCCAATCTATCATCAAGAAAATCTATAAAATAAGGTCTTCATTCTCATTCATAGATCCATAATTTTATGCAAGGTTACTCTCTTGGTTTGAGCAATAATCTTTTTCTTCATCTCCATTGCAATACATCATCATTTAGCTATTGATCAAGGGTTGGGAAAGGGTCACTAGCACATGTGACACCAATCCAACATGGAATAGGTGATTATCTTTCTTTTGAAATGGCTTCTTGATGTTGTTTTTGTTACTTGTGGCATTTCTTTAGCATAGATGTTTTATTTCATGGAGGTATTTGCAGATTTGTGTGTTTAGACTAACCTTTCTAATAAGTATTTGAAGTTGGTCTTACATGCAGATTTAGGGTACTTCAGATTGATTTAGCTATTTGATGTTTGATGGTTGATGTGTTACTGATGGTGATCGATTCTCAATGTTGTGTTGGACTATGATCTTTGTGTTTTTTTTGTTTGTCTTATTGTTATTTGTTTGTTGGTTCAAGCTCAAAGTTTATTGCCCCCAGTGAGTTCAGGATTTTTCCCCCAGTCTAGGGTGAGACACGACCATGATGCCAGGATATGTACACGGAGCTTTCTAATGATAGTAAAATGGATGGCACAAGCGAATGGTCGACATGTTCAAATAGATGGAAAAACTAACCTATCAAAAATAGTGCATGTTGCTAGGTTTTCAATACTTGTTTTTATTGCACTTTTTTAGATTTTATGTTTTCTTTTTTTCTTTTTTTTTTGGTTTTTTTTTTTTTTTGATCTTTGTTTTTTTTTTTTTTGATGTTTTTGTATTTTTTCAGGACTTTTTTCCAATGCACTAGATGATTCAGGTGTAGAATTTCCTGAGATGCAGGTTGTTGAGGGGTTCATCAAACAAATCCCCTTCAAGCATGGACAACTGATATGCTTTTGATTCAAAGAATAATACAACTACAAAAGGACCTAGCCAATTAGGTTCAAACTTCCCCTTCTTTTCTCTATCCTATTGATTATGGGGATTTTTTTCAGGACCAAGTCACCCACCTGAAATTTTCTAGGTTTTACTTTGTGATTGTAGGTTCTAGAAATCCTTTGCTGATAGGCTTTCAGGTGATCAACTGCTTGCTAACAATGCTCATATAACAGTTCCAACTCTTGGAACCTGAACACTCTAAATCCTCATCTGATATGATTCCTTTTAGTGAAACACAAAGTGATGGTATTTCTACCTCAATGGGTAGAATGGCCTTTGATCTAAGACTAGAGCATAGGGTGTGGCTCCTATCAAGGTTTGTATATTGGTTCTATAAGCCCAAAAAGCAGGGTTCAGTTGAACATGCTAGTCACGCCCAACATCATTGATGGTTTTCTTGATGATATTTAGGATAATTTTGTTTGAGGCCTCTGCTTGGCTCTTTCCTTCGAGATAGTATGGTGTAGAAAACCAATGTTGTATATGGAACCTCTCACAAAGTTCTTGGACATCCTGATTCTTGAAGGGTCTGTCATTGTTTGTGATAATAAAATGAGGAATTCCATACTGACAGATGATATAATTTAGGATGAATGATGAATTTTTTTTTCCTATGATGGCAGTCAAAGGAATGGCTTCAATCCACTTCATAAAGTATTCTTTGGTTGTGATGATAAACTTGTGTCCGTTGGATGAAGATGGACATATCTTACCGACAAGATCTAATCCCCACTTACAAAAAGGCCATGTTGATGCAAAAGTTGTAGTTCTTATGCTAGTGCATGTATCAGGTTCCCATGGATTTGACATTTATGACACTTCTTGACATATTGAAATGACTCTTTCTCCATATTTGGCTAGTAATACCCCAAACACAGGAGTTTCTTAGCTAAGGTTAGGCCACTTGAATGTGTGCCACATATACTATCATGATCCTCATGTAAAGAAGTTTCAACTTCATTACGTTCTAGACACTGAAGGAGAGTACCATCAAGACCTCGACAGTAAAGTACATCAACGATTAAGGTATGACGAGTTGCTTGTCGAATAAGGTTTCATTTATGATTTCAAGATAAATTAGGAGGGAGGGTGTTGTCTTTTAGGTAAGTGTATATTTTCACATAGGTGGAAACATCGACCTCGGTTAAGTGGTAGATGACTTGGGATTCTAGGTTGTCATAGAATGGGTTGAATAGTTGTTCCACCATGAACTCATACTAGGCTTATTTTTTAGGAATATGAAGGAGAGACGCAATGGTGGCCATAGCATCAACAACTTTGTTGTCACCTCTGGGAATCTACTCAAATTTTATCTACACAAAGTACTTTTTGAATTCATCAACCATTCTTTTATATGGCATCAATTTTTCATCTTTTTTTTGGTAATCATCATCCACCTAGTTAATGTCAAGCTGTGAATCACCATAGACATGAAATTCTATGATCTTCCTTTCGACTGCTACTTTGATTCCAATGATCAGTGCCTCGTATTTAGTTGTGTTATTGGTGCATGGAAACATCAATCTGTAGGAATTTGGAATGGCATGTCCTTGTGGTGTGATAAACAAGATGGTTGATCCATGTAATGTATAAGAGCCATCAAAGTACAACATCCATTGTTGTGTTGACACCGTTAGGACATCAACATCTGTAAACTCAATGTTCATTGGATGATTGTCTTACAGTGGTGCTTCAACTAGTTGATCTACTATGGCTTGACCCTTGATTTCTTTTCTGTCTACATACTGGATATCAAACTCACTCAATATCATTACCCACTTGGCTAGTCTTCCTGTTAGGGTAGCTTTGCTAAGTAGATATTTTAAGGGATCAATTTTAGCGATGAGTTTGATGGTGTGAGTCAGCATGTAATGTCTTAGCTGTTGAGTAGCGAACACTACCACCAGGAAAGATTTTTCAATAAAGGTGTAATTGATCTCATAGTCGTTCAGGGTCCTACTGATATAATAAATTTCCCTCTCCTCTCCTGTTTAATCTTCCTGTGCCAATAAAGTGCCCAAATATATTTCTGTTGTTGCAATATAGAGTATTAATGGCCTCCCTTCTATTGGTGGTACTAGTATGGGTGGTGACATCAGATACTGCTTGAGTTGGTTGAAGGTGGCTTCACATTTCTCGTCCCATTAAAAAGTGATATTCTTGTGGAGCAAGTGATTGAAGGCATGAGTCTTATCAACTAGTTGTGCAATGAACCCTCAGATAGATTGGAATCTTCCTTGCAAAGATTTGATTTGGCTTATGTTTTTAGGAGGAGGCATCTCCATGATGGCTTTAAATTTTGTAGGATCCACCTCAATTACTTTGGCTAACACAATATATCCCAAGAGCTTAGCTGATGTCACGCCGAACACACATTTGTTGGGATTTAGTCTTACGTTGAAATTCTCCAATCTGGTGAAGATTTTGTCTAAAATTTCTAGGTGTCCTTCTCTAGTGTATGATTTTTCCAATAGTTCATTGAAATAGTCTTCCATGAAGGTGTGCATCATGTCATGGAAGATGGTGGTCATCACTCTCTGATATGTGGCTCTAGCATTTTTCAACACAAAAGGCATTACATTCCAATAAAAAGTATCCCATGGACATGTGAAGGCTATTTATCTTGATCTTCGAGTGCTATCTTTATTTGATTGTAACCTAAAAAACCATCCATAAGTGAGAGCATTTCATGTCCTACTGTCAAGTCTATGACGATGTCAATGTTAGGTAGAGGAAAATCATCTTTTGGGAAAGACTTGCTGAGATCCCTGAAATCTATACATATTTGGATGTTTTTTTCTAGTTTTGAGACTGGCACAATATTTGATATCCACTCGATATAGTCAATGGGTTTGATAAATCCCACATCTAGCAGCTTCTTTAATTTAACTTTTACCAAGAGGGCGATATGAGGGTGCATTTTTCTCAACTTTTAATTTACTAGTTTTACACCAGGTGGTAATGATAAATGATGCATGATGAGTTCTAGATCTATGCCTGGCATGTCAACATAGGACCAAGTAAAGTTGATTTGTCTTTCCTCAAAGAACTTAGTAAAGCTAGGTTTTTCCTCTTCTGTCATGGATGCCACAAGGTGCAGGGTCTTCATTATTTCATCTGAGCCAACATTGATGGATTGTGTAGGTTCAATCAGCACTGAAGATCTCTCCTAATAGTATTTGGGGAGAGTGTCAATTCTTCCATCTCTTGGTGCCTTAGAGAGGTTTTCACCTTCAGATGTGCTCTTTATTTTTACCTTTTTTGGATCTAATAGTGCCATTAAATGGTTTTCACCATTAGAACTAATTTTGATATTCATTTTTCAGCTCGAAGATTTGACACTCCCCTTGTCTGAGGTTCCATTATGAGATTCAATGATGGAACATGTTTCAGGATCCTCAAAACAAAGGAATTTTATGATGGCGTCATCATTTGGAAAGGTATGTAGATCAAGTAGCTCGTTTTGGTCCCATTCAATCAGTTTGGGATGTATCAATGGTAAGGAATCATCAGATTGGCTAAGGTCAAGAGGGGTAAGTGTCATGATGGAAACATTGTTAGAATGTCTAATGGAAATATTGAGGTCTATAATGTTACTCTCTTCTGAAGTGTCTATCTCATTCGAAGCATGATCATCTTCACTTGAGTCATTGATATTTTGTGATCCAATTTCAAGTTTTCTGGAACCTAAGCTCTGTCCCTTCGTACTTGTTGGTGTATAATTTCTTACCACATCAATTTCCTTATCATGACAAGACTCTTTAGAGAGGGAATCCCATTCATATTCATTAGAATTTGTTTCTGAGCTATCTCTCAATTGAAGGATTCTCTCAACAACTTGTTGTTTGGTTTCTTCTTTGGATTCTTCTCTGTACCCTAGTCTTATTTTTCCCTTTGAATTCATTGTGATAGGTTGTATTGGTTCTATGATGCCTTCTTTTCTTTTACCAACATGACCTTTTCCCTCATATCCCATCTTTTCTAGGATTGTCTCACCTTTGCCATATTGTTTTGTTTGTACATGGGAGGTTGATGCTTGTGAGGATTCTTCATCTTTGTACAACCAATTCAAAACCTCCTTGTCATTTGATTCATCTACTAAGGTGCTTGCTTTTACAAAATTTCCTCCAAAGATTGTGGTTGGTTGTGATGATTGTTGTCTTGATGTTGAGGGTTTTCCATATGACTTAGGAGGAGATACAAGTTGTGATAAACATAAGGATTTCTCAAATGAATATTCCCCCATGCCTTTGTCTTTTAATTGGATCTTTTCAACCTATTTTGATAAGGAACTGAGTTGACTGTCATGATTTGATGGAGTAGACTCACTGATACCCTTGTCTTTTGATTGGTCCTTTTTCTCAACCCACTTTGACAAGGAATTTAATTGTCTTTCATTATATGTTGGAGCTTCCCTATTGTGTGGTACAAAGGTGTCTTGGGTCATTTTAAGTGTTGCAATATTGTGGATTGTTGGAATCAGTTGCAATAGTGATTTCTTTCCAATTGAAAGGGAACTTCAGACACTGATGATATGTTGACGGTACTGCCTACATCTCATGTATCCAAGGACTTCCCAAGAGTATATTATATGCTAATTCTTTGTCCAATACCTGGCATATTATATCTTTGACAATTGGTCCAACTTGAATTGGGAGCACAATCAAGCCTTGGGAGGACCTTTCTTCATCATCATATGCTTTTATTATGATTTTCCTTCAAGGATCAATAGCATTTTTAGAATATCTAAGTGCACAGACAAGTTTTAGAGTGCAAATATTTAAGCTAGCTCCTCTATCTATTAGAACACGTTTAACGCGGTGTTTGTGGATTAGAAATTCGATGTGGAGGGTAGCATTATGCGGATGGGTGATTGATACACCATCATGTTTGGAAAATGATAAGCAATGCGGTGTAGTCAAGTGTCCCACCATAGCTTGAAATTAGCAAACCTCCAAGTTGTTTGGTATCGTGGTGGCGACTAGAGCTTGTTCTAAGATTTCCTTGTGTGCTGGTGAGATTTTGAGTAATTCCAAGATGGATATTTGTGCTGGTATTGTTTTTAATTGATCAACTATGTTATATTGGGTTGTAGGTGTAACTGTTGTTTTGGATGTGGAAGGGATAGCTCCTTTCAATGTTACCTTGGCTTGTCCTCTTGTGATTGCGTTGATTGGTGAATTTTTTTGCTCTTCTCTAATTTTAATAACATAGATTTGATTGCCATTAGCAACGATGTTGGTGATCAAATTGATTGGCACAAGGTCATTGATTTGATGTGAGGTGGTGTCGATATCATAGTGATGAGTTTTAGTTGCAATGATTTGTTCATGTTCAATGATGCTATCATTTATTGGGTTATCGGTTGCAACAAGATCTAGTTTGTCATGGGTTTGATCATCAACCACCTTGATGTGGAGAATAGTGGTGTCATAAATGTAGTTCACATTTTTTCCTTTGGTGTTTAATGATGAGGATTCCCCCTTTTCATAGTTTGGTAGAGGGTTCTTGAATACTCCATGATCATTGTTTGTTTGGAGTCCTACAAATATGGTCTTGTTGTCAATCAAGTCTTGTATCAAGTGTTTCAATTGCATGCAGTCATTGGTTTTATGTCCTTTATTTCGATGAAATTCATAGTAATGGGAATCATTCCATCATGGAGGTTTAACTTGTGGTTCCCAATTTCTTGCCTCTGGTAACGTTATGAACTTAACAACGAGAAGATCCTTTAATGCTAATTCTAATGATTGTCCCAAAGGTGTGAACCTTCTTCGATTTGAGGTTGTTCGATATGGTGGTCTTCTAGATTCAACATTACTTTGATTGTTGCTTTGATTGACAATTCGGTTGTCATTTTGGTTGTTGGGTGGATTGTTGTTCTGATTTGTTTTGGTGGCAGCTACTGTTAATTTGAATATAGGTTTTGCATTTTGGTTTTCAATTATGGCATCATTGTTACCCACATTCTTGTTTCGTTGCCAAAATTTTTGTTTTTCACTGCTGTTGTAATTGTTGGAGGAATTTGATGCGTTGTTATCATTACAAATTTTTATAATTCCTCTTTTGACTAAGGATTCTTCAATATTGATTCCATTCTCAATGAATTTTTCAAATGTAGTGGGACATTTCAATTCAATCCTATAACTCATTTCATCATTTAGGTTGTCGATGAAGATTTCTATCTTTTCTTTTTCAGGTACAGGATGAGAATATCTTGGAACAACCTTCTCCATTTTTGTAGAAAAATGATGAATGACTCACCCTTTTTCTGTTTCAAGTTACAAAGGTTTTTCATTGTTATATCATGTTGGATGTTGTAAGAATATTGGGTGATGAATTTGTTGACCAACTCTTCGAAGGTTTTGATTGGTGGTGCAAGTCTAGAAAAGCATTCAAGGCATTGTCACCCTAAGCTTTGTGGGAATGGTCTCATCAAGTAAGTTTCCTCATGTGCAAACTCAAGACTCATGGTTCTAAATTCCCTAACATGATCTATTGGATCGGTTTTACCGTTGTATTTGTCATACTTTGGGAATTCACAATGTTTCAGAAAAGGAATTATGTGGATATCTTGATCAAAAGGATATGGATAAATGTCTTGGATAAAGTATCATTTTGAGGTCCCCCTTTGCATGTCAAGGAGGTTTTCATTTGGTGAGTTAAGGCAACCAATTGTTCTATTTCTTTTTTAGGATTTTTGGGAGGTGCTTTTAATTCGTTAACATCAAAGTCATCGAGCAATTTAACACCTTGTTTAGCTAGCATCAGTAAGTATTTTTCCCCATTTCTTTCAAAAACCTTTTCTAAGCATTTGTGGAAATTTGGATCTTGTTCAACATATTGGATATCTTGCATAGTTATTTCTTCCCCTTTAGTGTTGTGGCTTCCATGGAAAGGATTCTCTTCAAGTTCAACCATGGTGTTTTGAGATTCAATGTTTGGAGTTTTGATGTTTTGGGTTTCAAGTTCTTTTTCCTTGAGTTTCTACTTTTGTAACCTTGTTTGAATGGGCATAAAGTTTTATAATTTGACTAAACTTTGATCTTTGTTTGGAATAGTGACAAGGATTAAAACTAAGTCAAATAGAATGACAAATTCTATTGATAAGACTAAGTTTGATTTGATTATACAACTTCATTTCGTGATGAAAGGATGAAAAATCCTCATGATGATGAAACTAGGCTTAACAATCAAAGGTGTGATAAGTTTGATGATTTAGGCACTTTAAGATGTTTAGATTTAGGTTTAGATTGGAGAATTCCACTTGTAGAGGTCATTTTTAACAAGTTTAGTCTCTGTTGTACCCAAGGAATGATTCTGGATTGGAAAAAGATTTTGAATTTTGGTTCAAATTGTGAAACAGGGGATAAACTTAACTCTTAGGTTTTCATTTAATGGATGCGCTAAAACAAAGCCTAGATGCACTAAAAGAATTGACAAATGCACTGGAAGATAGCCTGGATGTGCTATAATAGAAGGTCGACACACTAAAAGATAGCACAAATGTGTTATAAGATTACCTGGATGCGCTAGAACAGAGGGTTGATGTGCTAAAATATGTAGTGTATGCACTATAAGATTTCCTAGATGTGCTAGAAGAGAGGGTTGATGTGCTGAAATATGCAGTGTATGCGCTATAATAGAGGATGGATGCACTGGAAGATTGCACAGATTCGCTATAAGATTGCCTAAATGTGCTAAAATAGAGGGTCGATGAGCTAAAAGACTGCACATACGCGCTAAAAACTGATTAGATGCATTGGAGCAGAGGAAAAATGCACTATTCTGGAAAATTTCAAGGTTTTTGGTAGTCTTTCTTGCTTTTAATTTGTGAATCTGAACGTTACCAAGGTGTAACTTATTGGACAATGGATTTCAATTTTTTTCTAGCTTGTAAGTTGTAAGAATCAAGTGTTCAAATGGATGGTTTTTGAATCAAGGCTTTCACTTCCATTGTGTGATGTTTTGTTTGAAATCTGTTTTAAAACACATTGGTAAAACACATCAAACATGTACAACTTAAGGTTGTCTAGGACAATATGCACTGAATTCCCACTTGGATTTTACTCTAGTTGCACCTACTTTTAGCGGATGATTAGATGCTTGACCCCACTGCCTCCCCTCCACAACACTCACTTCTCAGGGCAGCCAAGCATCAATACCAATGAAAGTCCCATGCATACTTATCATCTCTACTAAAAGCCGCAAAAATGTGGGACGACTTCAGAACGATCATTCCTGCACCATTAAATAGAATAAGGATTTTAGCCTTGCTACAATAAAGGATTTTGGTATAGGAATTTCGTTCATGGGGGATCATCCATTTGGCAAGAGACTATTTCTTCCCTTCTTACTGGAACAATCCTTGTGATACTTGAACTTTCCTCAAGTACCCACATTTATATCCCAGTTGGAAGTCACTTGGCTTTAGCATGTTACCAGTTGGGTCATTCCCTTTGGTGATTACTTTTTCCCACAAGTCAAACCCTCTATGGATAAAATAAAAGTGAATGGGTTTGGATTTTTGGTCATCCAGTTAAGGGGAGAGCATATGCCTACCATTCATCAAGCAAAAAAAACATGGTGTTCTTTAACCTTTTAATTAAGCTAGATGCCTATCTTAATCAAAAGAAAGCATTAAACAACTCCAGCCCCTGCATAAATCATCAGTAGTTTGATAAGATTTTCTTTGACCAGCATATAAAAGTACCTGCAAGCAGAAAACACCAATTAGTTCTCAAAATTTTAAAATTTTGCAAATATACACAAATGCGCCAAAATAGTCATCCAATGCGCTAAAATATTATTCTAATGCACTAAAATAGCTAGTCTATGCGCTAAAAGAACTCATGTATGTGCTAAAAGAAGTCATGTATGCGTTAAAAGAAGTAATGAATGCGATAAATTATTGACTGAAAGTGCTAAAAAACTCCCTGAATGCGCTAAAACATTTTTTGGATGTGTCAAAAGAAATGTCATATGCATTGTAGTAAACCCTGGATGTGCTAAAAGATTTGTCGTATGCGCTGAAACAGAGATTGTATGCGCTGAAAGAACTCACGATCGCACTAAAACTTCATGCCCAGCTTGTTCACAAGAAATTTTCCAAAACAATTGTTAAAAATGGGTTTGTGCCCCATAGTAGGCACCATTTTATGTGTGTGTAAAATGTGGGAGGGTTAGTAAATCAACAAAAACACCAATGAGACGTATTATATTAGAGATTTAATCAATAAAACTGAATCAAATTGAAACAAGATTAAATTCCTAAAAATGTTCCATTGTTCTCTATTCTCAAGGATTTATTAAATCATTTGGCTCTCATATTTTAGGTGTGCACTATGCTTGTTAAAATGACAACTTGAGAAATGAGATGATGTTCAAAATGCAAGAAATCTAAGTTCCTACATGAAACTATGCGATAAATGTCATAATGTTATGATTATGAAGATATTGACAAATATGGATAATGTTGCTAACTTATGTGATGCAAATACTATGATAAGAAGTTAAAATGATTATGCATATGCTCAAATAACCATTAACATGATGATTTAAAATGCAATTATAAAACAAGACATGATTTAAAATGCAATTATAAAGAAAAACATGATTCTAATCTAACATGATACTACAATGCAAACTTGTTAAAATGCTAAACAATGCAATAAGACTCCAAATGCTCCAATGCTCCAAAGCTATTCTTGCATGATAACTCTACTCAAATGCGGGATGCCAAATACTGTAGAAAATGGGTGTATTTATGGGACTTTTCAAGCATCTTGTGATGTGGCAGTGATCAACGGTCTAGATTCAAACATGAGAGATGAACGATGGAGATGGAAGAATCTTGGAGAATGTCCCCTTGACCAAGGGCAACATGCCAAATGGATGGGAGAATCAAGTGTGTGAGAAAAAGACCATGTGTTTGAAAGTTTGTTGAAGATATTTCTAATTTAAAAATTAGAATTATTTAATTTCATGTGACCTTGGTGAGGTGGCATGAAAAGTTTTAGACATGTGCTTGAATTCAAAATTTGGGATTAGTGAAAATTAATTAAATAAAACAAACTTATAGAATTTTTTTTATTTAATTAAATTAGAGGAATTGTGATTTTAGATTTGGAGGATTAGAAGATATGAACTATATAAATAAATTAAGAATTTATTTATAAGTAGATGAAATATTAATTAAATAACGAGTATTTAATTAATTAAATGTCTTGACCGATTTTAGGTGTATACATTTTGCCCCTCTTTGAAGTAATGTGTTTACACGTTGCTTCAAAGAAAAATTTATTGTTGATGTCGACAATTTTTTTTTCAATGCCCCAGACATTGATTTTCAGGCGATGACAGATATATGCCCCCTCGGGAGATAAATTGATGAATTTTTGATTTTTTTGAAATTTTTGATGATGATCTCAAAATTTTATGTTTCAGAAACAATTTATCTCCCGAAAAATGATGTATAATTCACCAGGTGATGAAATAATCAATTGAGCCCCTTTTGAAAATAAAATAAAACAACCCCATAAAAATTCCACTTAAATAACCTTAAAAAGGTTAAAAAGGTGATTTGAAACTTCATTTGTGCATTTGCAATTTGGAGAACTTGAGAGTGATTGAGAAATCTAGCAATTTGGAGCAGAATGGTGATCCAAGACATGAAATATTGTGTTCTGTATTACTGGACCAACTCTTACAAGAAGTGAAATTACGCCTTTAGATGAACGCTCAACATCATCATAAGCTTTGACACAATTTTCTTGGTTTGGTCTATACAATTCTTAGAATATCCCAATGTTTTCACCAATTTTAGTGAGCAAATATTCAAACCTTCTCCATTGTCTACTAGGAATCATTTGATCTTGTGTTTATTAATGCATACTTTAAGGTGTAGGGGTTCATTATGATCAAATTTTGGTGCAGAAAAGTCTTTCTCAGAGAAGGTGACATGGTGTGGCATAGCTAGGTATCAAACCATGGCCTAAAATTCCTTGACATATAGGTTATTGAGTACGGATGCATCTTGCAATGCTTTATCAAGGATGGCTCAGTGTTGTGGGGATATGTGAAGGAGTTCCAAGATGAAAATTTGTGCGGGAGTCTTCCCTAGTTGATCTAGGAGATTGTACTAACCTTTTGACTATGAATTAGAAGGAGGTCTTGGAATAGCTATCTTGGTTTGGTGGGTGGTAACAACACATTTTGAACTTGATAGTTTATTTATGGTAATAGTAGAATTGCGACCATCAAAGGGTCTCACATTAAGGATGATAGTGTTGTAATCATGTTTGATGGTGGCATAATTGGATTTGTTATCATTCCTTGAACTGGAGGCTTTTCCTTTGTCATGGTCTTGCAAGGGAGTCTTGAATATGGTATGATCAACATTGGTTTTTCCTTATGAATCTCATACTGATATGGTCCCATTTTAAATAAGGTCTTGAATGATATTTTTGAGTGTCCAACATCTAGCTATTTTGTGTCCTTTTCCACAGTGATATTCACAATATTTGTCTTCTTTCCACCAATCAGGTTTGATCAAGGAGGGTTCATAGTTTTTGGTGTCTGGTAGTGTGATGAAATGAGACTCCAAAAGTTGTTTGAGGACTGATTCGATAGGTTCACCCAATTGAGTGTATGTTCTTTTAGGGCGGGGAAGACCTCTTCATTGTTGATTATTTTGGATTGCATTTAGTGTTTGGTTTTGACCTTGTGTCTAGGTGTTTGATGTATATGATGAGGAAGGACCTTTAAGATGAATGGTTGGACCTTTCGTTACCAGTTTGGCATCGACAACTCCATCATTTGTGACATTTTTGTTTTGAGACCAATATTTTCTCTTGTCATTGTTGGGTTTTGGATTTTCCTTGTTTACCTTGACTAGTCCTTTTGCAACAAGACCTTTTTCAATAAGGACACCCTTCTCAATAATTTTGTCAAAGGTTGTACAACATTGGATTTGTCGACTACTCATCATTTTTTTGTTAATGTTTTCAACAAACATGGTGACCAATTTTTTTTCAAGAATGTGACAAGGGAACTTGCTAACCAAACCTTTCCATCTCTGGTAAAATGAGGTAAGTTATTCCCCATCTTCTTATTTGGTTGTGCTCAAAGTTGCAAGGGTGACATCATTTTTAATGTTGAAGGAAAAATGGTTAATGAATTTGTCAACCAGTTCACCCAATGCTCTAATCCCTAGAGGGAGATGTGCAAACCAATCTAAGGTTGGCCCTGTGAGGCTTCGCAATAATAGTCTCATCAAATAGGTAGGATCATATGAGACTTCCATACATGATGTTTTGAATTCTCAAACGTGTTCTATTGGATCCCCTATCCCCTTATATTTAGGAAAAGGTGGTGTCATGAAATGAGGGGGAAAGGGCGAAATGTATAAATTTATGTCAAATGGAAAGGGGCACAATTCCTCCATGGAATAGTTCTTGTTGGTCCCCAATTGTATGTTTGCCATCTGTTGTTGGAGGGATTGTATTTGTTGCATCAATGTATCTGCAAGAGATGGTGTTGGATTGTTTTGGTTTGGTGTCATGATGTTGGTATTAAGATCACATGTCAGATTTGAATTGGGATTGATGCTTTGTGGGGTGGGACCATATTGATGTGTTTTTTTTTGGTTTGGGATGAAATTGGTATTTAGATTTGTTCCAAAGGTCATGTTTGCATTTGGTATAGTGTTTTGGAATTGAGATGTAGACCCTTGGTTTGTTCCTTAGATTTGAAAATTTGGTCCTTGATTAGCATTTTGAAATGATGGAATGGATCTTTGATTAATGTTTTGAAATGAGGGTGTAGGCCCTTGATTAACATTTTAGAGTGATGGAATGAACCCTTGATTGTTGTTTTGGAGTGATGGAATAGATCCCTGATTAATGTTTTGGAGTGATGGAATAGATACTTGATTAGTGTTTTGGTTTGGGATCCTTCATGAGGCAATGTGAACCTTTCTATATTTATTTGGTGGATGTTGACTTGATGAAGATGTGCTTTGAAATTGGAATAAGGGACCTTGATTTGTGTTTTGAAGTGTGGAGTACAGGACCTTGATTTTCATTTTGGAATGAAGGTCTAGGACGTTGTGTTATGACACCTTGGTTTGTGTTTTGGAAAAGGGGGTTTGTAAAGGTCTTACCCATGGAATTTGAGGAACTTCCAAATGTGAAACTCTATCCTTGTGTAGTAGTATGGGTTACCTTGTTTCCAAATGTTGAAATTATTGGGATGTGTGTGGTAGTGGTGGTTGCCATGTGTGTAGTTTTCTCAAGTGGTATGGTTGACATTTGTTGTGATGAGGGCATGCCAAATGAAAATGGATTTTGAGTATCTTCTTCTACAATAGTTGAGACATAAAATCCTTGAGGGAGTTTGGCACCCTTTTTAGCTAGTGCATAGAAGAATCTATTAGGGTCAACACCAACGAGTTGATCAACCATGCTTAAAACTCTTTGGTCTTGGTAAGCTCTTTCAATTTCTTGTTGAATTCTTCTAGGCTTAAGTTTTCCCATGTGTCGGTTTGGTCTATTTGTGGTGTCTCTCTTTGAGGTGTGGAATGATTTGAATTTGTTCCAAGGGGAGTGTCATGAAAAGGGTCACTTGAAAAATCCATGACTTTTCTTTTGGTTCGTGACCTTGTTTCAACCATGTGATACTTTTGCAAGTTGGAGGATAATGCAAGGTGGTGATGAAACTAAACTATGTTTTTGGATTTTCTTGAATATAAGGATGCAAGGATAATGAGACTAAGGGATGCAAAAGGAAAGGTTGATTAATTGATGATCAAGGAAAATGATATGGAGACTAAATGATGCTAAGGATTAAATGAAAATGCACTATTTTTTTTGTGTTTTTGGGATAAAGGTGCAAAGTGAAATTTAGGTTCAAGATCAAAGATTGGAAAGATGATGATCAAAAGGATGTAATATGAATCTAAATGAGATCAAGGAAATGCAAAGGAATCCTAAAATTTTAAACAAAGGATGGTAACCAAGCTAATGTAATCCCAAAGTAACAAACCCAAGTGTCATTGACCTTTGTGATAATCAAAGGGATAATTTTGACAAGATTAAGTCAAGGCTAGGGCACAAGCTTGAGACTCAAATTTGACCAAGGTGATAATGACCAAGATTGATAAAATGAAGGAAAAAGGTCAATGACAGATAGGATATGCACCCAAGGATTGTCCAAAAGCTTAATAGTCTCCCTATGTTTAAAATTTGAAGGTCTAAATGTAACCTAAGAGTCTAAAATTAATCTATGCAATGTAAAGGATAGGGGAAGGTAACCTATAATGCAATGTATTCCTAAATGAAAATGCTAGAATGAATTGATAAGGCTTGTAAGTCTTTGGTTTAATAGTCAAGGTCAATGTAAAATGAGTTGATCGGATTTTGGACAAAGATTTTGAGAGTTTCTAGTTATCAAACAAATGTAGCACTATTTTCTACAAATGTGTTGTTTCAGGTTGTGATTTTCTAGAGTTCAGTTGCGGCTCGATTTTTTGCAAATTCAGCTCAGTATAATAGTTGCGGGTCTATTTTCATCAGTTGCAGTGACATAATGTTGATTTTGCAGTTTTGATGGTTTTGACATGGTTTTGAATGGATTTTTGACTAATTTTGATGAGATTTGATTGGAAAACATAGAATACAGTCACAAGTAGTTGTTTTTTTTTTGGTCTAAATGTGTAATATGTTTAAATGTGTAAAAGACACTTGCAAATACACTTCACAACCTATGGATTCTCAAGAGATACCACTCGCTAATCCCCACTCGTATTTCTCCAACCACTTAAACAAGGCGAACAACTAGAGACTTGGTGGCACTAGCTCCCCTCCATGATACTCACTTCTTGGGCTCACCAAGTCTCAATTCCCCAAAGAGGAATTTCTGCCTCTACACATGCTTAGTGAAGACATGGGGTAGCTTCAAAACAATTGTTCTTGCGCTAGCAAGTGAGAGGGATTTTGGCCACTATAACAAAGGTTCTTAGTCAATACTCGGGGACATGACTCCCTACAAGTGTCCAACAAGCCACTTAAGGCTTTAATAACTCTACTAGGGGCTCTTATATCTTTTACGGTAGGTACCATGTTTTGAGTGGCATTGTACGACAAGGGAAAAGATCATCGTGAGGACTTGATGGTTTAGTCTTACCCTTTTATATACCAGCTCAAGTGAAAAACTAGTTGGAGTTGTTCCCTCTTTCAAGGCAGGCCCCTCTAAAGGTAACAAAAGCAAGACAAAGATGTTTTTGACCACCCAAGATCGTACGAAGCGCACTTGGGGATTGCATACACAACAGCTTTGCCTCACACTCACATGGGGTTCATTTTAAGCCCAAAATCCAAATGTGAGGTGTGATTGTACAAATGCCAAAGAAATGCTTTTTATCCTCAAGATCATCGAATGGCGCAAGAGGAGAGCATACACACTGTATGAAAAATTGCAAACCACTAAACACAAAAGACACTTGTAAATTTTAACCTGTGCTTATTATTTGAAGACACTCAAATTCTTTTTATACCAATGACGTTTGACGCAAGTTCATTTTAATGCCCATGAGTGAGAGAATGCATTTTTTTGTTCTTTTTAAATCTGTATGAATGATATATGCAAGTTCTTTTTACCCTTATGATCTTGATGCAAGTTGTAGTTGGAAAACAAACAAAAGAAAATTGCTTAAATCTAAACTAGTAAAAGAGCTCAATTTTTTTTTGTTATTTCTAAAGAAATAATTTTTGAGAACTCCTTGGATTTCAAAGCCACATGCTAAAAAAAAATTGTTAGAACACAAAAACCCTAACCTACTTGAAAACCCAAAAGAAACAGAAAAACATAAAATTTTATACCAATAGGAAGTTGTGTTGTTTGGGACTACAGATGTGCCACTGTCTCATATCACACTACAGCAATTGCGTTGCGCTTTTGAATTCAATTTTTCCCACCCACGAATGCATTGTTGTTTTCCACAGATGCATTGTACTTTTAAATCTGATTACCCTCCAAACAATAGCATCATTTCTCTTAATAGTTGCATCGTTTCCTATCACTTGTGTTGCTGCGTGTCTCAGTTGCATTGTTCCATATTGAAAACTTGAAAAAACACACAAAAAACCATACGGATCTTGCAAAATGTTGTCTTCACATCGAGTTCACCAACTGTAAGATGGGAAAAATCAAACTAACCTAGATAATAGTGACAACCACAACACCTCTAAGCTAATAACCCAATCTAAACAAGAGAAAATAATCAAATGAAGAAAGAAAAATGAAAACAAAAAAAAAAACACTCCCCATTGAAGTTGAATCACTTCTCTTGTCTCTCCTATTTCTTCTTTTACAAATATGCCCTCGGATTTGTAGTAGAACTTGTGCAAATACTTGCAAATTGTAAGCAACAAAGTTGGAGATAAGTGGCTGTGAAGGAAAAAATGGAGGAGAAAGACTTCTTTTATAGAGAACCATTCAAATGGACGGACGCGATCGATCATCTAGAAAGATTCCAAGATTGACAGACGAGGATTCATGAGATAGAGGTTACAAAACAAACGGTCAAGATTAGAAAGAGCCTAGAGGCAATCAACGACCGAGATTCGAAAATAAGATAGTGGAGGGGTAATGATCAAATTAAAAATTAGAAATCATTAATTCATGAGGATGAAATCTCTCGACAAGTGGAGGCACAAATAATTTTCCAAATTATTTATTTGAAGAAAAAGACAAGTGGACATTTAATTAAAACAATTTATAAAATCATTTTAATTAAATAGGAGAAAACTGAGAGAAGACACTAAATAATTAATTTGAATTAATTATTTAATAAAAGAGAGGGTTGGGGGATAATTAAATAATTTCGACAATTATTTAACCATAGAGGAATTAAATGATAAGTGAATAGTTAAATAATTAACTTTAATTATTTAATTATAGACCAAAGACGACAAAAAAATAATTAAATAAATAATAATTTATTTAATTATTAAAAAAGAGAGAAAATTAGTGACGTATTTAATTTATTTAATTGATCAAGACTGAATAAGATTAAAAAGTGAATTAATTAAATTAATTATTTAATAGAAAAATATGATCAAGAATAAATTATTTAATTATGAAGAAGCAAGAAAAAAAAAACGACTGAAAATGAGACTGGCAAGTAAGACATTTTTAGTGTCTACGCCCTACAACAAACCTAATAGTTAATTCAAAGCATATGGGGCTCCTCTTCTATAACTCTAAAATTTAGATTAGGGATTAAAAGCCAAATACAGCCCCTAATCGATTTTCATGTAGTGTCACTTCTCTCTAAATCATTTATTTGCTATGCTGATCTTAATTGTAAGATACACAAAAATTCATAGAAACGAAGAACTCAAGTCAGAGAAGAACACTGAAGAAATCAGAATCAAACAAAAAGGCGGATGTGTTTTCTTTTGTGGTAGAATGAATATCAACGCAGTTTTCCCATACAATGCCATCCACTGCCCGTTTCAAGCAAAATCTCAGAGTACTCTGTACACAGGGGTGCCTGAAGGAAGTACTGCAAATGTTGTTTACTACCCACAACACTCCTGTACACTCTTCTACACATCTTCACCTGTTGCACACCTGCACTGCCCACAAAGTTATTACAGAGGGCAAGCAAATCCACTCTCAGATCTATGACAAAATATTGATATTTACCCCGGACACACTTTTACCAAATGCACTTATAAACATGTATGACAAGTGCGGAAGTTTGGTGGATGCTCGTAAAGTCTTTGACGACATGAGTGAACCAGATGTCTTCTCCTGGAACAAGATAATTGCAGCGTACCGAAGGCATGGACTTCCTCAAGAGGCACTGGCACTGTTTCACCAAATGCAACGAACAAATGTCCAACCTGATCACTTCACCTTCTCAGCTATTCTCCCTGTATGCTCCAACATGGCGTCTCTAGAACATGGTTTACAGATTCATGGAAAATTAATTAGGTATGGATTTCAAACTAACGTTATTGTCAAGAATACCCTGATAGATTTGTATGCAAAATGTGAAAGCATAGACAAGGCACACGAGCTGTTTGACAAAATGACTGAACGAAGTGTTGTCTCATGGAATGCTATGATTGTTGCGTATGATCAAAATTGCCTTGTTGAAAAGTCTTTAGAGATTTTTAAGAAAATGCAGTTGGTAGATGTAGAGCCAAACTCAGCAACCTTTGCCAGCATTCTCCCTGCATGCGCCAAAATGGGAGCCTTGGATGAGGGTATGGAAATCCATCTTAAAATAATTGAAATCGGATTTTCTTCAGATGTTATAGTTGTGACAGCCCTGATAGACATGTATGCAAAATGCGGAAATCTAAAGAAGGCACATGTATTGTTTGACAGTATACCTCAACAAGATGTGGTCTCATGGACTGCAATTGTCGCTGGATATTCACAAAATGGGCTTGTTGATAAAGCTTTGGAGATATTCAAGCATATGCAATTAGCAGGTATAAAGCCAAACATAGCAACCTTTGCTAGCATCCTTCCAGCATGTGCCAAGATGGGAGCCATGGAGCAAGGTATGGAAATCCATAAAAAATTGATCGAAAACAGATGTCTGTCAGATGTGAAAGTTGTGACTGCCCTGATAGACATGTATGCAAAATGTGGAAGCATACTGAAGGCACGTGAGTTGTTTGACAAAATGCCTAACCGAAATGTGGTCTCATGGAATGCAATGATTGCAGGATATGGAATGCATGGCTATTGCAAAGAAGCCCACAAACTCTTTGAATTAATGAAGCACTCTCAAACCAACCCCGACCGTGTAAGTTTCATTTGTGTTTTATTTGCATACAGCCATGCAGGTATGGTGGAAGACGGATGTAAATACTTCAATCTCATGAGTGATTCTTACTGCATCATACCTACAATAGATCATTACGTATGTATAGTTGACATTATTACCCGTGCAGGCTATCTTGAGGAAGCCCTAAACTTTATCATCAAAATGCCAATAAAACCTGATGTGGTTGTGTGGATATGTTTGCTTGGTGCTTGTAGATCACATAAGAGTATAGCATTAGGAGAATTTGTTGCAGGACTTCTCTTTGGGTTGGATTGTAAAAAGACTGCACCTTATGTTCTTTTGTCAAACATTTATTCAGAGGCAGGCAGGTGGAGTGACGCTCAACAGGTAAGAAAATTCATGAGTGATAGAGGAGTTGAAAAGATACCAGGTTGTAGTTGGATTGAAGTTCATAAAATGGTACACACCTTTTGTGTGGGAGATAGATCGCACCCACAAACACAGTCTATCTATGCAAAGTTGGACGAGTTGTTTTGCAAGATGAAGGAAGCAGGGTATATTCCAGATACGAGACCTGTATTGAATGATGTAGAGGAGGAGGAGAAAGAATTACTCCTCGTACACCATAGTGAGAAGTTGGCAATTGCATTTGGATTGTTAAACACATCCCCTGAAACAACTCTGAGAGTTGTCAAGAACCTTAGAGTATGTGTTGACTGCCATTCTGCAATCAAGTTTATTTCAAAGATTGTTGCAAGAGAAATTGTTGTGAGAGATGCAAACCGTTTCCACCATTTCAAAAGTGGACAATGTTCTTGTGGAGATTATTGGTGATACAAAGCAAAACAGAGCCTATAAATACAGGCTTGCACTAGAACAAGGTGCATGATGTTAGAGATGCATTGGTAAGAAGGCTCAGGTTTTATTTCCACTTTCTAAAAAGTATTGCTTCTGATTATTTTCATAGTTACTATACATTTAATTTGAAGAAATGGTGTTCTATTGTATGCATCTCCGTTTGATATATTGACAATGTATTTATTTTGTAAACCATGCAGGAGTTGCAACAATGAACTGTTTTTTCAGTGCATGCGTGAATTTAGAGTGAAACTTGAAATTTAAAAATGATATTTAAAATCCTTATTCTAAACACATACAAATCTCAGATGGAGCCTAATTTCAATATGCTCTTGTGGATGCTAACTATTGTGCAAACTCTTTGGCAAAATGACGACTATTTAATTAATATATTTAAAAATAAATCAGAGGTTTTTCATATAGTTGGATGAATTTCTGAAAGGAATGGTGAATATATAGATTTTTAGGTGAAAATTAATCAATTTTGAAGACTAGAGATATGATTTAGAGTTAACAAGTTTGATTGATTAGTTAACTCAACTGCGTGATTAGTCAACTAATTTTAAGCATCCTAAAGTTTGACATAAGGCAAATTCACCGTCAACGATTTACTGTGGGAAAATTCACCACAATGATAAATTCACCTCAAAGAAAATTCGCCACCAATTCACTATCACAGAAAATTAATCACAAACTTTTAATGCAATTAAATTTCTGCTGTGGTGAATTGCTCTAAAGTTTGTAATATGTATTGTTTGTCATGGATTATAATGTTTTTATAATAATTGCTAACTTTAACATTGTTTGGTTTTCAGTTAGGAGCTAAATAAATAAAGTATTTTGTGCTAAATGAGAAAGTTTCTACTTTTTATATAGCAACAATGCTCCATAATTAATTTAATGATCACCTACTTAACAATTAAATTTACTTAATAACGTTGAATGCCTAATTAAAGAATCATATTCCCGTGTTATGCAAAAATCATAGCCTATCAATGTAAATATTACCTCTACCTCTCGTCATACATCCATCTTGTCATTCATTATACTATCACCTAGAAAATCAAACTCAAGAAATCCACCATCCTTCAAGTGGTCATGTTGATAGCTTTATAGTTTGTTATTTTATGATTTCTTTTTAATCAAATTTATACTTGTCATTAAGTATAAATATTTTAGTAAGATAAATATAAAACAAGAATATTTTATTAAAAAAGAAAAATAGATGCATGGCAAGATAATGAATAAAAAAATATACTCTCACCCTATGCATTTATCCTTGTATCTTAAATAAAAATTTCATTTCTTATCTCTAGCTTAAGAATTTTATCCAACCTCATACTACATAGAGTGAGGTCAATTTTCTTTTCCTCCAACAAGGGTTTAGAGGAATCTATCACTATAAATCACCTTTCCAAATCCAAAGGGTCTTTATTTTATTATTTGAATCAAATAAGAGAGGTATTCCTTGATAACCAACATGCCAAAATTTCCTTCTCTTTGTTTTAAGTTTATTTATTACTCGGCCTATGAAAGCGAAGACATCATAGAGTGATTCAAAGGCCTAAAAGATAAATGAAATCCTAGTAGTGGAAGCGTGGTCATATTAGCATTCATATACACTATTTTTTAATATTGAACTATAGGAAGCCATTTATTGTACACCTTTATACAAGGAAAGAACTCTTTCTTATACATGATTGACATTTTTGCAATATTCCCATTAGCATCTACCATCCTTATTAAATTTTGTACCATCTCCTTGAAAATGTTATTTATCAATCATTCAATATTTGCAATGGCATTATTTCTAAGTGTCTTTCTTGACTTCTTAGATATCTATGATTGTTCCCTTAAATCACTACCATCTTTAAGAAATGCATCTTCACTTTATGGCATATCAATAATGAATACAAATTATTTTAGAAATTTCCCTTGACTTTAAATCTTTAGCTTTTCAAGGGTACCTCTCTCACTTTTTTAATTTCATTTATAAGCTTTGCATGTTCTTCCTAAAACTTGTTACTATGACCCTATAGTTTTCTAGTATCATTAAATCTAGTTGTATTTATAACAAAGGTTATAGCTTCTAGGGGAAAAGTGTCCCATACCCTTCTTATAATCAATTTTCCTCCTAGTTATTGAATGTTATAATATACTTGAGACTTGTTATACTTAGGGGCAATAGCTCATATCGTAAAAGTTATTTTCATGACCCTTTCATTAAGTTGGAAAATAACAATTATTTCATAATAATAATAAAATATGTATTTAAATTAATTTTGAGGAAAATTATTTTTAAGAATTTATTTGGATGAAATTTATATATGAGACAATTGTATAAGTAAGTGGTAGAGTAAGTGAAGGGGGAGTCCAAGGTTTGGATTTATTTTTGGCATGAAAGTTCAAACCTTTTTCAAGGAAGTATTATTTTCTCTTATTTTTCTAAAATTAAAATGGGAAAAATTTCCATTGAAAGGGATTGTGCTGACAAGACATGGAGAGTTGACATGTATTCTTGTTGTTGTAGGAATATGCTACAAAACTAGCTGAATTCAGGTATGTTGTCTAGTAAATAAAATATCTCTATATTTCCTTATTGTATGCATTCTCAAAGTATTAAATAAGGACAATGAATTAATGAATCCTTTGAGTTTTCTCAATACATCCTTAAAATCATACACTACAAACTTAGGTGTTCAAAAGACCATTGTTTTTCTTTACATTTTTGTTGCAACTATAAATCATGTAGAGTTTTCCTTAAGTTGAATAGGTCACCCAATTATTTGCATGGTTACTATTACATCCTTGTATTATTAATTTCAAGAAGCATTATGATCTTTGTACCATAAACCAAAGAATAAGATTTGAAACCAATTGTTGTAGCATACCCCAAATTCTAACTATAAAAATGATCTTACTTTTAATAATAATTACAAACCTGTACCTCATAATTATGAATGTAACTTGTATACATAAGCAAAAAATATGTCAATTCTATTAACAAAGTAATTTCAATAGTACATAAAAATATAAACACTGAATCAAATTAATAATAAATAATAAAATGGGTCAACAACTATAAACCTCAAGTATAATTACATTAAGTATAATTAGGCCAATGAGCCAATTTTGTGCATATACTATACAAGTCAAAAATACAACATACAAATGATGTCTCTATCTTGAATCTATAAGCCACTCCATCCAAGCTCCAATTGTTGAAGGGGAAGGTAATTGAACTTACACGGTGAAAGAATCCCTTTCCCCCCCAACCATCAATCTAACATTAAGTACTAAACATACTATAAAAAAAAATCAAGTATAGTAAAATGTATTAATTACCCATAATAGTGTTGATCATGGTCCTCCATTAAAATGTTATCAAAACTTGTAAATCACATAATTTAGTTATTCAATTAATTAAAAAAGTAAACATTCAAATTTTTAAAAAAATCATTCCATAATTTCTTACCATCTTGAGATTGCATTGCATCCATTGTTGTTGGTGTCTAGTGAAGATCAATAGAAAATGGTAACCTATGTTGTCCAATCTTTTGTTGATCATCTAAAGTTGCATTTAATAAATCTACATAGATAAAGTATTAAGTGTAATGGTACAATATATACTTAATCTAAATAATATTAACATCCTTGATTACCTAGAATGGTTTGTTGAAATTTTTGAGTAGGGATAACACTGAGCATTAATGGTTGAGTTCCACAAATTGTATCTACTATTTATTTGATTAAGTATAAAAAAATGGTTAGAAATAGAAACTGAGAAATATTCCATTTAATGAATGAACACATTTAATAGTTAGAAACTTACCATTTATAATTCACATTTCATCTAATTTTGTTTGGTTTGGATCAATAGAAAAGGTTAATTGATGCCATGAGTATTCTCTTGATCATCCAAAGCTACAACGACATATTATTAACATGTGAAATAAGAGCAAGAATTATTTTTGTAGACACGTGAAATTAGCATCTTGCACTCAATTCATATTCATTCAATCATCAAATAAATCAAATTCACATTCATCCATCCATCAGGTAAATCAAATTCATTAAATTCAGTCTCCTAAGGTTATCCATTTAAATTAAATAAATCAACATTGTTTAATTTAAGTCTCACACCCCCTTTTTAATTAAATAAACCAAATGTTATTTAATTAAATCCCAAATTCATATTCCATCCCTTTTGATTTAAATAAAATCAAAGTATTTAAGTCAAATGGGTCAAAAGCATCTAACATCATCTTAACTAATCTAATCCTGATTAATCTAATCTAATTACCCATGACATCCTCTAACTTTTCCCACTTGCACAAATAAAGCATTTTAATTCATTTATTAAAATCATCATTTTCCCTCAACAAAGCATATTTTGAGAATATTCCTCAAGTTTGAATTTAAAAGCAAGTTGACTTGTCCCTTCCAACATGGCAATAACTTCCCTCTTACATGTCCCCCACTTGGCATTAAAGTCACTTTTTCTCCCTCCAACAAGCCAAATTTGAATTTGAAAAAGGTCAACCAATCTCATTTATTAGCACATTGACCAAAACTTGCACATTCCTCAACCATTCACAAGGTGACAAGTGGCTCCTTCTTATTGGCCAAATCATTATCCCACATTACTCTTTTTTGAGCACTCTTTCAACTTGAGAAAATAGATCTATAAGTAGAAGCCTCATTCTTCAACAAATCATCTACAATCTCATGCAAAGTCACTCTCTTCACATTGAGAGTTGATTTTGTCCACTCCATCTCCAAGGCATTTTATCATAAAGCTTATCAAGGATTGGGAAAGGGCTTCTTTCCATAGAAGCACCAATCCACTATGAGATATGATTTACTTCATGTTTTATTGTATGCTTTCAATTTGTTTATCTAATCCTTTGTTGCTTTGATTGCATTATGAGGCATGTTGAGTTATTTCATAGGGATGTTGACTGTTGGCTTTGTTTTAAAATACTAATCCTGCTTTGTATGTTAGGATTTTAACCATTTGCAGATTTTCACATCCACAATTTCTATGTAAAATACTAAAATAATTTTGAATAAATGTACTCACTATGTTGTTGCCTGATAATAACCCTTTCTTCTTGTATTGCTATGTCTGAACGATTCAAGACCTTTTTTTTTTCTTTTGCTTTCTACCACTTATAGAGGGGAATTGGAATCCTTCATTCTCCTCAACTCTTTCATTCAAGTTTTGATGAATGACATTGCCTCTTTGATGAATAAAATGACATTTGTGTGTTTTTGTTGGACTAAATCATGGTGATATTCATCTCATAGGAAATGTCCTTTGGGCTAGGGATCAATGTAAATTTGGAAGAGGAAGCAAGAGATGCTTGAAAATATTTTCTAAATCTCTAAACACCTTGACTAAAAATATTTTTTCATCTACTCTTCTTGGTAAGTTTTTGAATAGTGAATTTAAATAATCAATAGAATTTTGGAAGTTATCATTGGAAGCATCAGATGATTTTTAACCATCTATAATAGAAATAATAATAATTAAGTAAAAATAAATTAAAAAACTCTAAATATTTCATTAATAAAATGGGGATATTAAAAATTACCAATCCTTTGGTCTTCACTAGTGACAACCCCAATCACATCTTCATCTTCTTGTGGAATACAACCATCTATAATTAAAATAAAAATTAATTAATTTTAAGAATCATAAAAATCAATAAATATTTTATAATAAAGATCATACCAACATTATCAATGGTATTATTCTCATGAATAAAACTCCCTTTGACATCATCATCATCATCATCAACCAATGGAGTAACACTATCTATAATTCAAAAAAATTACTTTAGCTAGTTTTGAGAAAAAAATATAATACTTAAATGTTAAATGGCACTTACTAGCAACTTGATCTTGCTCATTTATTTTGTTTCTCTTTAGGAGATCTAAAATCTTCAACACATGATTGCATGTGTTTCACCTTTTTCCCATTGACAATCACACACATATAAATCTAGTCCAATTTTTCTAACAAGATACCATTTTATTGGAAAAGATTGACTTCTTATCTTGTATGAGTTAAAAAAGAGATCATATGGATAACAATATGTATTTGGCATTATTTTTTACCTTTCTAATGTAGTTATGCAATATCTTTCTTTTAAAAGTTAGTTAAAAATCCAAATAACTATAAATATCTTTTATTTTCATAAAATGGCTCTACCCTATGAAGAAGTGTATGAATAATCTAATTCATTCTCCTTGTACATTTCTTAGCAAAATAACTTAGATAATAACTCTTGATTTGGAAGTGGTAGGACTCTATGGAAGCATTGGTTTCTTGTTTTGCATGAGAGAAGTTTTGAAAATTTTTTCCCACATTGCTATATAAACAAACATAAGGATACCTTAGTATACACAAAAAATAACTTAAATGATGTAAATGCATAGAAATTGTATGACAATAAAACATAATGATTTTAAAATTGAAATAAATATAGAATAATTAAATGATAATCACAATCAAACAAGATCACAACAATAAAGCAAGAAAAGTAAATTGATTCAAAAAGAAATGCAAACACGCAATCATTAAAAACAATCTAATTCATCCTATGTGTAGCTCCATTGCCGTCCTCTAATTCACCTTGGGAGAAATTGTACAATATTTTTTTGATCTTATATTTGTATTTAGCATAATAAGCATAAAGCACCTACAAAATACAAGTAGAGTTTTCTTACATGATTTGAGATGATAAATGGAGAGGATGATTAAATTTGTAGATACTCGATGACATTGATAAACATATTGGAAACATGAGCATGATAGTGTATGAATGGTATATAGTGTTGTCATTGATGGCAACCCATTGTAGAAGTTATGGTGCATCTGTATGTACATAGTCCGAAGAAGACTGGAGAAGAACAAGTGTGAAATTGGCTAAGTCCCAGATTACAGTAGTATGCTATAGAGGAATAGTTTTATGGTACTCATTACTCTGCATTGCATCATATTGCCATGCAGTATTGAGGTTTTGATGGCATGTGTTGAAGGTGTTTATATCCAAATTTTCATAGTTATGTCTTTTGCAATTGAAGAAATCATTGACAAAGTATTGTTAGTAATGGCAGATTTACAACTGCAAAGTGCATGATTGGAATGCTTTGCATTCCACCACGGATGATTGTCATGTTGTGCGGTTTTGAGGAAGTGTTTGAGGATGTCAAATAAGTGTGCACTCCAAGTTTCAAGTGACTTGATGGTTCGTGTGTTGAGTTGTGGATGAACAGCTGGTTCATTTAGTTGTGGCTTCACCAATTTTGTTATGCAATGTCAACCTAAGGGTTTTGGGGTCATGCAAAGTTAAGATATGTATGGAGTAGATTTATGGGAGTGATTATAGGTCATACCAACTTATTTTTATAAAGAACACATTTTGGTTTATTCCTCAAAGCGTGTGTGATGAATTTTTGAGCCAACAAGCTATGGTGTTACATGTTTCATCTAATTAGGTTGACCTAATTGATGCTATGCTTCTTTGCAGTATATATACAAGGTTAATTCATTAAGTGAAGTATGAATTGAATGGATGTAGAGTGTGTGTGTGAGATCTGATGTAGAGAGAAGTGTGAAGTGTGATTATGGTGAAGTATGAAGTGTGTGAAGTCAGTTTTTAGAACTTAATTGAAAATGTATTTTCACCATGTTGCAAATGCATCATTAGTAGTTCATCCTTGGAAATGAGCCACCCTTTCTTCTATCTCTTTCTATTCAATATAGTGAGTCCTTTGGACAATGAGCCATTATTTTTAGATAGTGAGTCTATTTTATAATCCATTGTAACCAAATATAATATATTCTAAACAAATTATCACTATGGTTTTTCCCTTTCAAGGATTTTCCATATAAATTTGGTGTTCTTGTGTTCATTGATGTGATGCATGGTTTAATTGTTCTTTTCCATTTATGCAAGTTTGATGAGATGCTATGAATGAATGTTTAAGTTGAAGAAGATTAATGAATTTTAGTGAATACTGATTTACCCCCCTCTTAGTATTTTGGGTGTCCAACAATTGGTATCAGAGCTTGGTTCCTTCAATTGGATTAATCATTGAGGTAGATCTTGGAGGTTGAAAAAATGACAACAAGGAGATATCTTATTCCTCTAGAAGAGATTATCATGGAATGGTTTATTGAAGAAGACAGTGAAGTTGATATGGAAGGGGAACTCAAATCAACCCTTGATAATTTGGGTTTAAAAGAAAAATGTGAGAATAGAGATTTGAAAGAAAATCTCAAGGATGCAAATGAATGTATCAAGAATTTGAGTGAACAACTCAAGAAAGTTAAATAAAGATTCAAGGAAACAAATGAGCAGCTCAAACAATCAAATGAGACAATCACTTGTTTGAAAGTGCAAGTTGAAGAAGGACAAAGAGTTGAAGATTTCTTGAATGCCAAATTGAGAGAAAAATTTGCAGAATGTTCAAGACTTGAAGAAGAAATAGTGACTTTGAGGACATATTTGGAGAAAGAAAAATTCAAGAAGAGCTCCACCTTGCTTGATGAAATGATTGTAAAACAAAAGGCTTGAAAGGACAAATAAGGATTATGGTTTGGAAAAGGAGAAAGCTCAAAGGAAAATCATACTCCAAATAATGTTGAAAAGAATAATAATGAACAAACGAAGATTAGAGATAAGAAGAACAATGTTAGATAGGTCCAAAAATAGAAGAAATATTTCAAGAGACCTATCAAACAACCGGTTGCACAAAGGTATTCATCTTTTAATGGTTATTGTTATTCTTACAGTAAATTTGGACATAGAGTAGTAGAGTATAGAAGCAGGATGAATCAAAATACTCAATCTTTTCCTGGTCAATGCTATACATGCAATAGATTTGGTCATAAAGCTAGTGAATGTAGAAGTCAAATGATGAATGGTTACAATAATGGTATGATGTTTCAATCATTCAATGGTTATTGTTATACATGCAATGGATTTGGGAATAAGGATTTTGAATGCAATTATAAAATGGCAATAAGTAAGTTTGTTTAGAAAAAAGGTGTCATATGTCATAAATGCAACAAACCATGACACATAGCTAAGTTTTGTAGAAGTAAGAATGTGAAACCCTCTGGTTCACAAAATAAGAATGATTCGGTAAAGAAAATTGATCTGGTTGAGATGAAGAAGGAGATGAACAAGATATGGAAGAAAGAGGAAGATAATGAGGTGAAGAGTGAATTTGTGCCAAATGTTGGTGCAAATGTTTCTTCTGGAAACTAGATAAAGAGCTTTGTCTCAAGGGGAGTTTTAGAAGAAAACTTTCCACCCCCTACTAAAGATTTGATGCTGATATCTTCAACATACTGATACATTGATATGGTTGATCTATTGGTGAAAAATAAATTATTACAAAAAATTATCAAGTGATTAAGAGTACCTATGATAACACAGTGAGGGTTTGACAATTTTTTTGACCTAACTTTACCTACTGTAATTAATGCATATTAGGTAACTAAAAAGGGTTAATATGTCTTTTCACATATTCAAAAGTCATTTGTGATTGATCATTTGAAGTGGAGAAAATGAAAACAAGTGTTGAAGCAATTCTGGCGCTGTGCAAAACCCTACCAGAGAAATTTCTCAAGGTATTTATAAATTTCTTGTAAACCCTAGTTTTGTGAAATTCAAGATGTTTACTCCACAAGTGATTGATGTGCTTCAACAACCAAGACCTAAATTCAAGAAGCACCTATACAAATCTATGGAGACAAATCAAGAAGGTGCATTTTCTAGGGTTCTAAGTGGTTTGATGCACACAAAGGATGTGCAGATTTATATTCATATGAAAATGGAAGAGTATGATCATTTGAAGATGGTGGAATTTTGGGAGAAGGTGCTAACTAGTGATGAATTTGAGATGAAACCTAAGTATGAGAGTTTAACAAAGAATAAATTGGATGTACGAAACAACTTTCCAAAAAATTTCTATGAGGATGAGTGGGTGAAGTTTTTCCTGAGCAAAATTCATGATAAATTCATGTGGTTGGACATGTCACACATGATTAACAAGAATTCAATTAGGGAAATCACTGGTTTGTGCTCCACTGAACTAGTTCCTACATTGAAGGCCATAAAGAATGATGTTGTGATGAAGCCTATCAGTTAAAATTTTGATAAGCATGCCCTAATGGTGAATGATATTGAAGATTCGTCAGTGAAGTATGCTTTAATGATGATTGGATATATGATCTTCTATACTAATAGAGAGAACTTTGTTTTGTGAGCTTCTGAGACTGCATTTGATGGAGAACCTACAGAAGACAAAAGATTCAAGGTACCCATTCTAGTATGGTACTCTTATTTTTTTTGTTGTTTTACTTTCTTAGGGAGTTGCTTAGAGAAAATAGTGTTATATGAGATGATAGTATTCCAGTAGCTGTGCAAATAAGGGATCATTTGAGAAGATTTGTAGACCTAGAGTCCCAAAATTCCATATTGTGGGGATTCTTCAAGACATTCCAAGCTAAGATGCAAGCGAGATATATGATTCTGACAAGTGTTGTTGAGAAGTATAAGAATGACATAATATTCATAATGAGTAGAGATCACAAATTCATGGAAGTAGTTGAACCCAAAACTGTTTGGGTTTTGGAGCTTGCTTATGAAGTGACAAAAGCTTAACTTACTAGTTTTGCATAGTTAGTGTTGAGTAAACATAGAGATCCAACAATGGATAGGTTTGGAACATATGTAGAGAAAAGAAGTCAAGTAAATATTGAAAAGGAGAAGGAAATTAGAAAGACGGTTGAGAAGATGAAAGCTAAACTAGAAAGATATCATGGTGCCCCTGAAGGCCTTACGGAGAGGTCTAAAGACATATTTTCCCCTTCACAGACTACTCCACAAAGAAAAAGAAGGTCAGCTAGAACCCTTTTCTCCTCTTCTGATGCTCCAAAGTCCTCTAGAGAAAATCCTCTAGGGACTTCCAAGAAGAAAGACACATCCAACACCACTGTGCAACAAACGCCTGCAAAGAGAAGAAGGAAAGAAAAGGAAAAAAGAGAAAAGTACATCAGATGTGAAGAATAAGAAGAAGATGATGAGGAAGATGAAGGACCCTAGTTGGTCTGAAAAAGGAAGTCTCAAGTCTCTTAGGAAGAGACCAATTCAAAAAGAATAAAAAATGATGTGGTGGATACAAAAAGTGAAGAGGAATTAGAAAAGGAAAAGAAAGCTTTTGTTTTTCAAAGAAGAGAAAAGAGTTCTAAGTCAAGAGAAAAATAAAAATCACCTAAAGGTAAGGGAAAGAAGAAAGAGAAGACCCCTCTTGTTAGAGAGCATAGTCCTATGAGGCTAGATGCATTGTTCAGTGGGATTACATAGAGTTTGGGATGTTGAAGGAAACTGTTGCAATGTATCTAGATGCAAATAATGAAGATAAGGCAACAATAGTAGGGGCTATAGTAAAATACATGGTTACATTCAATACTATCCTTGGTGAGATTGAAGATCAATTTCCTGATGATCTGTAAGGTGTGTTGAGTGCTAGAAGACAAGAGGCTATTCAAGAGGATGCTAAGATGAAGGCTTTTTCCTTGGATAAGATTGGTTCTTCATTGTCTCATGAGGATAGGGCAAGCTATCTAAGTTGTATAGAAAGAAATTCAGGACAAAGAAAAGATTTAATACTCTTATGATCAGAGATAAGGAGGATATAGAAAGGCTAAGGAAAGAGACATCACAAAATGTTGAAATACTTGTAAAATTTTTGGGAGTTTCTCCAGGTGATGAAGATCAGATGCAAGAAGATGCAACCCTCCCAGAGAGCAATGAGCCTGTCAATGAACAACATGAGCATGATCTTGGGCAGGAAGATATGGTGACAGATAACACCCCTCCAATTGTGGAGAATATTATTGATCAAGACAAGAAAGAAGATAAGTAGATTGTCTCGAAGAAGAATGAAGCTCAAAATGAACATAAGTTTCTCCCTCCAGATGTGGAGATAGATGTTGAGAAGAGTAAAGAAGGAATACAAGATGTACCAGAGAATTTTGAGGCACAAAAAGAAGAAACTTTGACTCCTTTGAAAGTTGAGAAGAATACTGAAGAATGTTCTATCAATGGTGATAAGGAGAAGAACAATAAGAATGAAGAAGAAAATAAAATTGGTGATGAATACTCTGAACCGTCTAGAGATTCATTAAAAGATCTATTACATATGCAATTACAATTCCAATCGGTGGTGTCTACACAACTGCAACAAATCCCTATGAAACAAGGTCAGGTAGATCTAGATAAGATTTCTCCTCTTCATAAATTGCATCTTGGTGATGTACTTCATGCCTCCGCAAGGAAGGAAATTCTTCAAACTCACTATAAGAGTACAAAATTGGTGGGTGAAGTTGTGAAGGTGTTGTAGGAAGGTATTCCTAGAATATTTTTTGATAATTCTTTATCCAGTGTGCAACAATTAAGGTTATTACTTTATTCCTTTAAAGAATATTTTGTTGGTTTGGAAGAAAATATTGTGAAGGAAATGGAAAAGAAATTCAATGATAAAAAGGTTTGCATAGATTTTTGATAAATGTGGTACTATACATGCTAAGCTGCAAGGAAACTTAAAGGAAGTTCAGAAGTGTTTGGAAGAAGCCAAACAATTATCTTAGTTCTATTTGAACTGGCTATTTTATACAAGGAGCATCAAAGATTAGATGGACTTTATTGAGTCTCAAATTTCTCAATCTTCAATCGTTTATAATCTAGCGAGTGATACAAATGGAGCTACAAGAGAAATCATTGAAAATCCACATGGTCAATTATTTCTACTATAGGAGAAAAAAGAGAAGAACATAATGCAGTACAATCAGATCTAAGATATGGTATTTAGTGCAATGCTTGCATCTCTAACTAGATTTTTGGTTGATGCTAAGAAAGTTGTGCAAAAGAATCAGGTGCCAAGTTGTCTAGATGAAGGAGAAGACCTCCATATTTAGTTTGAAAGTCAGTGTCATATGATTTCTTTTTCCAAGAAGCATTGGGAGGTTGCAAAGAAATAATGGGAGGCACACCTTTCAAAATTGAAGGCATCATATCTAGGTATTCTACCCTCATCTAGTTAATATGTACATTTTTTTTGTGTAGATAGTTTTTTGATTTCAATGTACATATGTGGAGTTAGTAGATAGTGCTACGGTGCAAGTTTTGTCACTTTTGATGGATAATAGAGAAAGGGGGAGTGAAGCAAATAGGGGGAGTTACTATCATGTAAATATATCGATAAGGGTGAGTGAAGAAGAGAAGTGTTTGTTTGGTACCCTTTGCCCTTAATGTCAAAGGGGGAGTATTTTTGGAGAAGTGTGTTGCCATCAATGACAAAGGGGGAGATTTTTGGAAAAATGAGCATCATAGTGTATGGACAGTATATGGTTTTTCATTGATGGAAAAACATTGTAGAAGTGATGGTGCATCTATATGTACATAGTTCAGAGAAGACTGGAGAAGACCAAGTGTGAAATTAGCTAAGTCCTAGATTGTAGTAGTATGCTATAGAGGAATAGTTTTATGGTCTGCATTTCTCCATGTTGCATCATCTTGTCATGTGGTTTTGAGGTGTTGATGGAATGTGTTGAAGGTGTCTAGATCCAAAGTTTCACAGTTATATGTCTTCTATAGTTGAAGATATCATTGAAAGAGTATCGGCTTAGTAATGATAGAGTTGTAGTTGTAGAGTGCATGATGATTGTCATGTTGTGTGGTTTTGAAGAAGTGTTTGAGGATTCCAGATAAGTATGCACTCCAAGTTTCAAGTGACTTGATGGTCCGCATGTAGAGTTTTGGATGAACCATTGGTTCATTCAGTCATGGCTTCACTAGTTTTGTTATGTGGTACCGACCTAAGGGTTTTGAGGTCATGCAAAGTTATGTATGGAGTAGATTTATCAGAGTGATTATAGGTCATGTCAACCTATTTTGATAAAGAACACATTTTAGCTTATTCCTCAAAGCATGTGTGATGGATTTTTGAGCTGACTGCTTATGGTGTTGCATGTTTCATCTAATTAGGCCGACCTAATTGATGCTATGCTTGTTTGTAGTATATATACAAGATTATTTCATTGTGTGAAGTATGATTTGAATGGATGTAGAGTGTGTGTGCAAGATTTGATGTAGAGAGGTGTGAAGTGTGATTGTGGTGAAGTATAAAGTGTGTGAAGTTGGTTTTCAAAGATCTATTGGAATTGTATTTTCACCATGTTGTAGATGCATCATTAGTAGGTCATCCTTGGTAGTGAGCCACCCTTTCTTCTCTCTTTCTATTTTGGAGAGTGATTCCATTGGGTAGTGAGCCATTCTTTTTGGACAGTGAGTCCTCCATTTTGTAATCCATTGTAACTAGTTATAATACATTTTGAACTAATCCTCACCATAGTTTTTCCCTTTCAAGGGTTTTCCATGTAAATTTGGTGTTCTTGTGTTCATTGATGTGATGCATGCTTTAATTGTTCAATTCCATTTCTGCAAGTTTGATGTGATGTTATGAATGAATGTTTAAGTTGAAGAAGATTAATGAATTTCAATGAATAATATTCACCCCTTTCTTAGTATTTTGGGTGTTCAACACAACGATTGTGATCAAATAAGCGATTGAAAAGGATCAATGGTTGAGAATTGATGAGAGGAATTGATTAATAGTTAATTGGATGCATGATTTCAAATAGCTGATTACATGATTTAGTTAATAGGATTTATTAAAGTGTTAACTAATATTGATAGTTAGTTAACTAAATTGATTGATTAGAAGACTCAAAGTGAGTGGGAGTGAAGTGGATTTGATTAAGGAGTTGACTAATTAGATTGATTAGTGGACTAAGAGTAAGTCTCAGTTAATAAGTGAGGTGGTATTTGCATGAGCATTTTAATAATTAAATAGATTCAATTATTATTTGAATGTGCAAGATTGGATTCAATAAATAAAATAAATGATTTTATTTATTTTGAATAATGTTTGAGAAATAAATTAAATAATAAAAAAAATATTTAATTCAAGAAGTGGGAATTTATCAAATAATAAATTTTTTAACTTTGAGATGAGAAATAGATAAGTAATTTGCATGAGTATTTAATAATCAAATAAATTTAATTATTATTTACATGTGCAAGATTGAATTTAATAAATAAAATATATGATTTGATTTATTTTGGAAGAAGATAATGTTGAGGAATTAAATTAGATTAATTAAATAATTAAAACAATTATTTAATTTAGGAAGTGAAAAATGGATAATTAATTAAATAATAATGAATTATTAAATTAAACTTTTAGAATAGAAGAATTATTAGGAAATTAATTAAATAACCTTAATTATTTAATTAACATAGAGGAATAGATAATGTGAATTTAATTAATTAATATGAAATTATTTAATTATCGGGATGAAATGAAAATGATAATTAATTCATTTAGTCAAAATTAGGTGTCTACATTTTTTCCCTCTTTGAGACAATGCATTTTTATAGTGTTGTTTCAAAAAAAGTGACATGTCCCAGTTTGCCCTAGTGAAATAAAAAAATGAATGCACGATACCCCCTCAAGAGTTTGACATAAGAATGAAATTGTGAAAGTTCAACTCTCAAAAAATATTAAAAAGATGTGATAGAGGTGAATGAATTGGAAAGAGTAGAATATGAACGATTTGGAAATGGAAGAAAGATTAGTATAGAAGAAAGTGATAAGATAGTGAATGTTAATTGATGAGTGATGTAAATAGAAAGATATGGATTGATATAGTAGGTGCTTTTTAGTTTGTGCATTTTTTATCATCATAGAGCAGTTTATTATGTGACAAGCAGATGTATGCACACCAAGGCATAAGTTTCTATGGAGGTGTCTGTTTTCATTTTCCTAAATTTTTGATAAGAGACAAATGGATATATATACACCAAGTTGAGACAAACCTTGGCGACTTTAGTATCCATTGTCAGGACAGAGACACAAAAAAAAAGGATTGTTCTTAAATGTACTAGACATATAGAACCTTTTTAGAATATCTAAGGGAACATAGCTTCACAACATGTTGACCCTAATGCATAAAGGTAATTCAATGACCTTATATACATAGGGTGATTTATTAATGCTCGAATCTAGCCCAATATACACAAGGAAACATACCTATCATAACAATTCTTAAAAACATTCCACAAACATGACATATTAAAGCAATGACATTGCCCCATTCTTGCTCCTCTAATCATTTTAAGATATCCTTGAGGAACGTTGGAATAGGACAATAAGATAAATCAAGCAATAAAAGACTCAAATACCAAATAAGATCAACAACTATAAGATTTTCTTGCGAGAAAAGAGTAGCTTGATATGAAAAATGTTTATTGTAGGAAAGATGTATCCGTTAAGACATATTTTGTTTGATAAGATGTTTAAAAGCAAATTTGGCAATAGATTAGTAGGTTGTAAATAGTTTAGGTTGTAAATAGTTGAACTATTAGAGGTTAATGGGATGGGATTAGGAGGGAATAAAGGAACATAGGGTGAATTAGGGGAAGATAATGGGACAAGACCAAGAGTGGATAATGGAACATATAGTAAAATAAGAGAGGGTAATGGGATGGGAATAGAAGGGGTTAATGAAACATAGGATGGACTATTAGTGATTAATGGGATGGGATAGGATGGGATAAAAAAATATAGTGTGAACTATTAGAGGTTACTGGGATGGGATTAGGAGGGAATAATGAAACATAGGGTGAAATAGGAGGTGTCTAGGGTTTGACTATAGTACATGAAGTGGGAACTTGTGGTGTGTAGTAATAATGGAGAAGATTTATAGGATGAAACATGGACAAAGACGGTATAACATAGAATGGATAAAGGAACATAGGGTGGAACATAGGGGATGATGGAACATAGGGTGAAATAATAGAGGGTACAATAAGATGGGAGTAGAAGGGGGTAATGAAACATAGGATGGAATTTTAGATATTAGTGGGATGGGCTAGGAGGTGATAATGGAAAATAGGGTGAACTATTAAATGTTAATGGGATGGGATTAGGAAGGAATAAAGGAACATAAAGTGAATTAGGAGAAGATAATGGGACACAATCAAGAGGGGATGATGAAAGATAAAATGGACTATTAGAGATAAATTGGATGAGCTAGGATGGGTTAACAAAATTTTTTTAAGGTAAATTATTAGAGGTCAATGGGATGTAATTAGGTGGGAATGTTAGACCATAAAGTGAATTAGGTGGTGTCTAAGGTTTGAATATAGGACATGAAGAGGGAACTTGAGGTGTGGAGTAATAATGTACAAGATATTTGGTCAATAATGAGCAAAAGGAAAGGTTTCTTGTAAGGATACGTGTATAAGATGAAATATGGAGGAAGGTGGTATAATATATAAGGTGTTAAAGATTGGGATATGTGATATAAAATGGTTAAAATATGTACGATGATAGGAATGGAAGAATGATATGGACATTGAATGGTAAATATAATTAGGATCTCACAAGACCAACCAATGTTTGTGTTTCTCATCAAATTTTTAGATTTTTATACGCAAAATTACAAAAATTAGCTAACATTGTTTTACAACACCAAATTAATGAATAAAGGTTACCTGAGTGAAAGTTGTTTGAGGACATGAATAGCAAGGTGTGGAGCTCGAAGGTCCACTAGCAAGCTGTTAGACATCCAAAGTGTGTTATAAGACGATAATTCAAATAACATTCAACTGTTCACATGCAATAATTATTTCTTTAATACTAGTTGCATGCCTGTGGACCCAATGTCGAAAAGAAATAGGGGTCTACATCAATGGTGCACGTATCATGAACACTCTGACCCTAAATTTTCATCATATTGATTCTACTAATTTAGTTTTTCTTAAATTTCAAAATATAATTTAATAAACAAAATTAAATGAATTTGTTGAATTTTACATGAGTATCAATGTAGAATGTTTCATTTAGTAATGCATCTATCATAACCATCCCCTTTATAGATGATGTAGGTTGTGTAGTTGCATCCCAATCACTTTGATAATCATGTGTGCAAACAACATTATAAGCATGAAAATGGTGGGGTGGAACTTCGAGCCTAGAAGTCTCATCCACAGTAGGCTCTACTAGAGGCCTTGCACACTATACAATGCTTTGAGTGAGCGAGCTAATTTCCTGTAGCATGTCCACCTCGACACTGTTCTTCACAACGAAAGGAATGGTGAAATGCTCCACCATGGGTTTGGCCAAGGGTCTCAGTGCCAACTATGTATTACATCGTGCACCCAGTCTATCAAATGCTCATCATTTATCTCCCATGGGCCTTGGGGATTTTTGTTTTGGAAAATAGAAGCTAGGTTTTGTTAAAGCTCATGAAGCCTATACACCATCATCATATGGATCATCTTCTGTTGGACTCTATTTTTGCAATGGTTCATCATCTTCAGAATCAAAGTATGCATGTCTCCTTCCTGATTTTGATGAAACTGGAGAATTTATCTCGCCATCATCAAAGTCTTCTAGACCTGTAGATACAAGAAGATCTTGGGAGGTTTCTGAATCATCTTGTGCCTTATCACTCATATAATTTGGCTCATCTTCCATGGAAACATCAGGTTCCTCCATATAAGAATCATAAGCCTTGTGGTCCTTATCCTTCTTTTTTTTATTTTCCTTCTTTTGTTTCTTCTCAGACTGACCAACCTCATCATCGTCATCATCCATATCCTTACGCTCACTCTTCCATAATTCCTTCACATGTTCAAATTTCTCCTCTTGTTGCATTAGCTGGTTAAGTTCTTCCTCTTGCTTTCTCCTTTCCATCTGAATCCTTCGTTCTTCATTAGCCAAGACAATTTGGCGTGCTACTTTAATTATTTATTTTTCTTTAAGCCAATCATTTGTTTTTAGTTCCATGTTGCCAAGCATACATAAATCATTTGATGAGTTTTTATCCACCTTAAGTGCATCCCCAATCAATTCTAGGCTTGGTGCATTGTAGAAATAGATTCCAAGAGAAGATGATGTATACAATGATGATGGATAAGCTACCTCAAAATTTTAGTCAATCAAATATGCTTTGTCCCTTCCAAATCCATTTGACATAGTTAAATGAGATCTTATCAAAAACCTCAAATGAATAATTTGTATGCACTATCTTTTCATTTTTCCTCTTTCTTGTTTTTCATGGGCAACCTATTTTAGTCTTTATTTTAGAACATTTTTTGTGTCCTTCAATGTGGTATGCTTTATCTTTCTATCAGATTCTAGATTAAAAGAACCTATAATTGAAAATAGATTAATTCATCTATTTTTATTTTACAGTCCCAAATATGTGGATTAAATTATTTTGGTGTTAAACAAATCTTGTACAATGTAATGTCCCCTTTTCAAAATGAAACCAAGTTGAATCTCAAATGCTCATCCTTCATTTCCCATGGGCCTTGGGGATTTTTGTCTTGGAAAATAGGAGCTAGTTATGGTTAAAGCTTAGGAAGCCTAGATATCATCATCATATGGATCATCTTCTCTTGGACTCTATTTCTGCAATGGTTCATCATCTTCAAAATTAGAGTATGTATGTCTCCTTCATGATTTTGTTGAAATTGGAGAATTTGTCTTGCCATCATTAGAGTCTTCTAGACCTGCAGCTGCAAGAATATCTTGGGAATTTTCTTCATCATCTTGTGCATTATTGCTCATATAACTTGTCTCATCTTCCATTGCAACATTAGGTTATTCCATATAAGAATCATAAGCCTTGTGGTCCTTATCCTTCTTCTTTTTCTTCTTTTCCTTCTTCTATTTCTTCTCAAATTGACCAGCCTCATCATCGTCATCATCCCTGTCCTTAAGCTTAATCTTTGATAATTCCTTCACACATTCAAATTTCTCCTCTTGTTGTATCACCTGCAAAATTTCTTCCTCTTGCTTTCTCCTTTCCATTTGAATCCTTCGTTCTTCATCAATTTTTTCATTTTTCTTCATTATCCAAGACAAGTTGGCATGCTACTTTAATTGTTTCTTTTGCTTTAAGCCAGTCATCTATTTTCAGTTCCATGTTTCCAAGAATACATAAAGCATTTGATGAGATTTTATCCACCTTAAGTGCATCCCCAATCAATTCTAGGCTTAGTTTGATCTCATTGCGAGCCTGAGCCATGGTTGCAAGACGTAGATATGCATCCATATAATCAAGAAACTTGAACAATTTTGGCTTGTATAAAAGATTTGATTTTTCAGTATCATGTAGCTATTCAAACAACCTAGCAAGATTAAATAGTGTTGTGACTTTATCCCATGGTAACTCAAGTGAAACACCATCTTATTCTAGTTGATGGAAGAATTCCATATCCTTAAAGTGCACAATTTTTTTTGCATAATTGGCACTCGAGATTTTATTTACCAATTCAACCCAAATGCCATTTCCTAATGCCTCCATAAAAGTTTGTTGAGCCAACTCTAGTTCATCACACTCAAAATGAAGTACCCCAATTTTTTTTAACAATTCTATGGGTACTTCTTCTCTGCTCTTCTTCAGAAGAGACTTTGATATCTTAAGAGAATCTAAGATTGCACTAGGGTCTATCGATATTAATAACTCACCCATCTTGATAAATGCATGGGCATCATGTGGATCTATGTGAGTTTCCTTTCTTAAATTTTCCAAAGCTTTCTCTTCCTACCCTTGCTGAGCATATATATGGCCTAAAACTTTTAAGCTCTCACACTTCTCAGGGTGGACCTCCAGAACCTTTTCAAAATTTGAGAGAGAACTCTTAAGATCTCCCAACTTCAATTGAACATGTCCAAAAAATCCTATGGCCTCTGGCTTTCCTTGACTGATGCCATGTAGTAGCAGCCAGTGGTGTCATAATCACCTTTACTATGATAAGATCATGCAAGATTATAATATGAATGATATTTCATGAGAGGGTGGTCAATTGAAGCAAGAGTTGTCTCAGTCAACTGTTCCACAAGAAAATGTTTCCCTATGAAGAAAAAATGGTTTGCTATATGATTCAATGCCATTGCACAGTATGGGTATAATTCAAAGGATCTATACATATTTTACATTCCTTCATGAACACTACCTTTTTCATTAACTGTGAGAATCCTACAATTAAAAAATGCACAAAATTGACCATGAAGATTTTTCCCCATTTCAAACAACAAAATTGCCAAAAAAATGAGTTTAAAACTTGCAAAAAAATGCAAATAAAATCACGCTAATTTTTGCGCCAAAAAAACCCATGAGACCATAGCTTGTTGCTTACTATTATGCTTTGATATATTTTTTCCAAGCATCCATAGCTTGTTTGAAATCACCTATTTTAGGCTTTTAGCCATAGCAACAAGGTAGTGATCTGTTTGATAAAATGCTTTGGTAGACATGTATGAAAAATGTGGTAGCATAGACAAGGAAATGAACTTTAGAAAAAATGCCTCAAAGAAATGTGGTCTCATGGTGATGGAATGTCATGACAAATACCATGATAAGAAAATTTTTATGGATTGTCATTTCATTCCATCACCATGAGACCACATTTCTTTGAGGCATTTTTTCAACTAGTTCACTACCTTGTCTATGCTATTGCTTACTATTATGCTTCAATAGATTTTTTAAAAGAACTTGTTTTAGGCCTTTAGCCATACCAACAAGGCAGTGAATTTTTTGATAAAATGCTTTTGTAGACAATATGTATGAAAAATGTGGTAGCATAGACAAGGCAGTGAACTATTTGAAAAAATGGCTCAAAGAAATGTGGTTTCATGGAATGCCATGACAAGAAAATGCAATTGGCAGTTGCTCCTAGTTATTAGTTATGCAATGTGAAGGAATTGTATAACTGCTTAGGTTAGCTTTGTAAAAACTATATTGTAATTGAAATTTTGTCATCTATCAGCATCTAGTTATTAGTTATGCAATGTGAAGTAATTCTTTGAGTTTGAAAGATGTGCAATGCAATGTAATCAACAATGAAAATTATTATGAACAAATAATTGATACCAATTCATAATTTATACCCCTATATTCCAACCTAAAATACATAAAAAAAATCCAATCATACACAGTATTATCAACAAATAATTGAGACCAAAATTCAAGTACCAGATTAATTCTTCTTGTCCATTGATTGCTTCAATAGATATTACAATATAACATAAGTTTCCTCCTATATATTTCTATAAATGCCTATGATGATGATACCAAAATTCGATGTTGGTTTAGACTGTTACAAAATATGGCATCTTTTCAAAATTCATGCCTATTTGTATTTAACTAGACTAAACATTAGTTTTTCTTAAAACATAAAATAGAGAAAATAGATAACTAATGAATTTCGCAGCACTCGTGGCACCATAGTTTGTTAATCTCCATAAGGCACCCATGATCAATGAAGATCTGTTTAAGGTCCTTTCTCCATATTACTGTATCTAAATGTGCGGTTCTTCCATTGTGACAACCCCAAGGCCTACTATTCGGGGGGAGGACCCATATACCTTTGCTCCCACTCATACACTGTTTAATCATGTGGCCATTTGTATTCTTGAGTTTTTAATATATTTGCAAGGCGAGTCTTCCATCGATTGTTTAGTAACGCCTTTCCATCCATGATAAACTTAGAATATCCAACATCCAATGCTATTACTCCATCCATGATTAAGTCAAACCTATTAAGACTCAACTCACCATCCTTTTGTATGCGAGTGATGTATTGTGGGAAAATTTGGCCAAATTCACTCTTCCATTCATTGAGGTCCTCCAAGTGGTCATCATCTTTCAATAGTTTTGGCACAAACCACTTATTCAAAGTATGAAATGAATCTATTCTTGTTTTGATCTTTTGGTCCTCTCCTTGCATATATTGGAATTAATCTATAACTATTTTGGCCATCTTCTCTATAGGTTTTAATGCTATAGGAGCCTCAGTACTCCTCTGTAAGATTCTACACAAGGTTACCAATGTGTGGTGTATGGGCTGCCAATTCTTAAAAAGAAGATCCAATATGGGTAGATGTGTTTTCATTTGATCAATTTCCTGTGTTAGTGAGCTGTAGCAATCATACACACTTTCCAACTTATCCACAATTAGCTTTATCCTATGCTTGAGGGCCTTCTCTAAAAAATTGTATATTTACTTATTCGCTCCTTCCTTACCCTCATTGTTGGCTTTCTTTAACTCTTAAATCTCTTGTCTAAGAATGATCACTTGTTCAGTGGAAGCACTTTCTATATCAACTGGTGGAGCAGGAGGACACTAGTATAACATTATTTCCTTGTTCTGTGAAGGGCCTGCTCCTTTCAATTGTTCCTTCAACTTCACATTTTCCATGAACAATTTATTGACTTCATCATTTAAAAACTTTTGTTCCTTTTCATACATTCCCAATCTAGCTTCCATCTCCTTAACTGCAACTCGGGTGAGCATAGCTAAATGCATTTTCATGGTTGTAGCTTCTAGAGGAGATGTATCCTTTAATGTTTTCACCATACCTATCCCTTTCATTTATTGCATTACATCTAGTAACCTTGGTTTTTGTGTACTCTTTTGTTTGGTTGAGAATGCTAAGGTTTCAATCTTAGGGTTATACACTGTGCCACTTACCCCTTCATCTAATTCAAACTTAGCAATCAACATTGGGTCCTCTTGTGTTCTAACTTGATCAAGTAAAAACATTTTATTTAATTCCATACTAGGGACAATATGTATATTACTTTTCAAAATCATCTCTCTAGCCTCTTATGGGCTGGCATCAATATTATCAATCCTTAATTCATTAAAAGTTTAGGCTACTATCTGGTCATGTTGGGATTCCTCAACTCCCATCTTATTTATTTCAACCCTCGCTTCAAACTCTCTCATTTTCATCTTAACCCAAAAGTCTTTAAATTCAGGGGTTTTGGTAAATTCATCATCTTCCAAGAACTTGCGAGCTGCAACTACCCTGTCATCCTCATGCATTTCTCTTTCTCCTTGTACCTCAATACCATCTCTAGCTTCAGGTCTGTGGGCTTTAGTTTCAAGCATAGGCTGGTCCACTTCAACATCATCCTTGAAATGTCTTAACATCCTTGAAATTTCTTAACATTAACTGCTTCTTCTTTATCTCCAACCTCCTCATTTATTTCATAGGAAACAAGTGGCTCTATCTCTTGTGTGTTTTGTTTTTTAGAAGGTGGTTGTTCAGGAGGTGATCCTAGAGAAGCATGAAATTCTGAAATAGTATCCAGATTTGGTTCTATAATTACAATACCACTTGGCCTTTTGGGACACAATTGGGAAAGTCTCCCCGTATCTTTTGTAATCTTATATAATTCATGAAAATGATCAATTATCATATAACTCCTCTTGATAGGATCTACTTCCTCTATGAAATAACTGAAGAAATCACCATGCTTCATCTTTCTTTCTTCCTCAAGCCTTCTCATAAGTTCCCATTTTCTCCTGCTATCATAAACCTATTGAGGAGTGAAACAATTTTTTATTACATCTTCTTCATAGTCAATTTGGTGAGTAACCATAGCCTTGGTAAGGATGGTGCATCTTACAAAATTCATGTGACCCTCAGGGTCAAAATCTCTTTCCATTCCAGACTGTAAAGAGTACCTTGATTTTAGATAATTCTGCAACTCTTCAAGTGTATCGGATCCCACTGATAGTTCCCAACATGTCAAATTGGTTAGAAATGTACCCTTCCTTTGTTTACTCATGACATCCTTTTCCATCCATAGAATCTACCACATGAACTCTAAAAAGGCTAATTGAAGGGGGACAAAATTTGGCAGTATATGTGGGGCATGTGGGAATCCATAAATCTTGATTATTGTGGTATCTGGTAGAAAAAAACAATCACCGAAGTTATGAGTATGACCTTGCTTAGGTTTCAAAGCCAAAGTTCTTAACAATTGTAGCACAAGTGTGTGTAGTCTTGGTGGTTGGTGGCCAAGAACTCTCATAATTCTATGCACAAACTCATCATAAAATATCACATAATTTGAATTCTTACATTTGTTGTCCCATATATAACACCATAGTTGCAATGGTAGCAAATTCCCCTACTTGTCAATCTAACCCAAATACATCCTTTTGCTCCATCTAGCTTTATTTTGGTATAGTATCAAGTGGCACAACAAAGAATATTGCTTGAATGTTATGGGGGCTCTATTTTCCCTGACTTGCAAAAATGCTTCATGCAATGCTTTCTCAAGATATGAGGCAAAATAATATGCAATCTTCATCTTAGGGTTCTGGATCCTCATAGCCATTATCATTAAACTAACTGGCATTCACTTTTTTGCATCCATCCCAAGTACTTGACAAAGAGAAAAGTAGGTTTTCTTGAAATAGAATTGGAAATCTGAGACTTCAAATGGTTCAGTAGCGGAAGGGGATATAGGAATCACCTTGTTGTTCACACCCTTTTTCATGTAAATGGGGACTTCATCACTTCTATGGGTTTTCCTCAATCTAGTATATTCTTCTTTACTTCTTTGCAAATCAATTTTAGTTAGGGCTTGTTTGTTTAGGTCAAAACATTCAATGATAGCCACTTTAGTCAACACAACTAATGGTGAACCATCTGGAAATCTCATAAACCTAGTAGCAAGATGATCACTCTGAGCCAATACTTTGATGAACTCTACATCTATAAAAACATTTAGGATAATTAACTTGGCCAAATCTAATGCCCATGGATTTGACACCAGAATCTTTCCCTCCCTTTTGTCATAAAAGTACTAGAAAAATTCCCACCCGGAGATAGGGATAAGGGCATCTCTACAACTGTGAGCCACATCATTAAAAACATTCTTAAATTCTCTCTCAATTGATTCAGGGAGTATATCCATGATAGACTAGTGTAAGGACCTCTTTTTAACCTTAGATTCTTCCTTTTTAGTTTCAAGTTTTGTCTTCTTGGGTGGCATGATGTCCTTTTTAGTTTCAGGTTCTTTCTTCTTGGGCGGCATGATGTTTAACTATCTCACTTCTCCTAGTGTATCTGAAATGAAGAATTCCAAACAATCTTGTACTCATAAAACTTAATTCATAGTTTAACTATCTTACCTCTCCTATACTTTTGAAATGAAAAATTCCAAACAATCTTGTACTTGTAAAACTTAATTCACAAGATTTTTGTGCACTTACCTAGGTTATGATGGTTGTAGAGCTTAACCTCCTCGATCTCCTAGCTCCTTGCACAATGATTTTTGCAAATGAGTGCAAAGAGAATGTCAAATTCTTGGTTTAATGGCTTCTAAGCTCAGTCATGTCAACATTAATATCAACCTTATGCCAAATATTTTACTCGTAGTTTGAGTTTGAACATGCACCATTGATTTTATAAGATTAGACGATTGATGTGATTCGTGCGTTTAATACCACTTTATCGCCACCACTTTCTATAACTACCACAAGATAGAGGTGTATAAACTACTATACTGCATGCTTCTTTGCATTTCACTACGGGTTAGTGAGATACTTACCTCTATACCACAAGCTTGACTTGTTTAACCCACGGTATTGCAATTTACAATAATGGTTACCACCATACCGCATGCTTTGTCACATCCTTCTGCGGTATAGCAGTTCATACCGCCCATCCGCATGCCTTTATGATCTGCCTCACGAGATGGCAGGTTATTCCCTGCTATACCACACCCTTCATTTTTCCTTCTCATGTTATGGTGGTTTATGATGTATTTAAATTATCTCATATTTCCCAACCACGTCCTCATCATAATACTTCCACGGTATGGTGGTAAACATCTTCATGTTGTCTATTACACGTCGCTAGCTTGCCAAGGGTTTAGATTACTACTGTGGGATCGTGGTAAGAGACTGTTAAGGGATTTGGAATGTTTTTAGTTGGACATGTTTTTTCTTAAGTATATATATGATGAATTTTTTGGCTTTGTATAGGTCTTTCAGTGTCAGTCAGACCTAAAAAATTTATGTGTTCAGTAAAAAATAAAAAGGAATAAAGGGTCAAGGCTCGAGTCATGGAGCTCAAGGTTAATTGTGATGATGGAACTAGGCAAAATTTTAAGGTTCTAACACACCTCATGATGAACTAGACTATTTTTTCCTTCATCCTGCTTGTGTTATGTTTTTATGAGTTCTTCTCTTGTGAATACATCCCTAAGGAAAATTTGTTTGATACCTGTAATTGTAAACATCTTCTTGTTTTTTTACTACAAGTTCTTTTTAATCTGTAAACTGAATTCTATTTTAAGTTTCCATTTGCAGTTTTTAGTCAATTGGAAAGTCAACATTAATTAACTTATGAACTAAATAAAGTTTTATTGATTCAAGTTGTCAATTTATACATTATTGTTTATTTGGACTTTAGGAAATGAAGACAAGGACTGTAAGGTGCAAAATAGATGATAGTAATCATAATGTTCAAATTCTAGAGACAAAATATGAGCGCACACGTATTGAAAAAGCAGCCAAGAATAATGAATATTTTTTGAGTCTTGGTTTGAAAAGGCAAGTTGTAAATCCACTAAGTAGTATATTATTTGTTTAATAGTGTTTAATTAAATTTATAGGCAAGATCTTTATGTATATAAGACATAATATGATATTTTTTTGTTCTATAGGCAACAAAAAGAGTGCAAAGAAAATATGGTGAAAAAACAAAAGGAAAAAAAGATACAGTGTCGCCATCTCATAGAATCCAACGCTTTTGTGATTCAACAAATGCAGTTGGTGAAAATGATCATTATGATGATGTGCAGCCTGGTATAGCACATGGTGATGTGTAGCCTAATATAGCACATGGTGATGTGTAGCCTGATATAACACATGGTGATGTGCAACCTGATACAGCATATGATGTGTAATGTTGTGATGATCTCTTAGGACTAAGTCTAAGAGAGATTATTGAAAAACACTAGGGAAAAAGAATAACAGGTCTATAGATGCTTCTTTCAACATTAAAGGATGTGTTTAATAATGTAGAATCCATAGAGACTGGTATTGATCTACCTACTCATGCCACACTTGATGTGGCCAAGAAGCATGAAGTTTTGGTTAATGAAAGTCATGAAGAGAGACCGCTTACATGATCTACTATGCCTCAAAGTGCACCAATTGCATCTAGAACTTTTGATGGAACTGGTGGATTGGCCATAAATACTAGTAGTGGTAATTTAATAGAAGATGTGGATGCTTTTATCAAAATACAAAGATTGAGTCAAGATTTGTATAGATAAAGAAAGAAAATTAGAAGGCAAGAAGCCATACTTGCTTGAGGTATCGAGAGATGGTGATCCCATTGGGCCAAATGTTGCAAAGTGAGCCACCGAGTTGGGTGTAAGATGTAGGGACCATTTGGATATTTTCAAATCATATTTTGCAGAGCATGATCCATGAGCTGTGGAAAATGTTATACAAAAAATGGAAAATGCTTTTGAGACTATTGGTGGGAAAATCTCTAAAAAATATTACAAGAAAAGGGTGAGAGTTTTGATTAACAATTATAGATACATGTGTAGAAAAAAAATCATGTTGGGAAAAGAGAGGTTTGACTCCAGTCTATCTCCCGAAGAGTGGGAGGCATTGAGAGAAAGTATGCATTCCAAAGAATATTTGGTAGAGTAACAGGGGCAAGAAAGTAAGAGATAATGTGAGGGCTAGATATACATTTGGTTGAGGAGGGTTGCATGCCAAAATGGACAAATTTGCAGTAAGTGTGGCTTTTTGGCTCAATTTACATTGTGTTATTTATTTCAATTTTTTATTGAATTGACTATAGGTTGAAATTGACATTGTATTTTAGGTGGAAAACAGTAATAGAGAAGTAGGTGCAAAAGATACTACCAATTACATGGCAGCACTAGATGCTAGTAAATATAAGAGTAGGATGAAGTTGAAATCTAGTTTGTCAACAGAGATTTCATAACCATCTATTCAATTCCTAGTAGGAGCCTCTGTAGATCATGTCAACTCATATGAACTAGGGGACCAAAAGGTAAAGAATTGCATATTAGGTCTCAGTCATCAAGTTTCATAGTTGTTTAAAATTGTTAACCCTATGGTTTCTACATGGAATGAGCATAAATCCATGGATTCAAATGAGGTAAGAGGCTCTATTGATCTCATTTCTTCTTGTTTGGCAGCTCTATATACAAATGCCTCTTAATATTTAGATTATTGAAATTTGAGCGTAGGAGAATCCAACCCAATTTCTTTATTGTTGGAGTGATCCAGAAAATGTTCTTTTCGACAAATTTATAGCTTGCATTATTTACTTGACTATTGAATGCTTTGTATATTTTTTTGCATGATGGTTAAACCACATGCAAAGATATTTTTTCAAAGCAAAATGAAAACAAAAATGCCTTCAGGGTATCAACTGAGTTGTTGATATTAATAGTGATGAAGTGGACAAGAATGCGCAACACAATCATCTTAGTTTTCCTGAAGTTGAGGTAATTAATATAATAGACTTTGTCAATTATCTGTCCCAATGTTTTATCTTTCTTCATGCTTAAAATGTTCTTTGGGACAAAAATTTATAGCTTTTAGATTCTTTACTTATATTAATTTTTGCATGATGATTAAACCACATGATGCAGAGCAATTATATGAAAGAAGGACAAAAATAAAAAGGCCCTGTCAATAGAACTCTATGTAAAGTTGTACAACTTAATGTCTGCAATGATGTTGATAGTGGTTATGATGATGAAATTGATGAGCATGCACATGATATTAATAGTGTTAGTCGTGTTGACCTCGAGGTGAGTGCTATGAAACCACATGCAATTAATTACTATTCACAAGTAATGGTTGTTTTATTATGTAAATAAGGGTAATCATTACCTATTTGATAGAAGTTGGATGTTAGAATAGTAGTGAAGTGTAATTAGCTAGTATACAAAGATTATGGAATTAAGGGAGAACATATAACTTACATATCATGGAAGCTTAGAGATTAGTTGTAATAGAGTGTTTTATAAAAGCACATACAAAAACTGATTTGTTCTAAGACATAAGACATTACATACAAAGTCTGTCAAAAACAATATAATGTGTGTTTTATATCTCAATATAATGCATGTTTTATATCTCAATATAATGTGTGTTTTATATCTCAATATAATGTGTGTTTTATAGCACAATATAATGTGTATTTTTTTTTTACATACATTTATTGATCAACTCCAAGAAGGGGATACAGTTGAGGTGTTCAATCCACATAATGGTGTTTTTGTGGGCATTGGGCAGATTCACTCACTATCTATTGTACATGGAGTCAAATTGAAAGGAACAGGAGATGCAAATGTATGTATTTCAAATGTCTCAAGTAATGTACCCCTTCCTCATCCAGACAAAATAGATGGAGTTTTCTGTTTGAAAGAGAAAGTAGGGACCTTCGTACAGTGGCCACTAAAATATTTGAAAAAATCACAGAGTTAGCCAAAAGTGTAAAAGAGAAAAAGAAGGGTTAGTAGTAGTAGAGTGTGGAGAGTGAAGTTGCAGACAAAGAATGTACTGAGCTTGAATAATTTGAACCCAAAAAAAACTAGAAAATCTGATTTGGGTGTACATTCTATGAGTAGAACAAAGAATGTTCTATTTGTACACCAGTAATGTAAAACCCCTTGATCATGTTTTTCTTTTTTTGTTTGGGTTCCACTCATTCAAATTGGTACATTATAGGAGAGGGGATATGTTGTTGTGTAAGCAGTAGACACAGAGAACAGGGGTGCAAAAAAGAAGTAAATACAGAGCAGATAAAGAGGTGTAGAGAAGAGGAAAAGTTGTGGAGAGTGCAACATACATGTATGTGCAGTTGCAAATAAGTTGCAACATAGAATTGTCATCAAAATTATAATATCTTGCATAACCAAAAAAAAAGGCATTGTAACTCAGTTTTCTCAGTCACAACATTGAGAAACACACTTTGTAACAATACATTTTTCAAAGAAAATACACATTTTTGTCATGTATCTACTGTATAAGAACACATTTTCTCAATAAAATTCTAGTATTTTTCCTTCTTAATAGTCATTTCATTATGTGAAAATGAATGATTTATTTTTTTGTGTTTTTATATGTTCAAACCGAGCAATTAAAGCATTGTCTCATTTCCAACACTTATAGGAAAAAATCAGTGAACAAAAATAATTAAATAAACTACCAATTGACTAAATATACTACCAACTGATAGAAATCAGTGTTAATAAATATGACTAAATATAATGATTATGCAATTAATAAACAATGTATCAATATACCTATCAGTTGACAGAAATCAGTGAGCAAAAACAATTAAATAAACTACCAAATTAATCAAAATGATGGTTAAAATTCATGACTAAATACACTACCAATGGATGGAAATCAGTGAATAAAAATGACTAAGTGACCAGTTAACATCAATCAATGACTAAATTAACAACAAAATATACCAGTGAATAAAAAAATGACTGAATAAGTGACCAGTTTAAAACATTCAATGCCTAAATTAGTGACTAGATTACACACTGCCAAATCAATCAAATTGACAACTACATCAATGACCAAATTGAACAATCATATGACTAAATTAACGAGCAAGTCGATCACTCAGACGACTAAACCAATGACCAAATCGATCAATCGGGTGACTAAATTAACGACCAAATCGATCAGCCAAATGACTAAAAATGGTTTAGTCATCAATTCGGTTGTGTTATAAATGACTGGAAATAAATTACTGCTGGTCACGTGACCATATTCAATCATTTATAAGCAGTTTTTAGTAGTTTTTTAGTCATATATTGTTGCTTTTGTACTAGTGGATAGGAGAAAAGAGGGAAATCATCTCCAAGATGAGCTTTTAGTGGTTGAAAATAGAATACAAAATGATCCTATAGATGAAAATTGTTATGAAGACCTCAACAAGGAAAAATATTCATTGAGAAGGTTGCAAGCAAATAAAATTCAAGGCCCGATTAAAACCAAGGACAAGCTTAACTAGCTTAGCAATGGGGAAAAAGGATCAAAATTATTTTTTAGGTATATAAAAGAGAAAGGAATGAAGGAGAAAATCGATTAGATTTGTCACAATGGATCTATCTCTTCAAACCAAGGTGATATTCTACAACATTTCTTCCAATTTTATAATGAATTATTCACTTTGGAAGGCAACAAAGAGGGATGCTATAATGCTAGAGTTACAATTAGACAGTTTGTTCCTACAAAGATCACTAAAGAAGATGCCACCAAATTGTCAAAAACCATATCTAAGGATGAGATTAGTAAGGAAATTAACTCCATGAGCAATGACAAGTCACCTGGCCTAGATGGACTATCTGTTGAATTTTATAAAACCTTCAGTGATTGGTTCTATGATGATTTGCATTAGGTCTATATAGAGGCATTAAGCAAAGTTTCATTGAGTAGAAGCATAAATACATGACTCATAAAGATCCTTCCCAAGGAAGGAGACAAGACCTTAATTAACAAATAGAGACCAATCACCCTGTTGAATACATCTCCTATAAAATTTGGGAAAAAATACTTGCAATGAGGCTTACAAACATCCTCCCCAAGTTTATAAACAATACTTAGAAGGGTTTCATCAAAGGAAGGTATATTTTGGAAAATTTGATAACAAATTGGGAGGCCATGGAATGGTCCAAACACTCTAGATAGAATGATGTCATGCTCCTGCTAGATTTTGAGAAGGCCTAAGATAGGGTGGAATGTAATTTCCTAAAACTAGCTCTAGAAGCCTTTAGATTTCCTCAAGTATTTTGCAATATGGTTAACACCCTCCTAAATGATGTTGCTGCATAAATTGAGGTAGATGGATCCATTTTTTAGGTTTTTAATTTGGAAAGATCCATTAGGCAGAGGTGTGGGCCTTGGCCCCTGCCTTGTTTTTCATTGCCTCGGTTTCCCTTCACTACCTCCTAAGAGAAAGCAATACCTCACCTAGGGTTAAAGGATTGGTGCTACTTGACCACAATGAACTCCTTAATATTCAATTTGATGATGACACTACAATATTTCTTGACCTTGATGAAGAAAACCTTGTAAACCTGATGAACAAGCTAAAATTATTTTGTTTGGCATCAAGGATAAATATCTCAAGGATGAAGTCCATAATACTAGGTTGGTTAGAAGCTCCCCCAGTCCAGTTGCAAAAAATTGAATTCCAATGGGGAGGTCCTAATAAGCAGGTTAGATATCTTGGGATTCCATTCTTTATTTGTTCCAATATAAGAAAATGTGGCTATGGATTAAATCCAAAATAGAGAAGAAACTTGATAGTTGGAATAGGTAGTATCTATCCATTGCTGGTAGGATCCAGGTATGCCAAAATAATCTATCTTCATACACTAATTTTTTTCCTCAATGTGGTTCTTCAAAAACTATCAAGTTAATGAGGTACAAAAAAATTAGAGGTTTTCTTTGGTCAGATGGTAAGGGGATAAAGAAGATGCACTCGGTAAGGTGGGAGTGGTGTTTCTTGGAGAAAATGCACGAGGGGCTAGGGCTCAAGGATCTCAAAAAGCATGGCATTGCCATAGATTCCAAGTGGATTATTCAAGCACTTAAGGGGGGGATCCTTGGAAGATTCTTGTAAGGAACAATATTTAGAGAGAAGTGCCCAAACAAGAAAAATATTGCAAGTCACTTCTGTTTGTTGATCTTCTCATTTCCAAGTAACAAATAGTTCTTGTAGGTTAATTCGTTTTCAAAAGTATTTGGAGATCCTAGGAAATAATTAAGGGCAACATCCAAAGTCCTCTCTTTCTTGATCATAATGAAAATCAAATTGATTCTAGTAGGTCCATCTGGTGGAACCTAGAGCACAATGGAAAACCCTTGGTCCTCCTCCAAGGATGCTCTGCCAAAAAGTGGGCCTAGATTGATATTCAAACTTTCAACAATATTCTGAGTAATGGTGCCTTAAAAGATTGGAATCTCCTAAGAGAGGAATATGGATTTCCAAATTCTAATTTTAGAACTTATAGTGTCCTCAGAGATGCCTGCAAAGACTTTTGTTGGACTCCAAATTTAAAGAAAATAATGAAAACATATCAAATACAATTGGAAAGGTTCTACCCCACTGCTTGAAGTTGAAACAAAAATCATCTATAAGGAACTCTTAAAGTTTAACACCCTAACTAATTACTTAAGTAAAACTTGTAATGTGAACCTTGAAAGAAAAGTTTGGAATAATTTTTTTACCTCTCTACCATAGTATTGTGGATTCAAAGAAAGATTGTTTTAGATGGCTTCTTTTGTTGCAAAAAATGGCTTGTAAAATGAATTATTCTAATATTGTTTTTTGTAATATATGTAGATTCCTTGAAACTATAAATCATAATTTAAAAAAAAAAATTATATGGTAATGAAATGTGGAGGTTTTTTTACAATGATCAGAAAATTTAGGGGGATAATGGGAAAGTGAATTGGAAGGAAATTATTATGGGCCATGCCACAAATTGAATAATGAACTGTAATGTTTCTGGTACTCTTTATCTACTAAGATTCTTTGGTGCATTTGGAAAGCAAGAAATGAGGACAAATTCAGAGGGAACTTATTGGGTCTTCCAAAACACTCATATTATTAAATGTTGTAATGTAGGTCACAATTACTCTATATGTCTTTGAAAGAATTGTACTAGTAGCACAAAAGGAAGTCTAATATGGACAATACCTGGTAGCATGGCCAACTCAACCCGACCATCTTCATGAAGGTACTTGATGTGTTTCAAAAAGAACTCAATGCCAAAGTTGAAAGGGAGGAAAAGAAATAGGAAGTTGTAGGACATAGGATGCACATGTGGACCATTGATGAGAGGATGGCTATTGATGTTCTAATGGGTTGGAAAATCACGGATTCTTGTAGTGAAACCAAGAGATTCTAAAAGGTCATTGAAATGTTCTTCATACCTCCTTTATCCTCTTGATCGACTGTGAATATGAGCTGGTGTATATAGTGTACAAGGAACCAATATTTGTAAAAAGTATGTATTCACTTAGTTTATATTTCGAGTATTTAATACATAACATACTCAGTGTATATACAGTCACAAAACTGTAGTTATAAAAGTTAGTTCATAGAATTCTTGATATATGTGTGGTTATAAACAATATCCATGAATGTAACTATTGAGCGTTTATACTATCATTAATACAAGAAATATTATTAAATAATATATATTATATAATAATAACAAATAATTGTTCTGTGCAAGAAACAAATATTTAATTTTTATTTGAGAACAAATATTTGTTTTGTGTAAGAAATGTAAATATTCGTTATTTTGATTTAATATGGGATATTCGTTTCTATCAAACATCTATTTTTTAAAAATAGGATATCTGGTTTTAAAAAAAAGATATTCGTTAAGGGTTGATGCAAGAAGTTGGGTCCACAAAAAGCTGAAAAAGTGGAAGTGTTTTTGTTGTTTTTTAGAATTTATCACACTTGGACTAAAAATTTGAGGCACTTACACAATGAATCTTATAAAAAATCAGTAATATGAAATTTAGCATTTTGAATCTAGTTTTCAAAATATGTAATTTATTCAAATACCTAGATGATAGAAATTTAATTTTGATAGGGATGTATAGAAACCACTTTTTAAAAGATTTTTTTACCATACCATGCATGTGTACATACACCACTTTTTGACCCAAATAAAAGTATTTTTCTAATTCCTTTTGGGGAAAGATAGCTAACAACATGAATATTGATGAGGATATTTTTTTGTTATTTTTTTTCGGAATATTTTTTTAATTGAATTTTTATTGGCCTTAATTGTTGTTTTTAAAAATCAACGTGTACGGACAACATAATTGGACCTAAACGAGACATTTTTTTAATCTCTTTTTTTCATTTTCTAGATAATTATTTGAAGATTGATGCCATATAATTTTTTTACACTTGAGAGTTAACCCAAAAAAGTTATTAAAAAATAAATAAAGTCTAATATTTCAAGTTTACATATTGGATTGCTTAGAAATTAATTAACAAATAAAAAATATAATCCAATCTTAAGAATATATATATATATATGTGTGTGTGTGTGTGTGTGTGTGGAAACTAGACATCCTATTCTCTAATGGGTTTTAATTTCATAGATTAATTTAGAAAAAAGTCCATCAGCCATATTGATTTTTAGTTGCAAGTCAAAGTCTAAGGGTTGGGTTGCCAAGCCTTTCTCACTTGCCTAAAACTGAGGTAACATGTGGGTTGAGGATTAAAAATTTCAAAAACGCATATGCATTACAAAATACATGTGTTATTTATTTGCTTGATTATTTAAAAAAATAAATACTTTTTGGAAATATGTATGCATTTTAAAACATGTACACATTAAAAATGCATACGCATTACAAAAGGTATGCATGTTTTAAAACACGTACGCATTATAATGCGTATGCATTTTAAAATGCACACACATTTCTAAAAGGTATTTAATTTTTTAAATAAATGACTTGTACGTGTTATATAACACGTTCACGTTATAACATGTATGAGTTTTTTAGTGTGTACTTGAAGCATAACACATACACATTTTTTTTAAGGCTCGAGTACTCGAAGAATAACACACATGTGTTACTTTAATAACACATATGTATTTCCTGTGAATTTTTTTTTTACTGAAGCTTCCCCTCTTCATGGACCCAACTTCTTGCTTTTACCCTAATAATGGATATCCATTTTTATTTGGTGTTTACCATAGAAAATTATACATTTTTCCCAACCCAAGTAAAAAGTCAAAGATGCTTTTTTCATTTTTGCCTAATTGAAAACACATTTTTTCCCATTGCCATTGTTTGGCCCATCATGATCCTGCACTCACCTATAAAGAGATAGAGAAGGAGTTAGATACTAATAGATGCATAGATATAAATATATGATGAGAGATAGAGAGATAGAGAGGGAGAGTGAGAGATAGAGGGAGAGGAGAGGGAGAGAGGGAGAGAAATAAATAGATAAAGAGAGAAGATGATAAAGATAAAGAGATATAAAGAGAGAGATAAAAGGAGAGGGGGGAGAGAGGGATAGGGAGAGGTAGAAAGGAAAAGATGCATAGAGAGGAAGAGATAAAGATAGAGATATAGATAAAGGGAGAGATAGAGAGAGGGAGAGAGGGAAGTATATGCATAGAGGGAGAGATAGAAAGGGATAAAAGAGGAAAAGATAGAGATCATAGAGGGAGAAATAGATAGAAAGAGAGGGAGAGGGAGGAGAGATAGAGAGATAGAAAATGGTAGAGATAGATGGAGAGATAGTGAGAGGAGAGAGATAAAGAGAGAAAGAGAGAGAGGTAGAAACCAAGAGAGGGGGAATGGAGAGAGATATATAGATAGAGGGAGAGCTAAATAAAGAGGGAGGGAGGGAGGAAGGGATAGATAGGGAGAGGAAGAGATAGAGAGAAGGATAGATATATCGATAGAGAGATGGAGAGAGGGAAAGGTAGAGATAGAGATAAAGAGGAAGTGATAGAGAGAGGAAGAGATAAAGAGATGGAGAGGGAGACAATGATAGAGAGATAAAGAGGGAAACTAGAGAGGGAGAGAGGGAGACATGTAGATATATATAGAGAGAAAAATATATAGAGAGAGATGGGGGAGAGAGGTAGGCATAGGTATAGGGAGGGAGAGGGAGATTGAGACAAAGATAGATATGGATAATGTGAGATATATAGGGAGAGATAGATAGATAAATATAGACAGAGGGAGAGGGAGAGATAAAGATAGTGTGAGTGATAGAGGAAGGAAACAAAAGGGTTGGACGAGATAAAGATAGATAGAGGGAGAGATGAGGGAGAGAGGGTAGGGAGAGAGGTAGAAGGATAAAGATAGATAAGGAAAAAGAGAATAGAGAGAGAGGGAGAGATATCTACATAAAGATAAAGCATAGAGATGAGGGAGACATAGAGAGATGTTAAAAGGGAGAGATGAAGATAGATAGAGGGAGAGATAGAGAAATAGAGATATGAAGATAGAGATAGAGAGGTGCACATAATGTGTTTGCATTTGCATTATATAACATGAGTGCACTATTTATTCAAAAAAAATGGTCTTTCCCTTTTAGGCTTGGAATAGGCTTGGATGACCAAGCCTAAGGGTTAGACCTCTATGGTACATCAAAGATGTATTTTTCACATTCAATAATAATTTTAAACTTCAATGTTATCAAACTTACTTATTCTATAACAAAAATTAATAGAACCACCATAAAAATGATGAGCTACATCTTGGCTTTCTAGCTAATTTTTTAATATTTTGAATAAGTTGAGGTATTTATTTTTTATTTTCTTTGAACAATTTCTTCAATATCCTAAAATACATATTTATTAAATTTTATTCATAAATTTTGATGTGCTTATTATTTTTTACATATAGGATTGTTCTACACTTCATTCTATACAAATTAAAAAATATTTTATGTTTTATTATTTTCTTGAAAATCATGTAATGTGCATGCTCAATGATACAAATTTAAAGATACATCCACTTCAAAAGATCACACAAAAATATTCTTTGAAAAATAAAAAATAACAAAACTTATAATACTTACTCTTGGCTATATTTCTACCAATGAGTTTTAAAAAATACCTATCATGAAAAAAGGGGGCACACACAAGAAATTGTTATATTTTAGTGATGAAACTATAATTAATTTTGTGTGCACTTGACATTTTACCCTCTTAACCTTAACTATTTAAAAAAAAATAGTTTAGAAACTACATTTAGTTTACTACAATTCTTGTTCTTGGCATATCTTCAAATTACTTGTCCAAGTTTGAGTTTAGCTAATTTTAAGCAAAACAAGTGTCGACTTTTAACTCTCTTTTGTGCCCCATTTACATACACTCACCCTAGATAGTCTTAGGTCATTAGCAACGTATTGGATAATGTTCTAATAATAATAAGATCAGCTAAAATAGCAATCAACTACATAACACTTATAAATATCATTTCTACATCCTTAGACATCTAACATGTTATGTTGCTTGATGTGTCACTTGAATTTATATGTCAAATTCTTAAGGGTTTGACTTGTTATTGAGAATAAATCAAGTCATTAAAATATTTCCTTATAAGTAAGCCCCACTATACTATTATGTTCAACCCATTCCTAAACACATGATAGAAGACAAGGTGCATTGAATTTCATAATTTAAATTAGTCCTAGTTTGAGCTATAAAAGAATGACAAAGTCACATGACACAATTCAAAAATTTCAGATCCCAACCATTAGTTGTAGTATATCAATTAAATGACATTAAAAGATCAATATTGTTACATCATTCCAAATAGCTAGAAGCGATTCTACCATTTTCTATTTTTTTAGTCTCAACTATTTTTAATATAGGTTATGATTGTATTCATTGTTTGATAATTAGATTAGATCTATATCATTTTTAATGTGGTAGAGAAAGATAAGTTATTATTTTTCTCCACACATATGAGACAAAAAATAGAGTAGAAAAGAAATATTATATCAAATTTTATATGTACTTGATGTTGGAAATTGTACAACATTGCAAGGGTTAGATGTTGTGTAGGTATAGAAAAATAACTTGTAAATATATTTATATTAAACATTATAAGACTATATGATTAGTATTTTCTATTATGAGTATATGTAGATTGTTGTAAGATTGTAGAAAATGTTTGTAATCTAAGATTCTAAAAGATAAAAATTTACATACTTAAAACAATTAAAAATATATATAATAAAATAATTGTGAAAAGCTTAAAAAAGAGTAATAAATATATTCTGTATACGTTTTGTAAATTAAATTTCTTTTAAATATAAAATAATATTTTTTAAATATATTTTTAAAACAATAAATTTACTAAATTTGAATGACCTACAGCCTCATTGAGATGCACATAATTATCTAAAGCGGTCAAAAAGAGTTGATGACACTAGCAAGAGCAATTTATGGATGCATGCATAGTGTTAACTGTTAAGACAAGATGGTAGATGGCAGTATACAACTTGTATAATATACAAAACAATGTACAATACAAACCCCAATTACATTATCATATAAATCATTGTTTAGTGATAATTACTAACACTAAGCCATTTACTTTCCATGAAAGTGGGGCTTTTCATACACACTAACTTCCCTCTACTACTCATTTTAAAACTAAGCTAAAAACTATTTTCAGCACACATTACAACAATGCAAACAAACCGACATAAATATGAGCAACAACACAATCTTATACATATCTATATAGGAGGATTTGGAAGCAGAGGCTGGGAGCATCCTTTGTGAAGAGCTTTAGGGATTCACCGATGGAAAAGAAAATAGATTAAATTATCCTTCAGAGCAAAGCATATATATCTCCATTTTATGTGGAAGCACAACACTGCAATCACAATGGCAAATCCCACTCCGTAACTTATCCCCATTCCCACTGCCCACCATTGATCCATTACATCTGCACCTGCATCTCTATCTCTATCTTCAACAACTGTATTATTGTGATTATCTCTGCCCCCCAAACCAAAATTCAATGTCCTGTTTTCAAGGGGAGGTCCATGAAGTTTGGGATTTTTTAGAAAAGAAGAAGCCTCAAAGGTTGAAAACTGCTTCCCCTGCGGTATTAACCCAGAAAGCTTGTTGTCGGAAAGATTCAACACTTCAAGAAATGTGAGATTTAAGAGTTGAGAAGGAATCTTTCCTGACAGCTTGTTTTCTGAGAGATCCAGAGATTCCAAATGAACAATGGATCCCAAAGATTCTGGGATTGAACCACTTAGATTATTTTTTGATATGTTTAGAGAAATTAAGCCCTTTAGAAGTCCCAATTCTGAAGGAATATTACCTGACAGGTTATTGCGAGACAAATCCATGAATCTTTCTGCTCTGATTATCTTCGTGTATGGAGTTGCCCTTCCTTTTATCCAAACCATTACTTCATCCTCAAATTTTGCATCATGTTCAGACTCGGGAACCATGAAAAGCACAACTTTAGAGGTACGTTGCACATCAATACTTTGTGATTGATTCACCATAGCACATAACTTGCTTAGATTCTCAGGAATATTTCCTGATAAGTGGTTGCCAGATAAATCTAGAATTTGAAGATTCCGCAGCCTCATCAGTTGGGATGGAATTCTATCATTAAACTTATTAGAAGCTAAGCTGAGAATTCTTAAATCTGTCAGCTTTTCAATCCAAACGGGAATACTACCTTCAAATTTGTTATTCCCCAAATCAAATACTTGGAGATTCGTGCAATTTGCAATGGATGATGGAATAATACCTTGCAACCTGTTGCCTTTGAGATTTAGAGTGCGAAGAGCCTGCAGATTTCCCAACTCCTCTGGAATCTCCCCTTGCAAATCATTTTGAGCCAATTGTAAAACTAATAAATGAGAACATTTCCCAATTTTTGCAGGAATCATACTGGGCTTAAACGTCACACACTAAGCGTTGAACGCTTAGTGTGGGCCCCTCCAATCTGCAGCCCCGTTTTCCTGTCTCCGTTCCGCTAACTCCCAAATGCACCGGCCATCCACCATACGTCATGTCATTAGCCATTATATAATGTGTCGTAGGATTTGTCGGGCTGCTATAAGGTACCGGTGAACTTTACCTCCTCCCCCATTATATAAGTTAATGTTTTAACTTATATTATTTATTTATTTTTTTGTATTATATATAAGGGGGTCACAAAAAATATAAATATTATTTTATTTTACTTTTTATTGTATATTAAATAATTTTTTTCTGTTATATGTGTTAAATTGAAACTAAAATTGTTTAATTTAATATTTATTTTTACTAAATATATTATTTGTAATTAAAATTGTTAAAGTGGTTTTTACTAAGTGTATTTATAAATCAATTATATGGTTTGTATTTTTATGTAAAGTAAATATCTATATTTTATAAAATTTATATGTTTTATTTTAATAAAATAAAATTTAAAAAATAATTTTGAGTAATTTGATTAGTTAATGTATTTTATTTTTTATTATTATCTTTATTAAATTGACAATTCATCTATAACGACCAAGTATTTAATCTTATTAAATATTAATTTTCTAAAAAACATTGCATCTCTTATTTTACAATATTATTTTATAATATGATGAATACAAAGGAATAAATTATTAGGCCATCAAACCCACTAACATATATTAAAACCAATGCACTTAACATTGTCCAATAAAAATAATGCAATACATATTTTAACCATAAAAAACATGATATTAATAAATAAATAAATAAAATAAAATTTAAATTGTGTTATTTAACTCTTAAGTGAAGAAGAATCTTAGATTGAGATTTTAAATTTTTATGGTTAGTTATTTAAAAATTGTAAGAAATATTTGTTAGTCTGTAAATAAAAGAGTACTTAGATTATGTTTTTTAACTCTAAGTTTGAATACATTGGTAGTTAATTTATTTGACTTTAATTCTTACTTTATGTAAATTGAAAGAAAGATAAAATTCTTATGTAACAAGAGCTGCCAAAAAGTTATAGAATAGTTATATTTTAATTAGTTGTGTTTAATGAATTCAAAATTGTTTGGGAAGAACATAATAGGTATGAGGGGGAAATTATAATGGTAAGTGAAGTTTTACTCCATAGTGTATGAGAAAGTGCACAAGAAGCCTATGCCTAAAATGGATCCATTATTAATAAAAGAATTTAGAGTGAGAAAGCTAGTAGCATGTTGGATCTATCCTAAAATACCCTCATCATGGTTGAAATTACTCTCATAAATCCTCACATTTTTTCCAATTATGTACTTCCTAAAATTGTGAAGTATGATTTTTTTTTCATTTATCTAATTCAATTGCTTCTATTATGAATTGAAGAAAGATAGGGGGTATCCCTATAATATTATTTAAAATTAGGGGAATATTATTTAAAATTAAAATTAAAGTAACAAAACACTCAAATGATTTATAAATAGAAACAATTTTAAAAAAATTCTAAAATATTTGCATAGATTAAAGAATAAGCTAATTTGAACCATGCTTACCCCACACAGTCTTCAAGTGGCCTATAGTAAATTTATAATATTTCTTTTATAGTTAATTTTTTTAATTTTAGAAACTTCTTTTATGTTTAATAATTTGACATATTTCTTTTATAATTTTTTCTTTTAAATTTTAGAAACTTTTATGTTTAATAATTTAATTTTATTATAAGTTCAATTTAACTTAGACTGCACTTAATAATGTTTCTAAGCATTCCAAGCAAAAGAAAAAAGTTTAATCGTTCAACCAATAAAATATTCACTTAACAATATTTTAATAATTACCTAAAGCATATATTATTCAATAGTTGTCATAATAGTGACAGATGGGGCAAAAAAAGTCTAACTTATAATTAAAACTAAAAAAATCTAATTTCTTTACTTTTTTTTCAGGTCATGAATATAGTCTTTTATTATTACTAGTAACAAACTTAAATTTTATTTTTCTAACTATAAGTATATCAACATCTTTTACATATATTTCTAAATATAAGAATGCTATTTTAATTAAATTTATTAAATATATTTTTTAATACAAAGAATATTAAATTTATTTTATTATTAATCTATTATTAATGAAGATTATAAATATAAACCATATATATATGTTGGGGCCCACCAATGTACCTCTAAAGAATAATAACATTCTCAATTTTAAAGTATTTTTATTAAAATGTTAAATATTATGATTGTATTCACAAGAAATATATCTATTTTGTACAACATATGGATATGTATGGAATGTACCATATATATATATATATGGTGGGGCCCACCAATGTACCTCTAAATGTTAAATATTATGATTGTATTCACAAGAAATATATCTATTTTGTACAATATATGAATATGTATGGAATGTTTTCTATTTCTTTTTTCTTAAAAGTGGGTGTAAATGTTTTGAATAATTTTAAAATTGTTATAATATTCAACATGGTAAAGAATATTCTATTACTTCAAAGTAAATTAAATATTTATCTTTTGCAATGTTAAAGTACATTTTGGAGAAGAACATATATTATTTATTCACTTAATAGTAAACTATTTTTTTGCTTTATAAAAAATATGGACATAAATTTTGCTTTTAATAACATAATATAGGTAGATGAATTTAATGAAAATTAATAATAGATGTATTTAAATATTAAATATTAATATCTATGTATATACAAGTCAAAAAATGGAGAAGAACATATAGTTATTTATTCACTTAATAGTAAACTATTTTTTTACTTTATAAAAATATGGACATAAATTTTGCTTTTAATAATGTAATATAGATAGAGCTAGGGCAGTGAAGTTAAAAATTTATAAAATAGTTATGTTTTAAAAAGTTAGAAATGAAATTATTGATGAGGTGGGACTGTTGTGTAAGAAGAACAAATGATTAAGTTAAGGATTGTATTTGTTGTTATAACTTTAGTTGTAATATATTAAATTATATTTTAGATGGTATATATGTTACATATATATTGTATATATATTATAATATTATAATGATATTAAAATTATATATTAGATATTATATATGTTACATAGGTATTATATAGTGTATATATTATAATATTATAATATGTTGTTAAATTAATAATATAATATATTAAAAATATATCATTTATTTGAATTTTTTATTAGATTATTTTATATATTTGAATTTAATAGAATGGAAAATATAAAAATAGATAAGCTAAGTTAAATCATTAACATAGGAGATAAAATTTCTTACTTTATAAAGTTAAAAAATGTTAATTATTATATTAACATTTATTTTAAAATAACCATAATTCATTGATATAAAGGGGTTGAGATCAAATTTTTAAACTTAATTATTATAGTGAATGTCTTAAACAATTATTCTTTTGGAAATATCAAAACTAAGAATGAAACCAACATAAAATTTTAATAAAATATATTTCAATAAAATGTTGTGTACACTAAGTTAAAGCATTTATATTGCTAGTCAAATTGTAGGGAAAATGAATAAAAAGTCTTGCTTGGTAAAATTGGAAAACATGATTATTATAATGACACAATTTTAGATGTATTAATAAAGGTATAAGGAATTTATTCATATTTAAAAAATAAAAATATATACTATCTAGCAACAATTTTTTTGGGGCTAGAAATTTATAAATTATAGGTTGAATAGTAAGGCTAACAATTTTTGTTGTGGTTTGTATTTTTCTTTTGTGCTTTGTTTGTGCTAGGCTATTGCCCATCTATCTTTCACTATCTTTGTTTATGCTTGTTCGGTGGGTTGAGGTGTCTAATAAATAAATAAAAAGTTTTACTTTGTAAAATTGGAAAACTTGATTATTATAATGATGAGTTTGTTTACATTAAAAGAAGGAAAATATCACATGAAAATGAATTATTCGCATTGGGAAAATCCTACTTATAGCAACACATTTTTTTCACTTAACTATTAAAATTCCTAATAAAATAAATAAATATTATAGTATAGCATAATAGCACAAATTCTAATTAATTTTAAAATATCAAAATATAATTAAAAGAATAAAAATAATTACCACTTTATACCACTAACCTAAAAAATGAAAAAAGAGATAAAAAGTCTTACTTTGTAAAATTGGAAACTCAGTCAAACTACATCTTATACAAACTAAAAATATATATCTTTACTTGGTAAAATTGAAAAACCTAATTAATAGATAAATGCTAACCTTATAAAAGACTCAGTGATTCATAGGTATATGTAACAAGTAAATAAATTTTGAAGAGTTTAAATTTTTTCCTAAAAATTAGTTGAATATTTTTTATTACCCACCATTCCATAATAATAAAATGTCAAAAAATTAGATATTCATCACATAGATAAATGGACAAGTGGATCTATAGTCACCAAGTATTTAATCTTATTAGATATTAAATTTCTAAGAAGGCACTAGAACTTCATACCTTCCAATATATTTTTATAATAATATGAAGACTAAATAACATAATATATAGGGAAAAAAATCAACCCTTCAAACCCACACTAATATAAAATGAAATTAATGTACTTGAAATTATTTAATAAAAATATTAATATTTATTTCAAAGGGATCCCATAAAAATAGTAATAAACATTTATATTCATAAACATGTGATTATAAATCTAAATTTTAACCAAAAGACAAGGTATTAACAATATAATTGTTAACTGTCTCATCCTATGTATTCTTATAGAAAAGATAGAGTACTATGCTAAAAGAAAGATATGAGGGAAAATTTTAATTTTATATTATTTCAAAGGAAAGTATTGGTATTGTTATTTTACTTTATTTGTACAAATGATTTAATCTTATTTAATTTAAATTTCTAATGTGGCTAAACACATCTCCTACATGCACCACACTAAATATTTATTTAATCTACAATATTATAATATTTTTTTTTATATAAGGTGTACAATACCTAATCTCAGTACTTGAAACCTCACCTAGAATCCTTGTGAAATCTTTTGTGTGTTAAGTTTTCTAGATTTTAGGTTATTGGGATTTCCCATACATTCATGCCTTTTTTGACATCTCCAAACCACAAAGCTTAAAAACTATTAAAATGTCTAGGTGATTATTTTACAGAGAATTTTAATCATGAACCTTACTTGGTTACATCTTTCTATCCACCTCAAAGATTTGAAACCCCACAAAATCCTTCATCAAAATTAATCTAAGTATTTTGGAGTGTTGGAGTTCCTCATCCCTTAGGAATAATTTGCAAATAATATTATGAGTAATTAAATACATAGGATTTATAAGGTTGATGATAGCTTAATCCTCAATAAAAGAAGATGATAAAACTAGATTTTTCTAGATATAGTATAATGATAATATTATACTTTTATATTATATTTTTATATTATATTTTTATGTTATATTATTATATTATATTATATAATATTTATATATTTTATTATGATTTATATTATATATTATATTATTATCTTATAATATATCATAACGTATGTTATAATATTATAAATAATATAATTATATATATAATACTACAGTTTAAGTATAATGTATAATATATATATAATACAAACATAATTTAATATATTATATATTTAAACTATTATATTATATATAAGAATATAATATATTATGTGATAATACATCACATATAATAGTTTGAATATTATAATTCTACATGGGTTTTTTAATGCATTACAAAATTTATATTATGCTTATTTGTATAATATAATATTAAACTATTATATTATAATATTTATATCTAATATAACAGTATAATATTTATAATATAATATATTATAACATTTATATATTATTATATAATATAATATATAATATAACATATCTAGCTTGGCATGGTGTGATGGTTTATAGGTGGCATTGTTGTTTTTGCCACCAAGGTTGAAACCCCATTGGGGTGGTATTGTTGAATGGTTGTATTCCAGTTCATAACTCTCATCAAAAGTGCTTACCCCTTGAATAAAAAAAAATATATAATATAACATATTATTTTATATTATATTATAACAATATTATATATAATATAATATTTAAAATACTATATTATAATATTTATATGTAATATAACAACGTAGTATTCATTATATATATAAAATCAACTAATCAAATTATTCAAAATTATTTTTAAATTTTTATTTTATTACAATAAAGCATATAAATTTAATAAAATATTTTAATTACAAGTAATATTCTTAATAAAAATAAATACTAAATTAAACAATTTGAATTTGAATTTAACAATTGTTGTGGACATATTATATAATATGCAATATAAGATAAAATTATATAATATATTATATTATACAATTATTAAATTAAACAATTTTAATTTGAATTTAACACATATAACTATTGTGGACACACTATATAATATGCAATATAAGATCAAACTATATAATATATTATATTATACAATTAAAAATAGAGCTGCCTAATAAAGAAGAAGTAAAACAATACAAGTTAAAGATAAAATTATAAAATATATTATATTATACAATTATTAAATTAAACAATTTTAATTTTAATTTAACACATATAACTGATGTGGACACATTATATAATATGCAATATAAGATAAAACTATATAATATATTATATTATACAATTAAAAATAGAGTTTTCTAATAAAGAAGAAGTAAAACAATATAAGTTAAAAACATTGCATGTTAAATTTTATATAATGTGTTAAATTCAAATTAAAATTGTTTAATTTAGTATTTATTTTTATTAAGAATATAACTTGTAATTAAAATAGTTTATAAAATTTATATGTTTTATTATATAAATCTATATAATATATTATATTATACAATTAAAAATAGAGGTGTCTAATAAAGAACAAGTAAAAGATTAAATAATTGGTGGTTATAGATGAATTGTCAATTTAAAAAAGATAATAATAAAAAATAAAATACATTAACTAATCAAATTACTCTAAATTTTTTTAAAATTTTATTTTATTAAAATAAAACATATAAATTTTATAAAATATAAATATTTAATTTGCTTAAAAATACAAACCATATAATTCATTTATAAATACACTTAATAATAACCACTTTAACAATTTTAATTTCAAATAATATACTTAGTAAAAATATATTTTAAATTAAACAATTTTAATTTCAATTTAACACATATAATAAAAAACCATTATATAATATACAATATAATATAAAACTATACAATATATTTTATTAAGCAATTAAAAATAGAACTACCTAATAAAAAGTAAAATAAAACAATATAAGTTAATACACTAACTTATGTTCTCGGGGGCGAGGTAAAGTTCACTGGTACCTTACAACAGCCCGAAAAATGCTACGAACCCAGGATATAATTGATAATGACATGACGTATTGTGTATGGCCGGTGCATTTGGTAGTTAGCGAAACGGAAAGAGGGAAACGGGGCTGTAGATTGGAGGGGCCCACACTAAGCGTTCAACGCTTAGTGTGTGACGTTTAAGCCCAGCCGTCAGCTTGTTCTTTGACAACTTCAAAATCTCAAGTGGAATTGAATCTCCATTTGGATAGGTACATGCAAAACTTGGAATTTCTCCAGTGAGATTATTCCCTGACAATGATAGAAAAGATAATGTGCGAGCTGTTGCAGGAATAGAGCCATGAAACTCATTATCTGATAGATCTAACATATTTGAAACAAAATCAAGAGCTGGAAGAGAGCCGTATAATCTATTCCCATGCAAATCCACAACTTCAAATTCATGGGATATCTGGGGGGGTAAAGAACCTTCCAGTTGGTTGTTTGAAAGATTGAGCACATAAAGACGAGGAAGATCCCATAGCCATGAGGGAAGATTTCCCACAATGTTGTTATCTGAAAGATCTAGCTCTACCAATTGAAATTGCTGCGACAAAAAAGCAGGTAAGTCACCTTCTATATTGCAAGAACCCAATCCAAGGAACTCCAGTTCGGCAAACTGAGGAATCCAGTTTGGAGAGATGTTAATGAGAAACTGATTTTCTGAAAGGTCCAGCACTTGAAGGCGAGTTAGATTGTCGAGTAGCTGCAGTGAAATGTTGCCTGTTAATTCATTGGAAGAAAGTGACAAGTCTAGTAAATTGGCCAGCTTTGAAATGAAATCTGGAATTGTTCCTAATAGTTGATTATGATATAGCCGGAGTATTATTAATGCTGGAAGCTCACACAAAGATAAAGGAATCTGACCAGTTAGCTGGCAGTTACTAAGGTCCAAAGTCTCAAGTTTTGAAAAGTTTGCAATGACAGGGGAAATCGCTCTACCTAAATTGCAATAACTGAGGTCAAGCTGAACAAGGGAGGAGGAATGGTTTAGAAAGAAATCAAGCTTTCCTTTCAAGTTATTAAGTGCAAGATCAAGAAAGCTCATTGTTGAACGGGGCATGAAATTGGAAGGGATGGAACCCTTCAGATCACAGTTGACGAGCTCAAGTGACACCAATGAGGACACGTTCTCAAACCAAGAGGGTAGTTCAAACGGGAATGAATTCCCGCCTATAGCCAGATCCGACAAACGTGTAAGGTTTAAGAGATCTGGAATATTACCTGAGAGCCCACACCCATGCAGGTAAATCTGGGTAAGATTGGCAAGACCGCTAAGGGCCTCACCCCAGTGCTCAGATGCCATTGACAGGTTCACACCATCCATTTCTAAGAATTCCAGGCTTCTTAGATTTCTTACCCATACATCAAACCTACTAATAGTCATGTAGTTATCTGAAATACCCAAATAACGCAAGCTCGACATGTTTCCCAACTCTAGAGGGGCTTCACCCTCAAATCCAGCATAATACAATCTAAGAAATGTAAGTCTCTGCAATTTTGACAGCTGGGGAGGAATAGAAATACCTCTAAAGTTAATATAGCTAAGATTCAAGTGTTGTAGATGGTGCAGATCAAACAGGGATGGACGAAACTCCCTCGTCCAGTAGTAATCATCACTTCCAAAGGTGTCAATACTTAAATCAAGGCGAATGACATGGGATGTATGATAATCACAGGCAACACCCTCCCACTGACAACAGTTGAATCCCTGCCAAGAGGATAACCAAGATGAGGAAAGATTAAGACCGGCCTTGAAATCGAGCAAATAACTTCTCTCATCTTGTAAACATGCTGTTGAAAGTGGAAAATGAGTTTGCAACATTAGTATCCATATCAACAAAAATTCACAGCCCACAAACATCTTGAGCGAAAGTGGATACATTCTTATCCTCTTCCACCAACTCTTAAAAGAGTTCTATTGGTTGTGTATGAATTTTATAATTCGTCCCTGGTTGTCTATAAATAAGTAAACTACCAAGATAGTGTTGCTTCTTTCATCTATTATTGATTTGACTACCTTCCAAGTGTTGTATTTCTGATGGTAGCTTGCTAAGTCTTTTCCAAGTGCATATTTGACTTTTATGGCACACTATCTCTATCTTCATTGAATTTGGCCTAAGAAATCGACAAAACTTATAGTCCTCCTTCCACCATATTATCTCTATCTTCATTGACTTTCTTGTACATACATACAAAGACTTTGAATAATTGGGTATCGCTAGCATATTCCACACGCTGAGAGAACACTAATTAGGTGTCCTTAGCTTATTCTACACGGCGTGCAAAGAATAATAACTAGGCATGTCACTTTATTCCACAGCGTAGAAAATAATAATTAGATATGTTAGCTTATTTCAGCGTAGAAAATAATAATTAGATATGTTAGCTTATTTCACACGTTAGAGAATAAATTATTTCTACTTTTGATGTCATTTTTAAGATATAAAAGAAAGAGGAAAGAGAGTGTGAAAAGAATAATAATTAGGTATCCTCTTACCTTATTCCACACGCATAGAAAATAATAAAGATATGTTAGCTTATTCCACACGGTAGAGAATAAATTATTTCTACTTTTGATGTCATTTTTAAGCTATAAAAGAAAGAGGAAAGAGAATGTGAAGAAGAGGATGAGTTTTGTTAAAAAAAATTATATATTTCTAGGAATTTATTTTTTATATATATTTAATTTTTAAAATTGTAATACTATTGTGAAAATTTTATTTAATTTTTTTAAATAAGTTATATATAATTAACAGGTTAAATTTTTTATTCATTTAAAAACATTAAAAATATATTAACTTTTTTATACATTTAAAGATTGGAAAAATGGAAATAGGGTTTACATAGAATTTGTTTTGGTACTTCAAAGTGAATCATTTCTAGAATGATGTTCCTCATAATGCATAGGATTTTTCATGATTTAGGATGATCAATAAATAGTTAATCGAATGTCTTTAAATACTAAGACATAACAAATCCCTGCATAAGTGTGTACCAAGTCAACTTTTTATGACTATGAGAAAAGGGTGGGGGATGGTCATTTAAATTTAAAAAAACCTAATGTTTGGGTCAGATCCATGTTGTGGAACATCACTCTTAGACACCACAAAAATGACCTATAGATACGAAAAATGAAATATAAGATTAGAAATGAAGGAATGGAAATCTAGGCCAATAATGATAGGAATTTGTGAGAATAAATATGAATATGAAAGGGATAAAACAAAATGTATAAGAATATGTACAATGGATAAATGAAGGTGGATAACAAAAATGGAAGGAACCAAACATACCCAAAAGTGTGTCACATGCCATTATGTAATTGTATTAATGCATTCTCTCAAAATATGTCAAACTAAATTGGAATTAAGATGGGTATGTAAACCTCACCCTTACAATTCTACATCTATAAATAAAATATATTTTTATAATGGGTTACTTAGAGTCATCAATTAAATGCTCCTAATGGACAAACATTTAACCCATGTACTAGAGCTAGGTTAATAGGTACAATAATAAATAGTAATTTAATAAATTTAAATGCAAAGTGATAGGTATACCTAGCCCTTGGAACTACAATGAAGAATAAACCTAATGCAAAATATTGATCCCACTTGCCTCAACACTAAAATAGATGTCTACTATATAGTAAATACCTTTTGAATTGCCACATTTTTTAATTTCTAAGTAGGTATTCATGAAAAAATCACCAAGAGCATCAACACCTCAAGAATTTTTAAGGGCCACACATCTTGATCACCATCTAGTGGTCCTCAAAACTCAAGGACAATAAGAGATCTAACAATATTTAAAACTTCAAGAGCTATCCATCAATATTGATCATATGATCCTCAAGACCATGGGCAACACAAAAAATCTACTATAATAAGGTCACTAAACACATAACACATATGAGCATAGCTCATTCCTCACTTCAAAGCACACGGTATCATATGATCAAAGCTTATACTTTTCAAACATAATATCATTGATCTTATACTTTAAAAGGCCATAATTTATTAAATGATCAATGCATAGGCTACCATGAACAAAACTATGAAGCTCAACCATACAATAATTATTGTATGAGGTAGGGATAAAATTCATAAGAGCATAATTTAGCACTTGATAAAGATATTCAATTGAAGCCATTGAATTTAATTTATTGGATCAATTATCTTGTAAGGGCACACCACAAAATATAATAAAAGCCAAAAAATGGGATACATGATGAAACATAGAAAAAGGGATCCTAAGTTCTAAATGCAAAGAACCTAGGATAGCAAAAAGGGCGGGGGGGAGGGGGTGGGGGGAAAGGGGGGGATTTTCAATAATTTTTGACACTACTCTTAGCCCCCACTTTAGTGAGAGTATGAAATTATGCTCAAAATCACACTAATGTAGAAAAATATATGTCAAGAGGGGTCTAATTATCCAAATGTTGAAGACATAGGATGAAAAGGGATCAAGGGAGGTGATCAAGCCCCTACGATCCAAAATCCCATGACAAACCAACATAGGCACAAAGGAACACACATATGCGTGAAATGCAACAAGGTCCAACATACACAAACATACATGTCAAAAAACATGAAGCATACACAATTCAAAAGCACATGACATAACATGACAACAAAATGAACACAAACACGATACAAACACAGAGAAGACACACAAAATCACACCAAAAAACACAAGGCTAGTACTAAAGGATTTGAGTCGGTAAGGAAAAGAGACCTCAATATCAAATTGTCTCAAATACCAGGCTAAAAGTACAAAGTTGTGTCATGCTTTTAGCCAACTTATCAACACAATTGAATTTAAGTATTTCTAACTAAAAATCAATTTTGGTCAAACATATGATGTAGTAAGATTCATTCTTACTATGTTAGATGCTTCCACAAATTTTTCAATTAAAATTGTTGGCTAAAAATATATAGAGCACCACTTTGAGTCCAATTTACCAAAAAATTAAAATTATTTGAAAAACACACAATTCAAAATCATATGACAACAAAATGAACACAAACACAATGCAAACACAATGAAAACACAGAGAAGACACACAAAATCACACCAAAAAAACACAAGGTTAGTACTAAAGAATTTGAGTCGGTAAGGCAAAGAGACCTCAATGTCAAATTGTCTCAAATACCAAACATCATCCATCAAATATGTTGAAAAATGAGGTGTTTTCTTAGCTTAATACTCTATAAAACTTTAATATTGCTGATCTAAGTAAGCTTTTTCTTTGTTACATATATTCTTTGTGGGTGATTATCTTGATTAATCCATTTTACTATTGTAGAATGTAGACAAAAGTTGATAGAAGAACTAGACAGGATATTAGAAAGATTACACAAGATGTAACGTGGAGAAACCCTTTCGGAAAAAAAACTCTACCAAGAATTATTCTATTATTCAATCTCTGAAATACAATCTAGCTCCAATTCTTGCTTGAGGATGCTTCTTTTGTCTTTACCAATCTTCTTCACACCTGCAATAATAATTATGAAAACTCTCTTCAACTGGAATGAGATATAGAGGCAATAAGAAATCTTGTAATCTCCAAAAGATGACAATTACAATGCCCAAGCTCAAGCCCTAGAAAAGGTAATTGCTTCAATTTGAGTTATTATGTGAAGACTAAAGTTTACAACATGTGCTTCATGCATTTGGACATCCCAAACTAAAGCTACAACTCATCCTTCACTTTGGTGATAATTCCAAAGCTCCTCCTCAAAGATGGCACCCAAAAGTAATCCTACTTAACTAAGCCTTCAGAAATATCTTATCATGAAAGAGAGGTAAATCCAAGAAAGCATCTTGGGCACGCAAGTTGGCTCCAAGTGATTTCTAGTTAGCTGAAACATTTACTCAACACCATTCATGCAAGAATGGTCATCCCCTGTTAACTGGAGGTAGTCCATGTTATCTTCCATACAACTCAAGTTATTAGCCATGGATTCCAAGTTAACTAAAGTTAACTAACATACAATTGAAACTAACTGAAGACAACTGAACCATAACTGAACTGAACTAAACTAAACTAAATTGAACTGAACCGAATTGAACTAAACTAAACTAAACTAATTCTGAACTGAACTGAACTGAATTGAATTGAACTGAACTAATCTGAACTGAATTGAACTAAACTTCATGCATGCAAACATCAAACCCTAACTCCTAGGATCTTTACATGCATTCAGAAGTGTTATCTCTTCCTCTGAATAGTTAACTGAACTTAAAGTGAGTGTCACCTTACCATGTGGGTGCCCCATGTGCCCCTATTATTTAGGAACTCACAATGGATGCCCTCACATACTCCTTACATTTAGAATTAATTACAAATTTCAATAATCATGATTATTTCATCAAATATTAATCTCATCCTAATCTTAGTGTTGTTGAACACATTCCAAGAATCTAGGAGATACATGAAATAATTAATGTTTAGTATTTGCAATTAAATGGAATCCTATTTCCAACATTCTCCCACTTGACATTATACATTGCAATTATTCTAAACAAGGAATAATAAATTTAAATCAAGTACAGGACTCAAGGCCAATGGCCTTCCTGCACCATGAGAGCTTATATGTAGGAACTAGCTTCGTAAGATAATCTACAACATTAATCAAAGTGTCAAAATTTTCAATTAATACTTTCCCACTCTCAACCATTTCTCGCACAAAGTGATACTAAACATCTACATGTTTAGTACGAGCATAATACATAGGATTTTTGGCTAAACAAATAGCACTCTGACTATCACATTCAAGCCTAACTTGCTTGCAATTAAAACCAATACCTGACCCAAGTCTTTGTAGCCAAACTACCTCTTTAGAGGCATGTGTGGCAGCCATGTACTATGCTTCTATTGTGGACAAAGCAATCGGGGCTTCCTCTTACTCATCCAACTAACCGCAGCTCCAAACAAAGTGTACACATAACCACTTGTCAATCTTCGACTATCTAGATCTCTTGCCCAATCTGAATCAAAAAACCCCTGTACGTCTAATGATTTATTCATAATATTAATATTATTAGAACCATGATAAACTAAATAGTAATATGAAGTCCCTCATAAATATCTAAACACCCTCTTAACATAAGTCCAATGTTCTTTACCAGGGTTAGACATAAACCTACTAAGAACTCCCACTACTTGTGCTATGTCTGGTCTCGTACAGACCATTGCATACATTAAACTACCAATTTCACTAGCATATGGAATTTCAGACATTTCCTCAAAATCAAAATCAGATTTAGGACTCATATCTAAACTTAACTTCATGCCAATTGGTAAAGGAATATTAGCTAGTTTATTGTCCTGCATGTTAAATCTTTTCAAAATAGTATCAACATAATTGCTCTGACTTAAGCTTGAAGCTTTCTGTTACCTCTATCTCTACTGATCTCCATACCGAGGATATATTTTGTAGCCCCTAGATCTTTCATCTCAAATGTGCTCAAGAGTTGTGCTTTCAATTCTTTGATCATTACCTTGTTGTTACCAATAAACAACATGTCATCAACATACAAGATAATAATTAAAAGTTGATCATCAATAATTTTATATAAACACAATGATCTTCCTCACTCCTAACATAACCAATTTTTAATGAAAGCATCAAACTTCTGGTACCACATTCTGGGTTACTTTTCAATCCATATAAAGATCTCTTTAACCTACAAACCAATTCTTCTTTTCTTACAACAAAACCTTCAGGTTGCTTCATATAAATCTCCTCATCAAGATTCCCATGCAAAAAAGTAGTTTTCACATCCATTTGCTCAATTTCAAAATCATAAGCATCCAATAGATAAGAAGAATCTGATTTCATTAAAGTCAACTCCCTCTCTCTAAAGCCCTTGGCTACTAATCTAGTACAGATTACCATCTGCACCAATCTTCTTTTTAGATCCATACAACCAATGGCCTTTCTATCTTTGGGAAAACTCTCAAGATCCCATGTGTCACAAGTATCCAAGGATTCCATTTCCTCATGCATAGCTTGTGACCAAAGCTTGTTCTCGTATGAGGACAAAGCTTCCCTGTAAGAATTGGGTTCATCATTAGTACTCATTAAAGCAAAAATACAACATAAATTAGGTGGGCTACACCTATCAACAGGATTTTGTTGTCTAGTGGATCTCCTCAAAGGGGTTTCTACTTGTTCCTCAATATGCTCATCTTGAGCATCTATTTCAGAAGAACTCTCTGAACTCTCCTCTTCTAATCCATCCAATTGTTCTTTGGCTACTAATCTAGACTTGTACCTTTCGAGATTACCGTCTGCACCAATCTTCTTTTTAAAGATCCACTTACAACCAATGGCCTTTCTATCTTTGGGAAAACTCTCAAGATCCCATGTGTCACAAGTATCCAAGGATTCCATTTTGTCATGCATAGATTGTGACCAAAGCTTGTTCTCATATGAGGACAAAGCTTCCCTGTAAGAATTGGGTTCATCATTAGTACTCATTAAAGCAAAAATACAACTTAAATTAGGTGGGCTACACCTATCAACAGGATTCCGTTGTCTTGTGGATCTCCTCAAAGGGGTTTCTACTTGTTCCTCAATATGCTCATCTTGAGCATCTATTTCAGAAGAACTCTCTGAACTCTCCTCTTCTAATCCATCCAATTGTTCTTCAACATGTGCATCTTGTTGCTTCTCAATATTTGTCTCAAAATGCATTGTTCAAGAAGTATCCTTCTCCTTTGGTTGTTCTTCTTCTAAATAAGCTCTAAATTCCCTAAAAATAACATCTCTAGATAAAGAAACTTTTCTTGTTAGTGGATTCCAAAACTTGTATCCTTTTACATTTTCACCATAACCTATGAATATACATTTTTGTGCTTGAGGGTCCAATTTAGATAGCTTTTCTTGAGGCACATGAACAAAAGCCTCACAACCAAAGATCCTTAAATGTGCAACACTAGGTTTCTTACCTAACCACATCTCATAAGGAGTTTTATCTTCAATAGATGAACTAGGGGATCTATTGATTAAATAACAAGAAGTACATACATACCACTTTATCCCATAGGACTATTCAAGCTTAGCACTACTTAACATACTCCTAGCTCTTTCCATTAAGGTTTGGTTCATCCTTTTTGCTACTCCATTTTGTTGAGGTGTATATGGAGTAGTTTCTTGTCTCACTATTCTTGCATGCTTACAATAAACATCAAATTCCTTAGAACAATACTCACCACCATTATATGATCTCAACACTTGTATCTTATGATCTAATCGTTTCTCAACCAAAGCCTTAAATTTCTTTAACTTATTAAACACATCAGATTTGTTTTGCATAAAATATATCCAAGTGTATCTTGAGACATCATCAATAAATGTGACATAGTATCTAGATTTTCCAATAGAGTGAATATCCATAGAACCCATTACATCTGAGTGAATAATCTCTAATAATCTTTTAGCTCTATTTGTACCACTAGGAAATTTAGATCTAGATTGCTTTCCAAACACACAGTGCTCACAAAAGTCATTTTTTCCAATATTATAATTAGGAATACCGTCAACCAAATTTTTATTAAGAATGGTCCTAAGACCTTTTTCACCTATATGGCCCAATCTATGGTGACATAGCATACATGTATTTTTAGCTTCAGTTACATTTGATGAAATATTTACATTGGAGGTATTCAACTTAAATAGAGTCCCAATCCGAGATCCTTTAGCAACCACCATATTCCCTTTCACCAATCTGCAACCACCTTTGTCAAATGTCACATGCATTCTAGAATCATTAAACTTAGAGATAGAAAGTAGATTCCTTGCAAGTCCTGGAATATGTAAAATATCTTTAAGGGTTTTAACACTACCATCACTGAAACAAAATTTTACCTCTCCTTTGCCAACAACCTTTGTTGTGCTATTGTCTCCAAATAAGACATCTCCTCCATCATATGTAGTGTACTTAGAGAACCACTCCTTTCTAGGAGTCATATGATAGGAGCAACCTGAATCAATAAGCCAAGAGTTATCAACAATAGTATTAGAAGAAACGACTAATGCATCATTACTGTCATCAAATTTTGTAGAAGCATCAGTATTCTTTTTCTCGCTCTTACAATCCTTTTTAATATGTTAAGGTTTTCTATAATTCTAGCACTTTACCTTACTCTTACCAAGGGTTTTGACCGTCCTTTAGACTTACCCTTTCCTTTATTGTATGCCTTAGATTCCTTCTCTTTAGGCCTACCTCTTACAAACAAGGCATCTTGGGATCCAATTATAGATTTCCTCCTCACCTCCTCTGATAGGAGAGTAGGAATAATCTTGTTCATCTTTGGATCTGCACCATTACCACTAATTGTAACAATTAGATTTTCCCAAGAATCTGGCAAAGAGCAAAGCAATAAAATGCATTTATCCTCATCCTCAAGCTTTACATCTACATATGCTAATTGACTGAGAATTAAATTGAAAGCGTTTAAATGTTGTGCTATTGAATCACCATCTTTCATTTTCAATGAATATAACTGCCTTTTCAGATACAACTTATTTTTTAGACTCTTTGATAAATATCTCCTATTCTTTTCCACAATTTATATGCACTAGTTTCCACTAAAACATTTAAAAGAACAACATCAACAAGACACAATCTAATTGTTCCTCTTGCCTTTTGATCTAACTTAGCCCAATCTTCATCTGACATAGTTGTAGGTGTCTTTGTCTCGTTATTAACCGCTAACCACTGATCTCTTTCTTCAAGAAGATCTTCCATTTTTAATTTCCACATTTCATAGTTAGAACCATTGAACCTTTCAATATATAACCTTGAATTCATTGTCACAAAAACTTAATTCCAAAATCAGAAAATTACTAAAATAATAAGAGATCCCACATATAAGCTAATAAATCCTTCAAACTTTAAGAGAAAGGTGTCCCACTACTCTACCCAACCTCAGCTTTGATACCAAATGTTGAAAAATGAGGTGTTTTCTTAGCTTAATACTCTATAAAACTTTAATATTGTTGATCTAAGTAAGCTTTTTATTTGTTACATATATTCTTTGTGGGTGATTATCTTGATTAATCCATTTTACTATTGTAGAATATAGACAAAAGTTGATAGAAGAACTAGAAAGGATATTAGAAAGATTACACAAGATGTAACGTGGAGAAACCCTTTCGGGAAAAAAATCCACCAAGAATTAGTCTATTATTCAATCTCTGAAATAAAATAGCTCCAATTCTTGCTTGAGAATGCTTCTTTTGTCTTTACCAATCTTCTTCACACTTGCAATAATAATTATGAAAAATCTCTTCAACTTGAATGAGATATAGAGGCAATAAGCAATCTTGTAATCTCCAAAAGATGACAATTGCAATGCCCAATCTCAATCCCTAGAAAAGGTATGCCATATTGCTTCAAGTTGAGTTATTTTGTGAAGAATAAAGCTTACAACATGTGCTTCATGCATTTGGGCATCCCAAACTGAAGCTACAACTCATCCTTCACTTTGGTGATAATTCCAAAGCTCTTCCTCAAAGATGGCGCCCAAAAGTAATCCTAATTAACTAAGCCTTCAGAAATATATTATCATGCAAGAGAGGTAAATCCAAGAAAGCATCTTGAGTGCCCAAGTTGGCTCCAAGTGATTTCTAGTTAACTGAAACATTTACTCAACACCATTCATGCAAGAATGGTCATCCCCTATTAACTGGAGGTAGTCCTTGTTATCTGTCATACAACTCAAGTTATTAGCCATGCATTCCAAGTTAACTAAATTTAACTAACATACAATTGAAACTAATTGAAGACAACTAAAACATAACTGAACTGAACTAAATTGCACTGAACTAAACTGATTTTGAAATGAACTGAACTGAACTAGGATCTGAACTGAATTGAACTTCATGCATGCAAACATCAAATCCTAACTCCTAGGATCTTTACATGCATTCAAAAGTGTTATCTCTTACTTTGAATAGTTAATTGAAATTAAGGTGCCACCTTACCATGTGGGTTCCCCGTGTGCCCCTATTATTTAGGAACTCACAATGGACGCCCTCACATACTCCTTACATTTAGAATTAATTACAAATGTCAATAATCATGAGTATTTCATCAAATATTAATCTCATCCTAATCTTAGTGTTGTTGAACACATTCCAAGAATCTAGGAGA
>VDFB02360280.1:0-24133 GCA_007258455.2 Sequoia sempervirens
TTAAGTGTGTGGGAATGCATCCTTTCTCATACATTTAATTAAATCCGAAAATCCTTCGAACAAATTCATCCTAAGATCACATCCAACATCTTAGGGTTTACAAGTTCATCATCCAAATCAAACCAATCAAAATCAAACCCTAAGTCTAGCATTGATCCAAAGTCCCTTTAACATTCAAACACTCATATCATTTACAGCTTTCATCCTTCATCTTGTCATTGGTCCTAAGAACCTTAGAGGTCACTTTTGTAACAAGGTCAAAACACAAGAGGAACATGGAATACAAACTTGATCCATACATCATGAGTAATCCAAATTTATTGAACGCTCAAAGCCTTGCAATGCCTATTGATTATCAAAACTCACACTTATACAATCCATACATGGGATCATTACCTTCTACAAACATCAATGGTACAACAAGTGTGAGTATTCCCAAATCAAATATTGGAACACATTTCCTGATGGTAGATCTAAATCCAAACCTACAAGTTTGTCAACCGAACAATCAATGCATGAGCCTTCAAACGAATAATGTCATCCCACCAAAACCCTTACAAGCCAAATGAGAATGTACCAAGCACAAGTTTTTGAAACATGAATCCGGAAAACTTTGGGATGGATACATTTGAAAATCATACGAATATTTCAAACATGAACAATGGTCAATTTCAACCTATCATGCCAAATTTGAGTGTCATCCCAAATCAGATCCCAAATCAGAACATTGTCCAAAATCAAACACAAGTACACACTCCAAATCTGCTTAAACACAAGCCAAACCAACTATATCAAGGGAGTCAAGATCAAAATCAAGAAAAAATTTGGCTAGATCAAATTGTTGCACTTACCAAAATAGTTGAGTCATTGCGCCAAGGGAAATATCCACCACCATTACCTATATCATTCCTTGGTTTAGGGCTTCCCCCTTTACCTATCACCAATCACTCCATTCAAATCAATCCACCTAACACCAATCAAGCCATCACATTAAATCCTTGGAATATACCATCAACTTTGCACCAACAAATGGTATCTAATCCAATGACAACATCAATCATGACAAATCAAAATATGGTCTCTCAAGGGCCTATCACTTCAATCACTCCAAACACCACTATCATACCCATCACATCTCAACCCCTCACTACCATGATTACTCCAAGTGTATCTCAACCACTTGTCACTACATCCAACACAATTCCAAATACACCACCACTACCACCAAAACCAAGTGCAATAAGTCAATATCGTAACATCGCACTAAAAGCACATGAAGCCTACCAACAAACACTTCAACAATATCAGGTGACTCCACAAGCCGCTCAAGCTACCCAAGCTTCCCAAGCCTCTCAAGCTACCCAACAAACACAATCACAAATAGAAAAAATGACAACTGTTGAGAACAAGGATCAAGATCAATCCATCACTAAGCACCTTGAAGCCATGTCTACTTCATCCAATGATCAAATCAACATATGTCAAGAGTCACTTTTCAATCATGATCAAAATTCACAAACCAACAATGATCCAATCCAAGAAATGTCAACATCATTTGACCTTATGGTTGAAAACATTGGAAGTCCCTTCACCACAATTATTGAAAACAATGATCAAGATCTCTCCATTGATGAGCACCTTGAAGATATTTCCACCCCATCCGATGATCAACTCACCATACATCAAGAGCCACTTTTTAGTGATCTATTTCAAGGAGTGTTAGGATTATTTGATCCTATCGACATAATGCACAATCCATCAGCCAATGATCATATTAAAAATGTCTCTACATTGCCTTATGAGTTAGAGACATATCTCAAGAATTTATTCCAAAGCATGATCAAAACATTTCACCAAGGTCTAGCAATGGTCCTTTCCAATACATGTTGACACCCTTTGACCTCATGATTATAGATACTGAAGGAACCTTGAACTCAACACTTGAGGATAATGAACCATTTACCATGCCTAATGATGATGTACAAGAACCCTTTGTAAGCAATCCATCCTTTGAAACTGACCCATGTTAAGAACTTGATCCAAAGCATGTCGAAATCAACTCTGAAGTCATTCAAGATCAAGAATTTGTATCTTCAAGATACTATAATAATCTAATGGACACTCTCTTATTTGTGCAAGATGATCATATCCACATAGCACATACTCCCCCATCTACCCATGAGATGCTTTCTATGGATGGACACGTAGATGATCTTCATCTAGAACAAGATTCTATTACACAAAAAGAGCAGATTATTAACTCCTATAGTCAAACTGAGTTATCAACATCAGGATCAGATATATCCCAAATTCAGACTGGGGACATCAGGTATGTGGATATCCAACACTATCCACTCAAGGAAACATGTCAGATAGAATAGGATATTCTAGAGTTAGCAGAGCAGCAAATTGAACTAATGTCATCTACAGTGGCTATCTATTAGAGAACACTTATCAAACAAGACATCTTAGAACAGGAAGAATCAAAGAATGAAGGTACTACTTCCACAATATTGGAGGAAACTATGTCTCAAGCAAATGTCAACATAGGGAGCACGAAGAGTCCTTATGATGAAACTAGTGTTAATACTACAACCAGCCATGCCATGAATCTTCATCCACCCATCACCCCATCCGCGAATTGGGACCAACATCAAAGGAAATATTTGAATCAAAGTACGAAGAACGTTATCAAAGCAAAAGAAGCTAAGAAGCATAATGGACAAGTCAAATACAAATGGATACCAAAGAATACAAAGAAAGATCATGTCTATCAAACACCATTAGTCAAAGAAACTATGGGGAAAAATAAAAAAGGGAAAAGTATCCATCAAAGATGTCCACAAAAGCAAAAGTAGGCTTTTCAAGCGACGTACAAAGTGTATCAAGCAGTTGGTCCTAATTCCATGCACACTTTCGTATCCACCCATCATTGCTCATCTTCCCAAGTTTGGAGAGTCAAAGATTCCAAGCTGTCAACCAATCCATCTCTTATCCCTAAACACACTCCATCCACACCTCCATGCATAATATCCAATTCTCACATTGACCATGTATTGGAAATGACCTTTCATCATAAGGATTCTGAAGCCACTCTATCATGATGTGTGCACAAAGATAAAGTTAACCTTGGTATCAATAAAGTAGATCAAGAATCCCAAAAGTTGCATTCAAGTGCACGTATCTTAGCAAAGCAGCTTCTTTGAGTAGGGTATCGATGGCACATCATGACAGAAGCATCCACATTAGCAACACCTTGAGATTTAGCATGAGCTTAAAATCCTTCAGAAAAATTAAAAAAAATCAAAAAATATGAAAATCCAAAAAAAAAAAGAAAAAGGATTAAAAACAATAAAAATAAAAATCATCCTCTAGTGAAAACCACTACAGTGGCGCTTTGGATAGGTACCATGATGAAAACTTGGTAAACAGGCATCATGTGTAGAATCAAGCATCTATGTGCGCCAGTTCAGGTGAAAGCATCTCATCCCATCCATAATAAAATCTAGCATTCCATCCCATCCGTAATAAATCGAGCATTCCATCCATCTTATCCATAATAAATTTGTTCATCCATAAACCATTGATCCAATCCATTTTCATCCATTTGCATCCATCATCCAAGTTATCTTGATCTTGATGAAAGTTTGGGGTACACTTTACACTTGCTTATGGTAAACATCCTGACATGGGTCATTTTCATTGATCCTATCCTATGCAGCATTATCTAAGCCTTGAAGCATTATCCAAATGAGCATTCGTTATGCAAACACCTTATCTTATCACAAGATAATCCATATCCATCCATCCATACACCTATCCAGGCATCCATCCAATGGAATTCCATACATTGCTAGACATTGGGGGCAGATATGTACATCTTGCTTCGAGAATAAAATCTTGATCTATGTCCTCCGACTTATGTGATGATCCGAACATTGGAAAACGTGACACCAAATTGGTCAAAGCATTTGTGATCCAAAATCCAAATCACTAGCCCATAGCATATTTTGATGAGAAGACATTCCTTATCAATCTTCATCTTTTGTCGAACATCAAAACAAATAATCACTATCAGTCGCACCTAATTTTCACCTCAAACGTCACATCAAATCATTTGAACAAATTTTGTTCCAAAATTAAGCTTCATCAATCATGATCAATCAAATCCAATCAAGAAATCATCAAAATATCCTTATGTTGCTTAAACACCATCCTTGCGTTGTTTTCCATCCTCAACAATGTTATCATCATCAATCCTCATCAATCCTGATCAATCTAGTCCTTGCATTGTTGTGTATCCTCAACAATGTTATCATCATCATCAATCCATCGATCTGATCAATCAACCTTAGCTTGGTTTTTAGCAAAATCCAAAACAGAGCACTGATATCATCACACATATCCATATCCAAATCATCAAAATCATGCGAAAAATCTAAAAACATCCAAATCATGCAAAAATCCAAAAACACTCAAAAAATTAGAAAAACATCAAAAACATTGGAATCCGAATTATGTTGTCTCTGAGCTTAAATGTAGGCAAGGCTCATCTTTGGTCAGCCCCCAAAACATCAAAATCCAAAAACATTTGAAAAGACATCAAAATCCAAAAACAGTCATAAAATCTCACAATATCCAAAAACATTTGAAAAATCAAAAATCAAAACATTCAAAAAAATTTCAAAAATACCAAAAATAGCCTCAAAAACATTCCAAAACGACAAAAAATCCAAATATTTGAAAAAATCCATCTTTCTTGTCTCACTTGCACTCGCAATAATCAATCATCCATAATAAACTGATCGCCACCTTCATCCTTTGGCAAAACAGACAGAAACAATCACAACAATCAGCAAAAGCAAACAACAAATCTTTAAAACAAAATCAAACTCTTGATCAATCACAAAAATGACAATCAACCTTATATCAATAGCCTATCAATCAACTTATCAAACCATCATCATCCTATACAATGCATGTCCTAGGATATATCGTTCCGACAATGGGCATCATTTTGGATCTTATCCTATCAAAACACATCCCTCTAGCTAAAGGTATGAAGAACATTGGCTTGTTTGCGTACTTGATCTTTTCTTTTGATTTATCTTATTGTGCTCATTCCAAGGACCTCTCGATGATATCCAAACGAAGGATTTAGAGAGATAGGAATGGGGCAACGATCATTATCTTTTGTCTGTTGTGCTTGTTGGACGTTCTTGTAAAATAACTTGGCGAATACTTGCTTTGTTAGGTACACCCTAGCAAGGTTTCCGTATGTCAAGTGTGAACAAGAATACTCCTATCTGCTTGTTGAGTCAAAGTCCATCACACTAGGTACCATGCCATCCTAGTTCTTTATACCTTGATGCACGTACCTATGTGTGTTATCAAACATAAGGCAAGCAACCCTTTTAAAATCCCAATCCTTGATAAGCAAATCATCACCATCATCATCTATCATCATCATCATCTCTAATAAAGTCTCGACCAATCATGGACTTGTTGGATCCTCTTGTCATCATCTCATTTCCACACTAACATCATCATCATCAATGCATCCATCATGCATCCATCCTGCATCCACAAATTGCCAGCATACCACATATCATTCATATCATACATAATAGGAAACATCGATCATTTCACATACATTGCATTTGCATCATCATCATCATAATATAGATCTGTTAGTCTAAGCATCTGCATAAATCATCCATTGCATAATCACAACATATCACATCATTCATCCCATCCATCTCACATCATATCATCATTTAAGTTGTTTAGGATAATATAGATTTGTTATTCTAAGCATCTTAAAAAAAAAAAAAAACATCTCATTTGCATCATCATCTATAACCATCCATTTTGAACCTCTTTATCGCGAGATCGACCCTCAAATCAAATCTTTTCGCTCGATCTCTCAAGGAGGCAATGTAACAGTGTACTTCTTTCTGCTGAGGCATCCGAAAAATTAGAAAATTTTTAAATTTCGATCGTGGCAAGTTTATTCTTTGAATCAATGCAACAAGTACATTGCTTCAAAAAGGGGCAAAATGTAGACACGCAAAATTAGCATTATGCATAATCATATTCCATTCAACAAATAAATCAAGTTTATTTATCAATCTCCTAAAGTCATCAACTTAAATCAAATAAATCAAACTTGATCCTATCATCATCCCTTTAATTAAATAAATCAGGACTTTATTTAATTGAAATCCAATTCATATTTCTCTTTGATTTGATTTTGATCCCTAAATCAAGTCAAATTGTTCAAAACATCCTAAACATCATTAATTTAATCTAACCATGATTAAATGCTAATCTTACCCACTTGCATCCTCTAGATAATGCCACTTGCACAAATAAATCAATTTATTGATTTATTAAAATCATCATTTTTACTCATGGCATTTATGGGGAATATTCCCTCAAGTTTGAAAAACATGACAAGTTGATTTGTCCCTCCAACATTGCATTTATTGCTCATTTCTTGTCCCCCACTTAGCATTTACTCTCAAATTTGAATTTGAAATCTCCCTCTCATGGGCACATTTCCCAAATCTTGCACATTCCTTGGCCTATCACAACTTGACAAGTGTCTTCCTCTCATTTGTCCAATCTTAGTCCCACATCCTCCATGTTTGAAACTCTTAGCATTTGAAAATATTTAAATAGAGGCTTCATCCTCAAGCAAATTCTCCACAAAAAATCTCCACAATCTCTTGCAAAGTCACTCTCCTTGAGAACTGATTTTTCCCATCTTAGCATTCCATATCATTCTTACTCCATTTTCATATCATTTAGCTTATCTTAAGCAAGGATTGGGAAATGGCTTCTTTCCATAGAAGCACCAATCAAATATGAGATGACTCACTTCATATTTTTCATGTGCTTATTTAGCTTGCTTTTATCATTTGTTTGCATTTGAAAGCATTGATGTACTATTTCATATGGATGTTAAAAATTTGCTTTGTTTTAAAATAACATGCTAATGTGTGTTTTTTGCTTTGAGCAAAATGCAGATTTCACCACATAAAATAATATATCCCTCTTTCATCTCTACTATGTTACCCTACAATACGGAGAACTGGTACCTCTGAGACCTTTGGGGATATTCAATCTCATCATAATAGAGGAGATGGTTCTCCATCTACTATATGCTTGGTGTGTAGTTTTGTCACTAAAGAAAAAAGACTTGTAATGGTGACAATCTAATATTAATGACTTCAAATTAATAAAACTACAAAAAAATGTAAGATCGCAATGAAATTGAAGAAATTTGTATAAACCTATTTTCTACATGAATAATTTAATACCGATATGAGAAATAAACCTAAAATCAGTAGAAATTTTAAAAAAATTATAATCATTAGAATAATGAATATTGAAAATGAAATAAATAAATAAAATGGAAAATGGAAATACTCTTTACGCTACTATTCCTATTAAAAAATAAAATCGTGGATTATGGATTCAAAGTGACACACACCATGTCTCATAATAAAGAATAATTTGAGTTGCCAAATAAATACAGATGTGAGAAAAAGACATTCCAGTTAACGGTAGCGTTTTTGTACATGTGGAAGGCAAAGGATAAGATAACGACATGTGAGGCTTTGGTTAAAGATTGATGTATTAATAATAATTACATGGAAAATGTATATACAAGGCTGAAGAACGGGTAGGCCGCTGAAAAATGGCCTCTGTACACAATGAATTAATCAGAAAAGCTTGCCGGAAAATTTGGATGCAGAATCTGCAAGAGGGGAATGAGGATCACGACTCAGCTGCAATGCCAATCTCCAATGAAATAGCTCTTTGTCTTCTCTCACCTCTGGATCTGTCTCTTTCAGAGTATCTGAGATGGAGGAGTCCAACAAGTGGTAGAATCCTGCGCAGTTTCAGGACATCTCAAACACCATTCCAATCTGACCTGCATGGCTTAGTGTGTTGCCCACCACGCCCAAAACGCCCGCCACCATTGACATGGATAACAAGGCCCTATTCAAATTCAATACCCTTGCAATCCCAATGAGCAATGGGTTGGCTATTGCAAGAATACTGTTTACTCCCAATACTTTGCGGCTGAGCCCCACGAACTTTGCAATATCACCACTTTTAAGCATCTCTGAAACACCTCTCAACTCGATTTCTAGCTCTGCACTCCATCCATTGATGGTTTTTTTCTACTCACTTTGGGGTTGGGTTTGATGATTTTGTTCCTCTCCTTGTTGTCGAGGCCACCACATTGTTGGTTGTACGACCTTGGGAAATTTGTCCAGCATACTGGGGAAGAGAGGGAGAGGAAAAGCCTCATCTAGTGCAAGCACCGATGTGTAGGCCTTGGCGAGGAAGCAGTTTGCACTCTTTTCCTACCAAAGGTTGGGAGGCAGAGCGAGGTTTGTGTGGATGTCAGTGTTGAGTTGGCGGAAGAGCCGCGCCGCCATTCTCTGCCTCTTCGCTAACTGTGAAGGTTGCATTTTTCTCACACCGCACATCAAAGCTAAGGAGAGACCATAAAAAAGTGTGGCCACAACATTATTACTATTATTATTGGGTAAAGCCTAGAGAATGAGCGCCGCCAGTGTGATGTTGGTGAGAGAAGTGAGGAGGAGTTTGTTCCATCCGTCTCTTTGGTGTGCGAGGACAAAGTGCATTTCTGCCCAGTCTGCCACTACTTCCGCCACCAAGCGCAGCTTTACCAAAACCATCTCTTCATCGTTGTTATCTTTATTGGGGTTTTGGTCGATGTGATGGTTTTCTCGCCATGAAAACTTGGTTAGGGGGCGTATGAACAAGTCAAATTTCTTCTGCTGCAGGTAGCTTGTGGTTGGACGATCCAACGAAGCCACAACCCTTGCAGCGCCATGGCTATGACGACGATCAAGATTTATACGCCATGATTTATTTGCATAATTCACCAATCCTACACAACCATGTTTCTGTGTCTGCAAAGTTGTGTTACTCTTAACAACTCTTGTTAGCTTCAGAGCCTCCATAATTGCGTATTTCTCCCTTTCTCTAGGTAGTTGGTTCTAGGAAATATATGCAATAATTGAGAGCTAATTGAGAGATGAGATTTAATATTATTGTCCCATACCATTTAAATTAGTTTGGGTATTTTTACATAATATGGAGTTATGTCTTTTGGAGGTGTTAAAAGTTAATTTTGTAGATCTCAATATTCTCTAATAATTGAGTAGTTGCTCTTACCTTGTTTCAAACCAATTAGGGGTCAACAATTGTTTTTTATTACATAAGGAGGAAAGGGCCCCGACCCCTACGAAATTGAAAAATAGAACCAAACAGCTCAACAAAATAGACTAGCCCAACATAGCCAATCAAACAAAAATAACAACCAATAAAGGACCAGTCAGAAACAACAAACTACGAGAAACTGTTCAAGGAACAGAGATTGAACAAAGAAAAGCCTCAGAGGGAGAGTTAAATGAAACTGTAACCTTCTTAGAAAAATGCTTCTTCTTTCTGTGAACCGTTGTCCAAGGAGAATCAAAAACTAAAATTGAGAAATTTGATCAGAGGGGTAAGACTCCCCTCCAGAGTAGCAGACAAGAGGAACATTCGATACATTAGGTGTAGCATCATAAACCAATGCTGAAACCCTAGGATTTATGGCATCATTCACCAAAATAGGGGCAATAGGAGAAGCAGTACTAACAGCATTAGGAATAGCCATAACAAGAGATCGCACTGCAGTGTCCAGATGAGGGGCAGGATCCACCATAACTGATTCATGTGAAGCAGAAAGAATCTGCAAAGGAGAGTTTGTCGGGGCAAAAGGAGTATCATTAATATTATTTTTCCTCACAGAAGGAGAAGGAGGCCTTGAATCTTCATCAAAATTTTAGCAAGATCGGTAGCACGGCACACTATTAGGTGCTCATGAAGTGAGTTCTTCCACCAGGTAGAAGAGGAAACAGTGTGAGAGCCACTAGAATAGTCATGGGCGAAGTGACCAACAACAAAACAATGTCTACAACGAAATGGAAGACCCTCATAATCCACCATCTAAGACCATGACCAATCATCAACCTTCAAAACTGCCTCACCACGTAGAGCCTTCCAAAGGTCAATCTCTACCAATATCCTAGCAAAGGAGGCATGATTAAAATTCCTAGAAGCACTATCCACTTTCAATAATCTACCAATAGCATTGCCAATACCCTCATAGGAAGAGGAGCACCAGAACTATAAGGGAAGATAAGGCAATATTACCCAAACAGGCATAACATCTAAAGGTTCATTCAAAGGATTAAAATAATAAACCCAATGTCTAATGGAAACAGGATGAGAGTACCAAACCCACAAACCATAGTCTAAAATAGTCTATCTATCTTCAGGACTTCTAAAACCCACAACAAAAAAACCCCTTGCAGAGGGGTAAATCTCCATCGAACTAAACCATCAATTTTGGGGGTAACTATGTGCTTCTCTTGCACTCTTAGGATCTTTCACCTAAAAGGAGAGAGATAGAGCCCTAAAATGGAGGCGGTTCTCTCAAATAAAGGAATGCAAGATGGGATTATGACTAAATGGAATGATTTAAATGCAACTAAACTATGAAATTGATTGATTATGAATGAAAAACTAATGAAATATGCAATGTTTGAAAACATATTGAGATATGCAAAAATGAACTAAAACATGAAAAAACACAAATAGAACTGAAAGAGGCTAAACAGAGTGCTCTTGGGAACTAGACGTTGAATCTGGAAGGCTCTAAAAACTGGCAGAAATCATTGTAAATCACCAATGGGACTCATTCTCCACTGATGGCAAATCAATCATGCTACTAACAAAAACACCTAAAACTACTTTGGGACAGTCTGGAAATGGATTCTGACAAAATCAACTTTTTCAACCTTCAGGTGGGACTCATTCGCCACCGAGGGTGAATCAGCCCTCCAAAAATCTACAAAATAAAAGGTCAATTATGTAGCTCTAGATCTGCACTTGTCTTCTTGTCAAGTTGACGGAGTCAACTCTACAGAAAACTGACTGTAGGATGTCTCCAAGCTTGAAATAGGGTTTAGTTGACTTGAAACACTTTGTTGACTTCTTGTCCACTTTTCAACACCTAATTGCTTGACAAATTTGTATACAAAATTCTACAAACACACATGCAAAAGGGGAGAATTGGTTAAGGGTTAGAGTACAAGGATTTGCCTTGGTCAAATCCCACTTTGCTAATCAAACCCTTAGTAAATAAATGAAATGAAGAAGGCAATGATAAATAAACAACATGCAAATGTCCTAAACTCACCAAAAACCTTGTTGAAGAAGTCTGAAGATATTTCAATGACTGCTCCAATATGCTTGATGTTTGCTTGATTGAATGATGCTTGAATATAATTGAATGAACTAGTGAATGAATTAACTTGATGAATGCTTGAATGAATGGGGGTTGAAATGAGAAGAAAAAAACTTATTTATACACAATTATGCCCTAATAACCCAATAATACCTCATCGTAGGCAATTTGAATTATTTTGAATTTGGAGCCAAGAGGTACTCATTCACCACCCATGACGAATGGGTCCCACCTTGGGCTTGTAAGGTGTCAGGAATTAACTTTCATTTAATGTTGTTTGTCAGGTTTACATTAAAAAATACACTTAATTAGGTCTTATGAGTGCGTAAAGGGGTCATATAAAGCATAAAAAAGGTGTAAATAGTGATAACAAGCCTAGAAAAGCGTGAAATATTGTACTTTACAACACTTTAGAATAGGACTTGACAAGTCATGAAAAGGTGATTTTTAGGTGAATTGTAATGAGAAGAGTCTACAAAAGTGTAGAAATGTGTTACAACACCTTCACAAGATGTCATAATTTGAATGTTTAGGACCTAATGTGAATGCTTATGTTACATTGCAACATTAAATCAAAGCAAGATAAGTCAAACATCATAGGAGAAAGACCTAAAAAACCATGAAAATGTCAATAATCCATTTTTCTATGGTACACAAACCATCAACTAGAGGAGAGCAATGGTTGGTGATCCAAAGGTGCAAATTAGGGAGGGAAGGCCACAAATGACAAAATCTACAAATAAGAGCATTCTTAGAGTAAAAAGCAATGTTTTCAGCAACCTCCTTACCAAGAGAGATAATAGGAGCACTATCTACACACCGCAAAAGGATGCACAGAGCCCTCCCTAAGCCTCTTAGACTTCACATCATCAACAAAAGAAGGTTGGGGATGAACACCCAGCCCCCCAGTAGAGTTTGAGGAAGCCCAAATCACTCCCAAAATAGCATACGCATTAGGGAAAGGGGCTACCACATCCTTTTTAGCCACCCCTGAACCAATAGTTTTCTCTACCACACTAGCCAAGGGAACAGAGCCAATCGAAGGTCCCACGCCAATAGTCTAAGAAGCTTTGAATCCTTGTTCATATCCACTGAAGAGACAAGCATAGGAACAGGGGAGTTGACGTCGATAACTAAGTTGCAAACAGGTGATAGGGCCTTCACCAACGAGCGAGAGGCTTCCAAAAATGTTCCATTCAAATTATGTGCGGGGTGAGAGGTACCCAGAACAAAGGCATTCAAATTCTGGGCAAGGTGGGAGTTTTCCATCTCGGCCATTATTATCTATTGGAAAATAGAGTGTGTTAAACCTACTCAGGGGTCAACATTTCTTATAGAATTTATTTATGAGACAAATTTCGGAAACAAACATTTTGGGAGCCATTTACATTTAGAATGTGATCTAATGAATTGACAACATGGGCATCATGTGAGTCAAGTTGTAGGAGTTTAACCCTTTTTATCTTTTCTGATTCTTGATTACCATGAATTTAATTCTAGAATAGGGGAGTATATGTTGCAAGTGGAAGTTGAATTATATCATGACATGACAATTAACTAATCTAGATTAATCATGTATCATAATCCCAATGATTCATGTCTCTTTAAATAGCGTTGTTAACTGTATATATTTTCTTTTGAATAAAAATTATTATTCCTAGTTTCATGGGTTAATTTGTAGGACTTTTGGCTATCCTTCATTTCTAATATGTATTTTTACTCGTTTAATATTATTGTAGAGTAGAATTTCAAGAGTTTAGGTATGTTATTAATTATATCTAAAAAAGGATATAATTGTGTATGTGTTCATCAATCTTGGTGTCTCCTTAGACTTTGTGTTTTAGGAGATCATAGAATTTGAAAGAGGGGAATGAGGATTGCGACCCAGCTACGATGCCAATCTCCAATGAAATAGCTCTTTGTTTTCCCTCACTCCTAGTACTCCACTCAATTTTCATTTGCATTACTCTTTGGGCCAAAATATTATTTGATATGAGTAGTTGGGATTGGAGGATAAACCTTGTCACCCAATCTATATGAACACACTACTCTTCAATTCTAAGCTCCTTTCCTACCGCACAACTTCAAATTTTTGAAAATAAATACTATTTATCTCTATTCTACTTTTACTCATATTACCAACTAGCATAGATTGATGAATCTAATTGTTATTCCATTATGTGAGACCCAATATCAAATAGATTTGAATAAGATCAAATATTTAGTTTTTTCTTATGTTATAATGCATGAATTAAGCCATTCAACTTCATATATGTGTTTGGATATAAATTTGATAAATAGAAACAACTGCATGCATTATATCTCTTATATGCTTAAAGAGGATTAAAATTATTGAGTTTTTAAACATTCATAATGAATTATATTGATAAACTTTAAGGATTATATGGGTTAATGGTGGATTTTCTACCACCAATAATTATCATTATTTTATTTATCCTTAATTATCTTATAAAACTATAGTAACAAAAAAAGTTGCATTTTCCTTGATTGCTTGGATAATTGACATTAAAATTGGACCAATGGTGTCTTGGAGTGGTGTTGTGATGTCTTGTACACATTCACACCATTTTAGGACCTTTATATGACTAAATCAGGCTTTAATTTGTCGTTTGCAAAGGTCTTGGGAAGTTTTGTAACACGCTTTCACAATTTTCTAGGACTTATTTGTTCAATTAAGCCTTATGGGATCCTTTCTATATAAAATATGCATAATGTATACCTTGTTTAAGTGTTGTAAAGTGTTTTAAAGCACTTTCACATTTATCTAGGTGGTCCTAATTCATTGTGGTTAAATGGAGTTATTAACCCACCTTTCAGGCCTTAATTTTGACACCTCCCAAGGATCTCTCCCGACAATCATAAATTAAATATCAAATTATTTCATTCCATTAGAATTCAGTACTGGTACGTTGAGCTAGGACCCATTCGCCCTTGATGGCGTATGGATTCTCCTTTAACAAGACCCCCTTTTTCTCAATTGTTCTGGAATGGGTTTTTGGCCCTCTTTCAACTCCTCGAAGCTTGGTCCTGGAATCTTAGCCAAGACCCATTTTCTTTTGGTGGCGAATTGTTCCTCCCTTAATGAGACCTTAATTTTTGAATTTCATTCTAGTGGGAATTTAGTTTTCTTTCTTTCCAGATCTAGTGTCGGCCTTAATTCTTTGAATTTTGGGGTTAATCTCCTAATTTATTATAAATAAGGGGTTAATTCACATAGTTTCACCTTTAGAATTGTTTCAAGAGAGCATCCTAATACTTTACAAGAGCATTATAGAGCACTTCAAGAGCATTTTCAATGCATTTCAAGGTAGAAGTTAGGAATTTATTGCAACAATTCAAGGATCATATCATCATTGAAACAATTCAAGGATCATATCATCATGTTAAGGTTCTAATTGCATCATTTCATGTTCATGCTTCATTATCTTATTTCATCATTTGGTTTAATTACCTACAAGGCGTTTGACTGAGGAAAAGCCCCATTCACTAACAAATGAACAAGTTTTTTATCCTTGAGTGTGTGATTGCAGATTTGCAGGCTGAAGAGCAAGATTATTAAAGTTGTCAAAATTGTCGAAGTTCCAAAGTGCAAGGTCATGGAAAGAACCCTACAGAACTGAATACTGCCTTCCAAAACTTGATAACAGGGATTTCAAGAGTGCAAACATCAAAGTACGGGATCCTAAAATCAACTTTTTGAAACCCTAAAAGGACCCATTCCCCCTGAAGGCGAATGAGTCCTCCATAGCTCAGAAGCAACAACTTTCTAGACAGGTACATAGCTTTTTATAATCTAAAACCATTCCCCGTAGTTGCTATAATAGTTAGCATTGATTTCTAGTTGTTATTGGCATCTTCTTTTACATAATTTGAAGTGAAATTGGTCTTGGAGAATAAGTGATCCATCTCACATTTGGGATTAGATCCTATTTTCTACCATTTCAAAAAAATTACTAACTACCTTATCAGGCCTACTGTAACTTCAAGTGAAGAAATTTTCCCCTATTTCAGGAATTGCCCTTGAGTTTCCTCTACCTAATAATAAGGTTTATCTTATTTCTCTTGAGTTTTCATCCATAGTCATGGGAATTAGTTTCACTCTCTATGGTTAGTGGAAAGTTAACTTAGATTTCCAACATCGTGGATGCATGATTGTATGGAAAAAAAGTGGAATAAAAATATTTTTAGCACTTGAATATATTCATTTCATATCTATTCTTCCTTTTTGAACCTATGGAAGAATAGAGGGATCTAGTATTTAGGTTTTTTGAAACCATATTGGAAGGGTTGACTCAACTTAGAATCTTTAGATCTTTCATGTTCTTTATGGAGTTACAAGCATATTTGATAGGCTTTATAAGTTTCAAGGGTTACATAGTAGGTGTGAAAACTCTTTAAGGTATTATAAAGACTCTAATTATCCATTTTTCATTATAACACGTGTTTGAAAGACTAGGATATGACACATGAAGCTCACTACTGTTAGAATTTTTACCCTTTATGGCTTCCAAAACGTAATTACTTGTGTTTATTTTGATGAATGTGTGTTTCCTTATTATTTCTTGCTTGTTTTTTGTGTTTTCCTTGCAATTACATGATGAAGAATATTTGAATACGTTAGTATCGTCTGGAGGTGTAAAATCATTTTTTGAAGGTTGTTTGGTTTAGTTATAAATTTATATATTTACTCTTGTTGAGCTTAAGGGGAATATCTCTTGGGTTTTATGAATAATCATAATTATCATAATGATGTTATGAGAAATTTTTTACCCGAGACTAAGATACGCCTATGGTTATGTCCATGTAAAATTTTTCCTTACATAATTTTTTTCTCTACAAATTTGATCTTTTAGTATTTGTTCGCCTAAAACTTTACTCGCATCTAAAACTTGGTGTAAAAGTTGTAACCTATAGGGATTGCTATAGATAGAAGGAAGACTGTTGACTTTTTTTATAACAATAAAAACCAATGGCCAACATATAAAGATTGAAAACTTTCTAAGTAGAGATGAAATTATTTATGCATTTGAGGTTGAGATTGATGCAATTGCAACTAGGTTCTCTTATGAACGCTTTTTCCTAAAAAATAATTGATGAATTATTGACTTAAGATGAGTTCCTTCAATATAATTCGTAGACACACAACTCAAGACTTTTGATATTGAATTTGATGGCTAATGAACATATTTTAGGACTCCATTTGGGAAGTGGCATATCTATAAATAAAATTGGGAGGACCAAGCTACAAGTGTCATTGTGTCTATTAGAAAAGATTAAGTGGCCTAGTTGAGAAAAACAACACTTTAATGAAATGGAGTGTCCTATTCTAATGTGAGGGATAGAGTAGATATATGAAGTTTTTTTATTTAGAGTTATAGATGATTAGTGTACTAAATGAGTTAAATCAAGTCCTAAGACCATGAATTTATAAAATCCACACTGTAAAGTGCCATATCTACATATCACCAAGAGTGTAGAGAACATACTTTTATCCATTCTATTTAACCCCCATTTAGTGTGCATACAAATCTATATGAGAAAGCATGCCAAATTAGAAATAAAATAAATAAATTAACATGAAAAGGATAATCTATTCGGGTAAACCCACAAAGTTGGTTTACAATTTGAGTGAGGAAGGAAAAGTGGCAAAAAACAACCCCATACAAAAAAAAATGGTTTTTGGCGTTCGAATGAACCCTTTGGTTCGAGCAAACCAAAAAAGGATTCGAATGAACCCCGGTTCCTCCGAACTAGTTAAATGCAAGGTGGACCCCATTCCCACCAAAAAAACAAAGAAAAATAGTTTTTGAGAGGGGGTTCGCTCGAACCCCCTTATTCCCACCTTGTCATCCTCTGGCATCAAAAAAGTCCAGACTTTTTCTGTTTTGAAGCTCGGGTTGAGGATGAAAATGGAGGAGACTTCACAAACTCAATTGGAATTAGGTAGTCCTCGAAACGAGCTATCCAGTGACTATAATTTTAATATGTTTTTGTTTTATTATGTATTTTTTTTAGTTTTATTAAACATAGGTTTTTCATCGAAAATCAAGCTCTTTGTTCTGCACATGTGGAAAAAAAGCAGATTATAATAAAAATGAAAAATATGAGTGCACCAAATATTGAAGTCCTTGATCTAACAAAAAAAAAAAGAATTTCGATACATACAAAAAATGTTACGCGTTATACAGTCTGCCTATGTTTGAATTGTAATTGGTTTGACTTCAAAACTTGATGAAAGAAAAAATATTCAATAAAAAACTATCTAACGAAGTGGAAGCACTAGATATCGGAGTTACAAATCCAAATTCGAAAGAATTATAATTTTATCCTATATGGAAAAATATTTATGTGTTATACGGTGAGCGTCGCTCTTTAAAAATGTTGTTTTATAAAAAAACTCATTTTCGAAGGAGATGGAAGAAGTGCAATCTGATTCCAAAAAAATTGAAAAAAATATATTTAGAATCTACAGAAAAAATTTCATGAAACTCTAGTTTGCATCAGCTTCAAATTCCTCACGGTTTAGCCGCTATAGGTGCCCGAAAGTGAAGATCTAGTTAGAAAAAATTATTTCAATGTCTAGTTTGGCCACAAATTGTGAACCAGTGTTGTGGGATCACCCATTTGGATTGTAGGTATTTAGAAAACTCAATCAAGAATGTATTCCCTATGTCCCCAATATATACTAGATATCCATTGGGCTTGTCATGTACAATTGAAGAAAAAACATGTAAACCTAATAATTATCATTCATATGCATTAATAATATGATCTTAGTAATAATATACCCCATTTAATTATGTTAAGTATAGAGGAGTTCCCATAAATCAACAAGAAAAAATTAGCTAAAACTAAATTCAAATGTGTAACAATAATTGATAACTAAGCTTGTTAAAACTATGCCTAGAGAATGTGTACCAAGTGTACACTTATCTATGTGTGAAATTGGTGTATTGGAACATATAATAAATATTTATCCTTGATGGGAGAAAGCATGAGCATATAGAACCTACAAAAGTAAGTGAACATGTTACCCCAAGGACCAAAGGTCAAGTAAGAGAATTTAAAGAACGTGGGCATAATATATGCAAACATAATATTATAACATGCAATTTTAAATTTAAGTGGGTGATATGCATAAATAAGGGAATAACAAATAATATTTGTGAATTCAAGAATTGATGGTTCAACCTCAAAAGAGACAAGAGACTTGGCAAACAAATTATCACCCCATGTGGAACTAACCTCCACAATTCCATGATACACATATGGTGATAATGATGGTGGATGTTTATAAAATTTATTTATATGCACAAAAGTGATGTACAAAGGTGAAAAATGTATTGCTATCTTTAGAGAATTAAGTTGAGATTTTGTGCCTTATATTACATATTCTATTTTATATAAACTCTATTTGGTATTTTCATATAGTTTTTTTGGTTCACTAGGGAAAATTACCATGAGAATATATTTCAAATTTACTAATTTTTTGCTCATTTATTATTTTTAGGTACCAATTTTTATATTATAATGCTCACTAGAGATCTATGTTCAATCGTCATACCACCATATTGCATGTAATTAATCCTCTCTTGTAAGTATATTTATCATTTATACCCACTATACTTCTATGTAGTTTTATGTTGGCATTATGCAACATGTAGTCTAATTTTTTTCTTAAACTAATACAATCACTATACTTCTATGATTGAGATGATTCTTATCATCCACTTCCACTTGGTTAAACTCGTTGAATATTTATGTATTGGGAAGAGATCAATGCAGATTTTGATTTGGAAATGCTATAAATTTGTTCCCATTATTAATACCCTCTCTTTAAATCACATTATTAGGTTCATCCCGCAATACTCGGTCCTAAACTTGGGAAATCATTTTTCTGAAAGCATCGAGGAAATTTTTTTCAACCACCTTCATTCAAAGATACTTCTTCGAACAAAGGCCCGTCGTTCAAAGATCCTAGCGTAGATGTACCTTTGATTGGATGTTGACCTTCAAGTGAAGATCCTCTTAGATCTAAGTTTGAACTTTGAGAGAAGATCCTCTTTGATCAAAGGTTGAACTTCGAGTGAAGATCCTCTTCATTTCGAGGTCTTGAGACATCGAAAAATAATAGTAAAATAATACCTCCAAGTAAAAGTGGCCTCTTATTAATTTTTGAAAGGTATATGAATTTAAAATTGTCAGTTTTTCATTTGTGTTCATTTTATCAATCCAAGTTTGCAACAATGGCAGACATTTTATTTTATCATAGAGATTGGATCCCACTTATATAGGTGGCTTTGAGAAAAATTTTGCACAGTGTCCAGTCAACCATTTGCAAGTTTTCCTACCATTTTCAACAAGTACACCCTAATTTTTGGCATGTAATTTTTTATTTCCTAATTTAAATTGTATTTAGAAACCATATTTTACAACTAATTTCTTCATTTCCTAATTTAAATTGCAACTTGAAACCCTAATTTACATGTATTGTAATTGCTCCATTTCTAAATATAAATTTTATTTTGTAACCCTAATTTTATATGTAACTTTGAAACCCTAATTTACACATTGTAGTTTATTGATTTTCAAATTTAAATTATATTTTGAAACCCTAATTTTACATTTAATTTTAAAACCCTAATTGACACATTACAATTTCTTTATTTCCAAATTTAAATTATATTTTGAAACCCCAATTTTACATGTAATTTTGAAACCCTATTTCATATATAATTTTGAAACCCTATTTTGTACATGTAAATATTCAAACCCTAATTTCATAGAAATCTTCAAACCCTAATTGAAACCCTAATCCTCATATAAATCTTCAAACCCTAATTTACATGCAAATCTTCAAATCTCCTATATTTTACCTAATGATACGACCTATTCCTCAACCTCTTCCCTTGTAGACTCCTTAACAAACCTCCTTATCACCCATCCTAAGGGGCTATAAATATTATGTAAGTTAGAAGATATATTTTCCATTCTCATTCCTCTCCACAACCTAGTTCACCTTCCTTCATCCCTCCTTCCCAACCTACCTCATTTCCTTTCCTACCCCTCAAGATTCTTTCACCTAAATTTCTATGCATAATCCTCTCATCCTACTAACATCCCTACCTCTTTTTCTCTCCTTCTATTGGACTCGGGTATCTTTGATCTCCTCCCTTTTTCCAAATAATTTACTTCCTACTCCTATGTTCCACCCTCTCAACCCTTACCCTTCACTTATCTCACCTATTTATCACTTACCACCACAACAATTCCTAGAATTTCCACAATCATGTCCTATTTTAATGAAGTTAGCATCTCTCGCCCTTAATGTCCCAACCTCCTGTATTGACCTTTTTTGTTACCAACTACCTCAAGACATGGGATCAACACAATGAAAGTAAGCCACTCTCCTATCACCTTCTATGCTAGAGGCTAAAACCCCAGACCTCCTCCACACCCTCTTTCCTTAGTCATAATATTCACCCAATCCCACCATAATTCATTATTCCAAACTTTGAAATGTATAATAATAGGATAAGAAATTTTGACCCATATTTCAACATTCATATCCACATGTATTGATCATTAGAATGATGATAAATTTATATTTATTTATTTAAATTCCCTTAATAAACTAGCTTTCGAATGGTTCTACTCTTTATGTTTCTTAAATATTATATATATATTTCTCTATAATTCTTATGTATATTTTCATGGAATACAAGTTCAATTGAACATATGTAGGCATACAAGTTTTTCTTTCATCCTTGTATATTGTAGATAAAGCCCAAATTAGAAGGTGAGAAAAAGACATTCCAGTTAACGGTAGCGTTTTTGTACATGTGGAAGGCAAAGGATAAGATAACGACGTGTGAGGCTTTGGTTAAAGTTAGATGTATTAATAATAATTACATGGAAAATGTATATACAAGGCCGAAGAACGGGTAGGCCGCTGAAAAATGGCCTCTCTCTCTGCCTCTCTACACAATGAATTAATCAGAAAAGCTTGCCGGCAAATTTGGAGGCAGAATCTGCAAGAGGGGAATGAGGATCGCGACCCAGCTGCAATGCCAATCTCCAATGAAATAGCTCTCCGTTTTCTCTCACCTCTGGATCTGTCTCTTTCAGAGTGTCTGAGATGGAGGAGTCCAACAAGTGGTAGAATCCTGCGCAGTTTCTGTACATCTCAAACACCATTCCAATCTGACCTGCATGGCTCAGCGTGTTGCCCACCACGCCGAAAACGCCCGCCACCATCGACATGGATAACAAGGCCCCATTCAAATTCAATGCCCCTGCAATCCCAGTGAGCAATGGGCCGGCTATTGCAAGAATACTGTTTACTCCCAATACTTTGCGGCTGAGGCCCACGAACTCTGCAATATCACCACTTTTAAGCATCTCCGAAACACCTCTCAACTCGGTTTCCAGCTCTGCACTCCATCCATTGATGGTTTTGTTCTTGTCACTTTGGGGTTGGGTTTGATGATTTTGTTCTTCTCCTTGTTGTCGAGGCCACCACACTGTTGGTTGTACGACCTTGGGAAATTTGTCCAGCATACCGGGGAAGAGAGGCAGAGGAAAAGCCTCATCCAGTGCAAGCACCGCTTTGTAGGCCTTGGCGAGGAAGGAGTCTGCACTCTTCTCCTGCCGAAGGTGGGGAGGCAGAGCGAGGTTTGTGTGGATGTCAGTGTTGAGCTGGCGGAAGAGCCGCGCCGCCATTCTCTGCTCCTCCGCTAACTGCGAAGGCTGCATTTTGTTCACACCGCACATCAAAGCTGAGGAGAGACCATACAAAAGTGTGGCCACAACATTATTACTATTATTATTGGGTAAAGCCTGGAGAATGAGCGCCGCCAGCGTGATGTTGGTGAGGGAAGGGAGGAGGAGTTTGTTCCATCCGTCTCTTTGCTGTGCGAGGACAGCGTGCATTTCTGCCCGGTCTGCCGCTGCTGCCGCCACCAAACGCAGCTTTGCCAAAACCATCTCTTCATCGTCGTTATCTTTATTGGGGTTTTGGTCGATGTGATGGTCTTCTGGCCATGAAAACTTGGTTAGCGGGCGTATGAACAAGTCAACTTGCTTCTGCTGCAGGTAGCTTGTGCTTGGACCATCCAACGAAGCCACAACCCTTGCAGCGCCATGGCCATGACGACGATCAAGATTTATACGCCATGATTTATTTGCATAATTCGCCAATCCTACACAACCATGTTTCTGTGTCTGCAAAGCTGTGTTACTCTTAACGGCTCTTGTTAGCTTGAGAGCCTCCATAATTGCGCGTTTCTCCCTTTCCCTGTATCAATTTGATGAAAACGATCAATCCTCAGGTGTATATGGAAAATATTTGAAAGGCCAATTCCAATTAAAGCAGACAACGAAGATGAATAATGGAAATGTGGGGCGGGCATTTTATAAGGATTCTAGTCTCCACTCGGACCCATTCCTTTCTATTCCCTACTGTTGACAGAAACAGAGTTGGACTTTGTATAAGTCCCAATTAAAAATGTTTGAACCAGTCAAACTTGACCCGGCCTCCTTTCAGTTTTAAGATCCATTTCGTACCGTATGGGAACGATTGTCTTTACTCATGAACGGGATTTTCTCAATAATTTTACTTAATAAAATATAATTTTATTTATAAAACGGGATTTTCTCAATAATTTTATTTAATAAAACATAAATATCATATATATATATATAATCTCAAGAAATATCATTATAGAGATATTTTATTTAATGTGTGTATATATTATTTGTGTGGAATATTGACAAAATTAAATAGAATGATATCTCTCGACATAATTTATATATATATTTATGAAAGATATGTATGGTAGAAAACAATATAATAAAATAAAAATTTATTATGTTATTAAGATGTATTTCGTACCGTATGGGAATAATAGTCTTGATGACTCTTGAGCGGGATTTTCTCAAATTTTCCTCAATATTGTCGGGTCATTCTTTTAAAAAGAAGATAATCAAATATAATTTTCATTGTAGAGAGAAAAGTAAAACAACATAATAATTTATCGTAAAATTCTTATATAAAATTATGGTATATCTATAGAGAAAGGGTGGGTAAAGGTAGGTTTCTGGAAAGGTTCAAAATCCTTTTACAAAAGGGAATTCAAATATAAAAAGAGGGTCCATTCTACGAGCATGAAATTAATGTAAATCCAACAACACACTAGCAACAAACCACTGCCAACATGTTACTCTTGCATAATGGATGCCTCCTTACAGCTTTAACATCCATTTTGTACCATATGGGAATAATAGTCTTGACTTGACTGCTCGTCTGTCCAATTTTCTTGAGATTTTCTCAATATTGTAATTTCAAGAATTTTAGTTGGTCCTTTTAAAAAGAAGATAATAAAGTATAATTTTCTTTATAAAATGAAAGGTGGAGAAAAACAAAACAGCAGTAAATTTCTAATATAAATTATAGTATAGATTGTGAGAAAGGGGGGTAAAGGTAAGCTTTTGAAAAGGTTCAAAGCTTTTGACAACAACAAGTTTACCTATAGTAAGACAATCGAATATACAAATATGAAATTAATGTAAACCCAACAAAACACTAGCTAAAAAAATGAATAAATAGCTATAAACATGTTCTTACTTAATAGGCACATCCCCAATTAGAGACATTGTTGGCTAATGCCCTAATTTATAGGTATCCCAATTTCTTGTTTACCTTTGTTTCCTAATTTGTCCCTTGCTGATTATTAAAATAGGATTCTCTAAATTTCATGGGCCACATTAAAA
>VDFB02360281.1:0-10825 GCA_007258455.2 Sequoia sempervirens
ATATTGTGGTATTTAACTAATTATACGTCATTTGTGAATTTCAATTTTTTTTGATACAGTAGGTCGAGAGTGGGATGCACTACATTTGTACATCACCAACAATATTGATTGTATGACAGTATGGATTGAACGATGTCAGCAATCTGGTCATGCATTAACATGGGAAGGTGTGGCTTCATTGGTTAAAGAAGCTCATCGTAATGGAGATTCCAATGTTACGCAAAGGGAAATTGATTTAGCATGTGGTTTAAGAGATAAACAGGTATGTATAAATATATTAATCACCCATATTATTTAATTATTTTCAATTATATTAATGTATATATATGTTGAGATTATTTTCTTTGCATACATTCGGCCAAGAATAAATATGTTTATCAAATGACGATATTGCAATAATTTTTACATGTTTGACATATTGCAAGTGAAACACCACAAGGCTATGTGGTGCAATGATCATAAATTTTGAATCAAAATTTTGGATGATATGAAGAAAACTTGTGATTCTGGTATAGCTGCAATCTTTCAGGTGACTAATGTTTCATCTAGAAGCGACATACATCCAGAAGTCTCAGAAAATCGATACTATGGGATTTTGAATGATATACTTGAGTGTGACTTTAAGTCCTTCAGATTAATTTTTTTCGTCATCCTATGGTGTAGGCTACGATTGAATGAAAATGATCCTGAGAGAACTATTATTGAACATGATAATGGATTTACCATGGTTAATACAAGGTTGATCGAGTGAGCTGGAAATGAGCCCTATGTTCTGCCAAGCTAATGCGAGTACGTATTTTACTCAGAGGTTCTAGGTAAATCGGGCTAGTCATTTGTTGTTAGACATGATCCAAGAGGAAGGCTGGTAAAGTATAATATGGTGGAAGAAGAAGATACCAAAGAACTAGAAGATGATGTAGATGATGATCAGGACCAACAATTAGTTGATGATGTCCCTGACGAAGATGTCAAAGAGGAGGAACTAGATCATGATGATGTAGGAGTTAATGTTCATTAAGATGATATCCGTGTGGATGATGACATTATCGAAACTAATATCGATGATGATGATGATGATATGACCAATCCTTACAATGTTGAATCTGGATCAGATTATACAGACAAAGAGTTGGATGAAGAAGAAGATCAATGACATTGAAATGTATAAGCGCGAATATATTATCTATTTGATATTAATTTCTTGATAGAATTATATTTTGACTTATGTGGTTACATAATTAATTCATGATGTTTTTAATTTTATGCCATTACAATTAATTTAATGATGTACTTTTAATGTTTGGAAAGGTCAAAAAATTAAAACATTTCAATAGTGATGTTAACAACCTTGCAATTAGTGTGTTTTATGTTTCATGTGATCATAAAAGATTAAAAAGTCAGTTGTAGAGGTGGTTGTTCAGTGGTTGACATGTAAAGGCCTTTAAAAGGAATAAAGTGATCATTGTAATGGTTGTTGATGGTTGACGATTTAAAATAGAAGCTCTTGACATTCAAAAATCTATGTTTTTCTTCAAAGTTTTGATATTTTTCTTGTTATGCAGCACTGTACGGTCACATGCAGCCATATTTTGATGTGAAATCAATTCCAAGTCATGAAGATATGTGTTAGCTTTGATTTGAATCTAATTTGAGGGCTTAATATGTTGATTTGAGTTAGAAAGATTCATTTCTTTGCATACAGCCCGGTTACACTGTTTTTGAGGGTTTTGTAGTCCAAACATGATATAAAGGGGCTCTTACACTTTTTGTGATTACTGTAGTTTGTGTAAGAGGCCCCATGGATATTGTTGTAATTGTAGGATGCATGAATAGGGAATAGGATGAGAAATAAAGAAGTTATAGCTACTATCCTCAAGAGTTTTGTGAAGAAAAGCATGTGAAATGAGAGGTTCAAGCCTAGGTTTCAACAAAACATGTATGGTAGATCTGGATTTTATGATTTTATCCATTTGTGACTCTAATGGGTTGTTTCTAAACACTGAATATAAATGATATACATACACACACACACACGCATTACATATATATATATATATGGGTGAAGCCACAATAGTGGTTTACAATTGAAGTGAGGAAGGAAAAATCACAAAAAATGAATGCATGGAAAAAAACTTAATTTTAGGGGTTCATACGAACCTATTGGTTCGATCGAACCCATTAGGGGTTCGCTAGAACCTGGGTTCAGGCAAACAATTTTAATGCTTTCCCGCCAAAAAAAGAAATAAAACCCCTTATAAAAGGGGGGTTCGAATGAACCCTGGTTCGAGCGAACCCCTAGGGGTTCATTCGAACCCCCCTTATTCATCATCCCCCCTGAGACACACAAAAAACCCTGAATTTTGGCACTTCAGAGCACGAGTTGAGGATGAAAATGGATGAATCTTCACAAACCTAACTGAATCAAAGAAATCCTCGCAACGTTTCATCCAATGAATATAATTTTAATGTGTTTTTGGTTTTATTATGTATTTGTTTTTAGTTTTATTAAACATAGATTTTTCATCTAAATGAAGGTCTATTTTGCAGATTATCAAAAAAAAAATTAAAAATATGAGTACGCCAAATGTTTAAGTCCTTGATCCAAAAAAAAAAAAGAGAATTTTGATATATACAAAAAAAGTTATGCTTTATACGGTCGCGCTATGTTTGAATTTTAATTGGTTTGACTTTAAAACTTGATTGAGAAAAAATATTCAATAAAAAAATATCTGTAACCATGAAGCAATCTAGGATATCATAGCTTATGAATCTAAATTCAAAAGAATCTGAATTTTATCCTTCCATGGAAAAAAAGTTATACATTATAATGGCAGGTAAGTCACTTTTTAAAAATGTTGGTTTTTGAAAAAAAAAGTTTTCATGGGATATGGAAAAAGAAGTGGAATCTGATTCCAAAAAATTTGGAAAAAATATTTTTTATAATCTGCAGACAAATTGTGACGACACTCTAGTTTGCATCATCTTCAAATCTTTCCAACATTTAGTCAGCCATAAAAAGTCCTCAATGAAGATTTATTAAAAAATAATAATTTCTAATCATTTCATTTTGGCCAAAAATTGTAAACCACTATTGTGATCATCTAAATATATATATATATATATATATATATATATATATATATATATATATATATATATATATATATATATATATAGATATATGTATATATTTATATATGTATGTATGCATGTATGTGTGTATGTATGTATGTATGTATATGTATTTTTAAATGTAAATGTAAATGCAATTACTGGATGCTCTCCTAGAACAATAAATGCAACATATCATTAAAGAAATCTATATCTATGCATATAAATGTGTATTTCTAAATGCAAGTGTAAATGCAAAGAGCATATGGTTTTGTAGTGTTAAAGACAACATATCCATAAATTAATGTAATTGAAATTTAAAGTCTTCAACACATATAATATGAAATTGATCAAACTATTAAACTACATGAGAAACAAATGACACACAGTAAATGCATGTATGTGTATTTGTAAACGTGGCGTAAAATAAATAAGAATAATGAAAATTATAAAAGAATATACGAAAGGTTTAGAGTTTAGAGGGGAGAGAGATAGAGGGTAGAGGGTTTAAGGGTTTGAGTTTAAGGGTTAATGGTTTAGGTGTGTGGGTTAAAGCAGAGGGTGTTGGTTTGTTTTTACACCGTGAATCAGTTGGTCTTCTAATCTACCTATGGGATTGCCAATTCCAATCAAGGGCAGCTCAAAGGACCTCAACCAACTGATGAGGACTTTAAAAAGTCTCCTACACTTTGGGCTCTGCAAGACCCGGGAGGGTGAACCCTTAATGTGTTTACAACCTCTGCACCAATATCATAAACAACATTAACACATAACAGATAATCCCATTGAATAGCTCAACACAATAGGATAATATTGAATAAAATTGGTTGTTCACCTATAATATCAACTATGTGGAGCATGAGATAACTACAACACAATCCATAGTAAAATATAGTCAATAATTTGCAATTTGTAGCAAGCTTTAGGAAAAGACTAACAATTGTTGAACTACACAAATAAGTACAACTTAGATCAGTGTCATATATCCATTGCAGGAGTCAAATTCATAAGCATCTAAAGGTTTATGACAGATTTAATACATAACATATAACTTATAAGATCCCTGACAATATTGCACTACAATTTCATCAGTATGCATTCTCACCCAATACTACTTATCAAATCCTTATACAAAACATATTCGCCTACAATCCCATTCAAGCATTTTAATTAATTCTTTGAATTTAAGCTAAAATAAGGATTATACACACCACAATAGTGATATGAATCCCTCTCTCTCTCACTAAATCCCTCTATCTCTCTCCCCTCTACCCATACCCCTAAACCCTAAACCTCTTAAACCTCTACCCCACCCTCTCTCAATTCTCTCCTCCTACCCTCTCTCCTCCCTCTCTTAGGAGCCTTTTGATGATTTTGACGCATTTCGAGGAGTTTCTTTATTTGAATCCTGAATCGAATCAACTTGACTGAATTTGAATCCCGGACCCTGAATTTCGAATCGAATCCTGGATTTCGATATGGACTTTTTATCGATTTTTCCGATGCTGATTCGAAAGCCGATTTTCCGGATTTTGATGATGATTTCGATTTTTTCCGACGGGACTCGATGATTTCCGGACTTCCGGATGATTCTTTTCTTTCGATTCTCCCTCTCTCTCTCACTAAATCCCTCTTATCTCTCCCCCTACCCATAACCCTACACCCTTAACCCTTAAACTCCAAACCCTTAAACCCTCTACTCTCTACCCTCTAACTCACAACTCTCTCTCTCTATATCTCTCCCCTCTACACTTAACCCTAAACCTCAAACCCTTAACCCTTAAACTCTAAACCCTTAATATTAGGTGTGTATTCAAACATTATAAAAGTATAAATTTTTGGAGTTCTATTAGGAATTGAATGATAAATGACAATGAATGGAAAAATCTAAGGCACTTTAATATTTTCAACTAAAAATTTAGAGTTCAATTAGGATTAGTGTTCACTTAGGGCCACTCTTAGGTCCACCTAATGTCTCAATTTAAGCTAGGATTGAGGATGAGGTTGGGCTCTATAATTAAGGCTATGAATCCAATAAGAGTCTCAAATAGGTCAAGGTTAAGGCTGGGGCTGGGGCTAAGGTCCACAGGATTAGAATTAGTGTCAGGCTAGGGATTAGAGTTCAACCGGTGAGTTCAAAAGCTAGGCTATGGTACAATTAGGGACTAGTGTTCAATAAAATGTCCAATTAGGGCTAATAATTTAATTAAGGTTAGCTCTTTAAAGTTCACCAGGGCTTGGGCTAGGGCTCTGATTAGATTTAGGCTTCTAGGGTTTGCCAGAGTTAGGTGAGGGTTAGGGCAGAATCCACCATGCCAGTGGTCAATTACAATTAGATTTAGTGTCTAATCGGTAGCAAGGGTTAGAGTCCAAATAGGGTTAGGGTTTAACTAGGGTTAGGATTAGAATAGAATAAAGTTTTGTGTTTAATTATGATATCTAGAATTTAGTATAATTTTAGAAAATGAAATTATTTGGACACAAAGAAAAAAAAATAGAAAAGTTGATTTTATATAGATCTTATTTCTTAATTTATTCTAAAATTATAATTAATAATTGTTTAATTAATATAAAATGAATATCTAATTTAATTTAATTTAATTGTATTAGATAATTAGTAAAACTAAATAGATAATAAATATTTTATGAATTTAAAAAATTAGAATTTAGTTTAATTTTATTTGTAATGTCAAATATTAAAATTTTAGATTAAAATACTTAATTTATTTTAAAATATTTATAATTAATGTTCAATTTATAAACTAATATTCATACATTAATAAATATAACCCGTGGCATAATGTATTAAATATGCATCAAAGTATTTATCATTCCATCGGCTTCACCGGATGAGACACGTGGCACTCGCCCGTGATATCATGATCTTGCAATTTCCAATTGCGGGATGGCGGGGAACGACTGAGATGCGGCCAGACTCAACTTCTAATCTCCTATCGTAGATCTTCTTTGACTTGACAAGTTGCCCTAATTTCTCTGCTTTTGCTCATTTTTAATGAATTTCCCCCCAGCCTTGTCAAATATTTCATTTTAATTTTTTTGCTTTGGAAGCAATGAAACATTTAAAATATATCGCACAAAAATTTCCTCGGGCACCACCTTGTACAGTCCACGTGGCACCCGCCCGTGATTTCACAATCAACCAAAGCACCATCGTGGGATGGCGGGGAACGACTCAGATCAAAGGACAGTTGATGAACGTACGCACAAATTTGATCCCCCATATGGGACACATGTCACCCTCTCCTGATATCGCCATCCTACAATTCCTGATCATGGGATGGCGGGAAATCGTTGATCTTGAAGGAATTTTGATCGATGGCAGCATGAATTTCATCCTTCTGAAAAATAAAACATTCATTAAAGGGCAAGGGGACATTACTAGGCAGATGGAAAACAATGACATAATTTTTTAAAATGTTAGACAGGCCAACTGTGACTTAGGAAAATAAAACCTATAGAGGAAATAAAATATTAAGACCAAAGGGACCAAGCCTAGATAGAACGATGGGGCATGTTTTAAAACCCTTCAAAAAAGGTAACAAGCAAAATAGATCCCGAACCAAGGCATTAGGTAAACACAAGGGTTTAAGATGAAGACAAAGCTAAAACCCCAGCCCTAAGAAATTTTCCAACACCATGAAAGACCAGTGACATAAGGCAGGGCATGAGTGAAACATTAGGAACAAAGTTTGAAGTTCCATCAGTACATGAGAACCTCTAAATGTTATATGAAAAAAACATAAATACATTCATGAAGAAGTGAAATAAGTAGTATTTTTTTGTTTCAAATAAAATATCACAACTCTCCACTATAAGTATATCATTTAAAAAATAAAATGCTCATTTAATAAAATAAGACACTCATTTAAACAAGTATTGTTATCATAGTGAAAAAATATTGTTCTTATGTGTACAACAATTGGGGTAGCAATGTACATGTTGGTATCTTTTTTTACTACTCAAAAATGTAACCAGGTTTGTCTTTTAATCTACCTATGGAATTACCAATTCCAATTAAGGGTAGCTCGAAGGACCTAGACCAACTAACGAGGACTTGAACAAAGCCTCCTACAGTTCAGGCTCTGCAAGACCCGGGAGGGGGATACCTTAATGTGTTTACAACCTCTGCACCATTATCATAAACAACATTAACACTAACAGATAATCTCACTTAATAGCTCAACATGAGAGGATAATACTGAATTAAATTGGATGTTCATCAGTAATATCAACTATCTGGTGCATGAGATAATTACAACACAATCCATAATATAAGATAGTCATTGATTTGCAATTTGTAGCAAGCTCTAGGAAAAGACAAAAAAATACTGAATCATACGGGTAATTACAACTTAGATCAATGCCATATATCCATTTCAGGAGTCAAATTCATAAGTATCTAAAGATATATGACAGATTTAACACATAACATATGAAATCCTCGACAAGATTGCATTACAATCTCATCAACATGTATTCTAACTCAATACTACTTATCAAATCATTATACATAACATATTTTCCTATAATCCCATTCAAGCATTTTAATTAATTCCTTGAATTAAAGCTAAAATAGAATCATACACACCACAATAGTGAGATGAATGAAACAACCCTTAGTTATTTATTCAAAGTTCAGATATGCATGTACAGTGGAGAGACATGAGTTTGAATTTATCACTACAACTCAAATTCTAGTACTATTATATAACATTAAATCCCCATGAACTCAAAACTTGTTACAAAATGACTCAAAATCTAAATTGCATTTTTCTCTAAAACCATCGATCTTTACAATTCGCTCTGCAACTTCACCTAGACTCGACCAAAATTATCTAACTTGCTAACCCATACTTCTGGCCTTGAAATCCTTCTTATAGAAAATGAAGGAGCAAATAAGCATCAGGCCAAAAAGTACACATGTCAACAGCCAATTGGAGCACCTGGTGATATTCCAAAAATCATTACAACAACAATCACCCTAAAAAATATTCTTGTTCATCATGTCAGCTGAGAAAAGTTGATGCAATAACAAAAAACCACAAGAAACCCATGTCGAGAATGTCATCAATGCAAAATTGGAACTGTTGTAACCACAACATCTAATTTACCACTTGTTAGCAGCTCATTCCTTTTACTCTTCCTCAGTCAAATACTTAGCTACCCATTCTTGGTATTCTTCATTAGTCAGCCAGTCAAAATTAATCACCTCATTTACCTTTGTACTATAAGGCATGTATTTTACCGCTACCTAATTTGCATCTCTTTCAAAAGATTCTAAAAATGAGCTAGTACTAATAATCTTATCCATACAACTCACCAACAAATCATAATCTAAGTCATCACAAATTAATTTAATTTGATCATTGATGACCTTACTTGCTTGATCCTGCCATTGTTGGAGTGTTCTGATTTTCCCCTGCTCATCAATTATATCAGGTAACAATGTGTTACCCCAATCATTGAAATTCTTCACCAAATCCCTAATCTTCCTACTCAAGTCATCTAGTAAGGTCTGAAAACCTTGCAATGATTTTACTAACACATGAGTAGGCTTTAATGATTGGGGCCTATTATTTATATCAAACCTTGAGGCTTTATACATGATATCCAGATCACTGGCCCTAGGGATCCAATTTTCAATTATTGGTATCACTACCTTCTGATCCCTATCAATATTCTTTATTGCTTCCAATAGCAAAGAATATAAAGAATGTATAGATAGAAATTTACTATCTACCTTTTCATTTAAATGCCTCAAGACAGTAGTAACAATCTCCTTTTCCTTTGAAAGAAATCCCTCCTCTCTTACCTTTACCGATGTCTGTAATTCATCAATTTTTTGCATGAGCTTCTTATTCATAGGATCAACAGAGCACTTTGTTTCTTCATCAATTTATTCTAAAGGAGGGGTGAGGGCAAGATTCTGACTAGGAGACCCTGGTGTGGAAACAATTGGAGAAGCAGGAGGCACTGACCATGCTGTGGAAGGTAATGTACTGGTCCCTAGAGCACTTAATGTCTCCCCAATCTGTCTATACCTGAACCTTTCCACCTCAGTTTTCAACTCAACATTCCTCTGTTGCATCTTGTTGTATTCTTCAATCAAAATGTTATACTTCTCCATTAGGCTTTTCTTTTCAGCCTCCTCCCTTTCAGCACTCTTTTGGGCCAATTTGGCCACATTCACAGTCAAATTAGTGGCCTCAATGGTTGAGGTATCTAAAGCTCTCTTTATTATTAATCCTCATCTGAAATTTTGATTAATATTAGAAACATCTGGTTTTCTCCCTTGTGGGGCCAATGCCCAAATTTTCAAAGTTTCATCCTCATTGAAGGCGGATTTTTGAAATGCTACCTTGACTTCTTCTTCAGAATCTTGAAAGGGATTCTTGGACTTCATAATAGCATTAAAGGCTACTGCATCTGTAATGTCCCATTCAGGTAGAATCAATACACTAGACTGACTCACTAGTTTTCTTCCTTCTTCAGGAGTGATGTTCTTGAATTCTTCCATTAATTCAGCTTTTACCTCCTCATCATTCTCCTGGTCTGACTTTTCAAGCCTTAGTTCTCTTCTCTACCTACATTTATCTTGATATTCTTCAAATTTCATCCTCTATACCAATTGCAAGAATACAGGAGTTTTTACAAATGTATTATCATCTAGAAACTCCTTACATGCTTCCATCCTTGCATCTTGTACACTTTTTCCTTTCATATCTAAATCGGATAAAACCAATTCAGCTAGCCTAGGAGGGGAAGGCATACCAACCAGCATGTCCTGATCAGTAACAATAATCTCATCCATCAAATCCTTCTGTGGTTGATCAATTCTTTTCCTCTTAGGGCTTGGATCAGATGGTGGTGATGAGGGATTATCTTCTGGTGATGATTCTAAATCAATGATTTTGATTGCCCTAGGCACTTTGAATTTTGGACCTGGTTGTGGAGGTACCTTCATTATTTGCTTTCCTTTTCTATCCACTTCTTCCTCATCACTGCTACTATCCTTTTTCCTCCTATAAATTGGCCACCTTTCTGTAGGCTGGTATACTGGCCTTGTTTCAATTGGCCAAACACCTTGTTCTTGTACACCCAGACTCAATTTTATGTTTATCTTTTTGGTTCTCAAGGTGCCTATAACCTCTTTGAAGTTCTCCATCAAAAAAATCAATTTTCTTATGGTGGGGACTGAACTCCAACAGTGGATCATACTTGGGATCCATTTTATGCACAACATCTAGTAGCTTACTATAAGCTATCCATTTCTCCTTGTTCAACTCCTGTCTATTTAGGTCGAACTCATTTCTAATCAGGTCCTGAGGGAAGTTGAACTCATGCACAAATTTTCCAACTTTTATTCTTTGTCTAAAAAGAGAAAAGAAACCCTTAGGATCATGTTGCTGCTTTGGACTACATCTCAAATGGTAATCAGCAAAGAATTTATCGAAATGTGTTCAGCCTCCCTTTGAAAATGCAAAATCAGACACCACTGTATAATCTAGAAAAAATGTTCCCTTACCCCTTCTAGTGAGGTTTTCCTCATGAATACAACCTATCTGCCACGTAACTTTTGCAAACTCCACTCTTGGTGGTACATTGTATGGTAGTATATGAGGGGCTCCTTGAAAACCATATACTCTCAAAACACTGCTGACTGGGTATGGGATAATGTCACTCCAGTTATAAA
>VDFB02360282.1:0-21825 GCA_007258455.2 Sequoia sempervirens
CACTTGTTGAGTAATACAGATAGAATTTGTTGCTTGTTTTCAACAAGAAAAGTTCATTTAATGTCCACAAACTTACAGTCTGGATGTACTTAACACTACCTGTTTGACCTATACGACATTTGGTATGGAAATGGAGTATATGCGGTACAACTAAGTTTACCCCTAATAGTAGGGGATATCTATCCTGAGACGATAAATTCTTTATGGCATTCACTTCAGAATTTCCTGGAACAAAGAGTTCGATGGTTACTACTGCTTGTCATGGAGCTGCTCTCTGACCAGGGCTGAACAAGCTGCTCCTGGTATGGTATGAGTTCTTGATTAAGTTCTACTGATTTGACTACTCGGAGAACTGCTGGTTTCAACCACAACACATTGAGCTTGAAGTCGCAAGTATTCATAAATCTCATTTCTATAGTGCTCTTTTTCTTGTATACCACGCTCTTGATAAGGCTACCATGAAAAACAAATTAATATAAACTCAATATAATTTTTTTTGTATATATGGTTATAAGTAAAACACTAATTTTGTGTTTTGCGTTTAAGTTTTTCATCCTCTAAAAGACTATTCCATAGATCTCCAATCATCTTGCTTATTTCTCTATCCTTATCTGGTTGAATTGACTTCAACCTAGCTCGTTTCTCAGCAAAGAAAAGGTCATAGCCAGATCTGTTCTTCCTTGGTGCATCGGGATCCTTCCTAGTCATTAGCTCGTTTCTCAGCAAAGAAAAGGTCATAGCCAGATCTGTTCTTCCTTGGTGCATCGGGATCCTTCCTAGTCATTAGCTTCTTTTTCCGCCTACGTTCAATCTGATGTTCCGTGACAGAGGCTTTGAGCTCATTACCCATGCTATTCATAAAAGGAGATACAGTTGCATGCTATGGTATAGCACTAGAAGGAGGATCAAGGATCAAGGAAAAGACCAAAAGGTAATATTTGTTAAAGTTAAAATCCCATTGTGTTTAGTTATATTCTCATTTCAAAACAGTTATAGTATTTGTTTTATCACAAGAATATCCAATACAAGGGTGAAATCAGGTAAAGAGTTTTCTGGTCGAGTATGTGCCATGAGAGGCCAACTATTGTTGGCTCAGGTACAAGATTATGAAGAATAAAACAAACTTTCATCTACTGCCATTGTACCTCGGGTTCCTCCAGTACATTCCATGCGAGGGAAAATATCATTGGCTCAAGTACAAGATTATGACGAATCAAAGAAACCCTCATCTACTACGATTGTACCTTGGGTTCCCCCTAATCCTTGAGGAACTATGCATCAAATTTTCATGTGTATTTCCATTTACTATATATCTTAACTAGATATGATGTAGTTTCTTTTATCTCATAGTCCACACTAAATCTCTTTTACTGATTTTAAGAAAAATCTCATTTTATTATAAAATTCATTGTTTATGAAGAATTTCAAGTGGATTGTAGACTCAGATTTAATGTGGAATTTTTGACTTATCAATCATACTTAAATCTATAATTGATAAGTACAATTCTTAAATCATACTTTTGTATTGACTGATAAGTAAAAATTTCCAAATTAAATCGAGTTACAATCCACTTGAAGTTTTTGACAATCAATGAATTTTATATAATAAAATAAGGCTTTTCTTAAAATCAATGAAAGAGATTTAGGTGAGGACTATTAGAGAATAGAAACCATATCATATCTGGTTAAGATATATATAGTAAATGAAAATGTATATGAAAATTTGATGCATAGTTCCTCAAGGATTAGGAGGAACCTAAGGTACACTGGTAGTAGATGAGGGTTTCTTTGATTCTTCATAATCTTGTACTTCAGCCAATGATACTTGCCCTCGCATGGCATGTACTAGAAGAACCTAGGTTATAATGGCAGTAGTTGAGATTTTCTTTGATTCTTCATAGTCCGGTACCTGAGCCAATGATAGTTGGCCTCTCACGGCACATACTTGATCAGGAAAGTCTTTACCTGGTTTCACCTTTTTATTGGATATTCCAGTGATAAAACATATATTATAACTATCTAGAAATGCATGAGATAGGGAAGACACCCATATCTTCTACTAGTTCCCAGAGAAAAAATGACAAATAGGGAGGACACAGCTGTCAACTTCTTCAAGTATTGCCAAGCCCACCAGCACATAGGGTTCATCATCTCTAGCACATAAGGTTCATCATCTCCAATGCTTCCATCTACTTCATTTCTTGAACATGCGAATGGAACCAATTGTGCTCCAAGCCCCAACTTGGTCACCATGGTAGAATTACTACAAAATGACAGCACTATCGTTCATTTCCTTGTGTAAGATATTTATAGACTAATCTCAAGAAAATAGGAAAGACCTACTCTAACTACTCAACCAATACACAAAGAATGATCAATACATCATAAGTTGGAGTAGGTCTTTCCCATTTTCTTGAGATTAGTCCATAAATATCTTACACAAGGAATTGAATGATAGTGTTGTCATTCTGTAGTGATTCTACCGTGGCGACCAAGTTGGGGCACGGAGCACAATTGGTTCCATTCGTCCGTTCAGAAAATGAAGCAGATGGAAGCAATGGGGATGACGAACCTTCTCCACTGGTGGGCGCGGAACTACTTTCAGAATCTGACAGTTGTTTTCTCCTGGTTTGTCCTTTTCCCTTTTCGAACCAGTAGAAGATATTGGTTTCTTCCCTATCGAGACTTTCCAGCATTGAAAAAGTCTTCTAAAATTTCCTTCTGCACAAGAAGGGGATTCCATCTTGACCATATTTTATTTTATTTTTGAAGTCCTTACATGAAACACTAACTACAAACTTTCTAGAATTATTGATTAGTAGAACCATTGTAAATGACTGCAAACCTATAGAAACAATATCAAGAGCTGGTTGAACCACCAAACCATGAAACAAATTTATCAAACAAGAACCATCCAAAGAGAAAAGTTGGAGAAATAACACAGCAATAATAAATGCTAGAGATTGGCATAATTATGCAGAGAGACTAAAAATTAACTTCAACTGAGTATATTAAGTCAAATTGCAGCGTAGCTTTACTAATTAAAATCAAGATTATACGATTGAATTCGGCTCTACGAATCTGAAGCATTTCAATATAAACATTGAACTAAAATGTTAATGATTGTTCCTACAATTCAACTTCGTAGCAATAGCCCTCTAGCGGCGGCATGTCGTTTAGCTACATTGTTCATGAAAACCCTTAGAGTTGCACTCTCCATCAAGTCCCCTACATTGCATCACCTCTCTCCCTTTCATGTAGAATTCGCTGTGGTCGGCCTCATCTAACTCTGAATCATCTAGGGAGTCATCACAATCATTTTGTTGTTGGGATTGATTTATCAAGAACATCCATGAAACTACTATAGTACACTCAGGATCCAATGGTACTACGTGTCTTTGTCGAGGTATGCTATTAGGATTATCTGCCATCTTTCCAAGTTCCTTCCCATATTTCTCTTACATAACTTCAACTTTCTTCTCAGATTTATCCCCGATCCCTTCAACATCTTTCTCTGAGTAGATTCTTCTCCTATCTGGAACGCCAGATCTGAGCCTGCTGCTTCTCCTCCATTTTCCCGCCCAACTCGCTCAATTGTTTAATATCTGGAATGATATTCGTGCTTCTTCCACGTATCCAGAAAACACCATGCACATTTATATATTCTAAAGTGAATATTAACTATATGAGAAGCAAATGAGTATGCATAAACCTTTGGTTGTGTTGGAGAAAATTGGCAGATGCATAGTAGGTGAATATTGCTTGTTCAAATATATTATATGTAGATATATTGCTAGAATAATATCAAAAAAAATTGAACAAAAATTAACTTACAAGAATCTCCTACTGCATGTATTTTACAACTATAGGTTTATGAAAGATTTTTTTGAGCTAAAATAAAAGAATACTTTAAGATTTTCCATTATGAATTTAATAACCTATTCTAGTTATAGGAAAATTACAAAAATCTCCTACTTGTCATTTGCATATATTTTACAACTATGGATATTTGAATGATTTTTTTTCAACTAAAATAAAGAGTACTTTTAGTTTTTCCATTAGAAATTTAATAAGCTATTTGCATTTTTAGTATAGTTGTAATGACAAAAATGTCAACAAGGATTTCATTCTATGACATAATCTCAACAAGGATTTCATTCTATAGAATAGGGTTATGGATATTTGAAAGATTCTTTTGAGCTAAAATAAAAGAGTACTTTTATATTTTCTCAACAAGGATTTCACTATGTAGAATAGGGTAGAATCAAGGGAAAATGTATGAATCAATAGTATCAACCATCAATACATAAAAATCAAACCCTAGGACCTTAATCTCAAATGGGATTTCATTCTGTAGAATAAGGTTATGGGTATTTGAAATATTTTTTTGAGCTAAAATAAAAGAGTGCTTCGATATTTTCCATTATGAATTTCATAAGCTATTCCAATTATTGGAAAATTACAAGACTCCCCGGCCTACATATATTTTACAAATATGGGTATTTAAATTTATTTTTTGAGCTAAAATAGAAGAGTACTTTTATATTTTCCATTATGAATTTAATAAGCTATTGCAATTTATGGTACAGTCAACAAAGATTTCATTTTGTAGAATAGGGTAGAATCAACGGAAAAGGTATCAATCAAAAGTATCAACCATCAAATATATTGAAAAGAAACCCTAAGACCCTAATCTGAACAAGGATTTCATTCTGTCGAATAGGGTTATGGGTATTTAAAATATTTTTTTGAGCTAAAATAAAATAGTACTAATAAGCTATTCCAATTTATAGTATAGTTGTAATGACAGAAAAATCTCACAAGGAATTCATTATGTAGAATAAGGTTATAAGTATTTGAAATATTTTTGAGCTAAAAGTGTACTTTTATATTTTCCCTTATGAGTTTAATAATCTATTCTAATTTATAGTACTGCTGTAATTACAGAAAATCTCAACAAGAATGTCATTCTGTAGAATAGGGTAGAATCAAGGGAAAGGGCATGAATCAATAGAATCAACCATCAAATACGTAAAACTCAAACCCTAGGACCCTAATCCAACAATGAAGCACAAATGAACATAGAAATATAAAATGATAAAATAATATTACCAACAATCTCTATGCCATGGTTAAATCACCTTCATTGCTCTTCTCCATTTTACTCTATATCAAAGATAGTAGTTGTGGTTGCCTCTAGCTAGCTAAGGTAGAAATGAAAGTGAAAGGTCTCTTTTATAGAAAACCAAATTTGAATGAAGGGTCAAGATCAAAAGATGAAGATCAATGGATATGATTGCTTGAGAAGCAATGAAATAGGGTTAGGGAAAAAATAGGGTTTAGTTAGGGATTGGTGGTGGAGATTAAAAGGTAATAAAACCTTATCAAGGGTGGAAATTAATTGAGATGTGAAGGGATATGAATGGCACAGATAAAGAGAAAGGATAAGAATGACACATATAAAGAGGTTGCAGAGTAAATTAAATAATTATTTGATTATAGAAGAAAGGGTAAAGGTTGATTTTAATTGGTGGAAAATAATTAATTAAATAAAATGTATTTAATTATGGAAGAAGAAACTAATGAATAATTAAATAATTAATAATAATAATTTAATTATAATAATACAAAAGTAAAAATGAATTACTAAATAAGAATTTATTTAATTAATCAAAGGAAGAATAAGAGGAGAAATGAATTAATTAAATAATTAAAATTATTTAATTAATAGAAGAATATGACTTTAGAAAATAATTAGATAATTAAAATTATTCAAAAATGCACTCTATCATGTTTTGTCAAAGAAATTTAGTCCAAGGCATGCCCCAATAGAGACGCGATAGACCCATGTCCCCTCGAATTTTCTTTTGGAAATTTTGAAAATCTCAAAAACATCGAAAAATTGGATTGGCACGTAAATTGGATAGGCATGAATGCAAGGATTGACAAAAAGAAATGTTAGGAGGAAAATGTTGGCATGGAGTTAAACGATTGAAGAGGGATTGATATTTTAGTCGAGAGATGCTAAGATTGCATGTTTATCATCATTGGGCATTAAAAATATGGCAAATGACAATAAGTACCATGGTATGACATAGACCAAGGTGTGCAATGTTATCCCTTTGCGAAGGAAAGACACTTAACAGATAAGGAATAACATCAATCATACTAGTTGCAAAGTTGCCCCAATCTTTTTGTCAAGATAAATGTTAAATAATGATTAAAGAAAAATGTCATGAGACATCATTGCTCCTCTAATTCCTTCTTGGAACATCCTCGAGGTGGCTAGTAACAAGACCAAAATATAAATACAGGAAAGGATAAGACAAACTAAACCAACAGATTCAACAACCATTTAGATTTGTTTTGCCAATGATTGTGCGCTGATAAGATTTATAGGATTGATAGGTTGGTTGATTGACTGATTGATTGATTGATTGATTTATTGATAACACCTGGTTTTAAAAAATGAAAATGATAAGGTTGATTAATGATAATGTCTAATTTCAAGGACACATGCTATATAAGCCAAATGATAAGGGAGGTTTGGTTTCAAGAAATGAGGCAAGTTATATAAGACGTTGAGTCTAGTTTCAATAATGCCACTTCTTGTACAAGACCATTGATTGCCTGATAATTGTTGATTTCATGTTTGATTAATTTAGAAATTGGCTGGTTTAGTTTAAAGATGAGTTAGATAGATTATCTAATTGTTTCATGGTTTTTCTGAGACTGAGATGATTTTTTATTTAAAATCAAGGTGTCTGATTGATTATTTTATGGATAGTGACTGGCTTGAAAAACCCTAAAGGATTGATCTAGTGTCTCAAGGGCTCATCAGTGATGGCCTTTCCTATGTAACATGTGTAGAGATAGGGTAGTTTGACCTTGACTTGGGTGGAAGATACTTTATTATGAATAATGATTGACTTTATTTGACAAACCCTAAGGACTGACCTAGTGCCTCGACGACTCATCGATAATGGGCTTTCCTACATGAAGTCACAGAGGTAGCATAATTCGATCATCTTTGACATGGCATAACTTGACACTGTTTTTGGGATTTTGAAGGTTATTTGGTTTTTTTTTGGATTATTTGGGAATATTTCAATGTTTTTTGGCTTTTTGAGGATTTTTTTAAAAAAATTTGACATGCTTTCAATTTTTTTTATTTTTGAAGGTTTCTATTTTTGTTGGATTTTTAAAATTTTATGAGTTTTTAGACTTTTGACATAGTGATCTCTAGTACCAAGTCTATGATCCATTGAAGACATGAGTTAAGTAGTTTCCCCTAATAAGGTATAAGACCAAGTTATTAGGGATGAAATTGGATAAGCCTTACAGTGGATAAGTATGGAAGGTGAAAGATGCGAAATGTCAATCGTTCCAAGTGATGGGAAGGACTACCAAGCGTTACTATGGATTGTGAGAGAAAGCATGCAAGTGAATTTTTAATGAGCGAGGATGGAAAACCAGATAGAATGATAGTAGATGATGGGGTAAAGACTAACTACACATGGAGCCTTAATGCAGCGTTTTCTCCATGGTACTAATCCAAAGTGCAACCAAAGTAGTTTTAACTATTGGAAGAATTATTTCTCTTAACTATTTTGTTGATTTTTTAACTTTTTTGTGGTCAGACAAGATTCCTGTTCGTTAGGTTTTCATCAATGTGACAATTTTTTTTATTTTTTTATTTTTTTTTTGTATTTTTTATTTCTTTTCAAAGAATCTCTAAAGCTAGGTGTAGAATTTGTGCAAGTGTAGGCTATTGATAGGCTTTAAAACCGGTTCACCTTGAAGAGTCGAAAGATAAAATGTACATGACCCATATACCACAGTTATGATGTATAGAATCAACAAATTAGGCTCAAATTTAGAAAGCTTCACCCTTTCTGCTTGATTCTTAGGATTTTCCATTAAGTCCAAGTTACGATGTCAAAGTGTTTGACCCAAACCTTCTTATTATAACTATGATGAAGATTATTTTGATAAGCATGTAGGTGAACCAATGCATTATGTCTTCGCTCATCTAACAATTCGAACTCACTCAATTTGGATACATGATATTCCTCATCATTAGTAAGACCTCGCATCAATATGCTTAGGGAAGGCAACTCGATCTCAATAGGAAGGATGGCTTCAGAACCAAAACCTAAGGATTACGGTGTGGCTCTTGTGCAATTGTGAATGCTAGTGTGGTAAGCCCATAAGGTGAGATTAGGTTGGAGGTGGCAGTCATGACTAGCATCACTCATAGTCTTCTTCAAAAAATTTATGATGCTCTTCTTAGATGCCTCATCGTGGTCATTGCCTTGGGGATAATATGGAGTGGTGAATTTGCATTGGATGTGAAATTTTTCATATAATTTATGAAAATTTTGGTACTTAAATGGAGAACTATTATTCATAATGATAGATTATGGGACACCACACCAACAATTGATTTAATTTGAGGATGGATTTAGATATGTGTTTGCTAGTAATGTATGCCATAGGGATAGCCTCTATCCATATTGTGAAATAGTCAATCACTGTGGTAATTAACTTATGACCATTGAATGAGGTGGGATGGATCTTACCTCTGATTTCAAGCCCCCATTGGGTGACAGGCCATGGTGACGTGATTGGCCAGAATTCTTGGCTCATGCCTTAAGACTTTCATTAAATAAGTCTTTCCATTTACTCTATGGAGTCAAAATAAGTACTTCTTGTAGGTCAAATCAAAGATGCACAAGTTGCATTGGTAGTTTATCCACAAAATAAATTGAAGCTTAACATTTTGGTGGTTGATATTCTAACAAGTTATGGTATGTTGTTAAGAAAAAAACTTTTGCATAGACCTAGGTGATGCAATCAAATTGAATTGGTCTCACACCTTGATACCTCTTGGTGACAAGTAAGTTCATCTTAATCTTAAGCCCAAGGTGAAATACATTATTTTGAAATTGAATCATTAAAGATCAAAGATTCTATATGTTAGAACTAGTGTTGGTACCTATATGCTTACTTTGAAAGGAGAAGAAATACCTAAGTTTCTCACCCCTAATATATCTGCTAAAATCTGGATGATGTGATTTTATGAAACCCCATGTTATTTCAGTTTGAGAGTAGGGATAGTGCTTATATCCCCTATAGGAGAATTTTTTTCTAAAGCCTATAAATTAGCCTTTGAGGCTACTAATAACATGACTGAGTATGAAGCCTTGGTTTTTTGTTTGTAGTTTGTGCAAGAAAAGGGAATCAAGTAGCTCAATGTAACTACTGATGTAGAATTAGTGGTCAACCAAGTTAGGAATCAATTTCAAAAAAAGAATAAAAGACTAATAAATTACCAAAATAAAGTGGGATGAAACTAAAGGATTTGATGCCTTCTCTTGATGCATGTTATCCTCGAGAAAAGAAAATTCTAAAGTGGATTTTTTGGTAGTGTTTGCTTCTCTTCTAATTACATATCCCATTGTTGAAATGGATGTATATATTTTTGATCTTATTTATAGACCAAGTGTGATAGAATGATAAAAATTGGTAGGTCTTCAATCATGACAAACATATCATTTCTTTCCTTGAGGGAAATGGTACTTTTTAAATTTTTATTTTTGAAAGTCCTTAAGCTTCAAAGAAAAGTAATACAATTGAAAATATGTACGTAAGCCATGAAGTGCTGTAATTTGAAGAAAATACCATTACGAAGGTTCTAATTTCATTAGAGTAGTTGTTCAACAAACAAGATTGTAGTGTAAAAAGAGGAGAAAAATTGTCCAAGTTTCAATAACGGACAATCATAAAAAATGTCTATAGGTGAGATTTTGTGGATTGACAATAAATATGACAACTTTTTCTACAACTTTACAACTTTGAAAACCTACACATTCACAAAGAGGAGAAAAATTGATTGTTTTTTGTGGATAAGGGTTTCCCTTGTTCAAACCCTAGATTGGTAATTAAACCTTGAATTGTGTTGGTGTGAATAAATTTCTTGTACCTAGTTATTTCATTTACTAGGGACTTAGGGGACATATTCACATGTTAAGTTTACTTAGGTTCTAATATTTTTTCTAGAAGGTGTTAGTTGTCGTTAATTGCTATCTTATCTTTTGACAACTAACACATGTGACCTAGGTAGTTGTGTCAAGTCATCTCATGCCATGAGATTAAGGCACTTGTCATAATCTTATGACATCTTGCATCTCACCTTGGCTATATAACCAAGGGGTCTCTACTACATTGTACATTGATTGTTTTTGCATTCATTGATAAGAATACAATTTATTCTTGTCATATAGATCTTCTAAATATTTGTGCTTTTCATAGGCCTTTATATCTTGGGTGGCTATCTCCATAGCCAAATCTTACATGGTAGCAAAGCAAGTTGAGTGCCTTTGGTTAGTCTTTTTTGAGATCTTGAGTGCAATCTTGTATTTTCTTGAAGCATTGAGTATGCTCTTCTCTTGTATCTTTGGATAATCTAGAGAATCAGAAAGGTGTGATAGAAATACTAGATTTTGGGGGTTTCTCTTTGGCTTTATATTGTAGGAGCATTTTGGGAGCTTGTTGCATTAGATCTTAGCTCATTATTATGTTCAGAGTGTTTGAGAAAGTTAGATTTTCCTTTTGTTTCGTCCCAGTTGGACATTTGAGGAAAATCTGCAAGGGTTTGAAGATTGAAGGTGGTTGCCAAATCTAGGAGGTAGCCACATTTTCATATCATTTCAGTGAAAAAGGACATCCCCGTTGCATCCAAAAGGGTCAAAAACCCTAAGATTGACTACCAAATCATTGAATTTGGAAAAAATTTCTCTCAGAGGAAAAAAAATTAGCAGGTGGGTTGTACGACCCTACCTACATAGGTAGGAATTTTTATTAAAAAAATATTATTTTTTCTAATTCAATTTTTTTAAATAAAATTTGAAAAAAAAATGTAGTATTTATTTATAAATCAAAATTTTTAAATAAAAGAAATGTAATTTTTGCAAACTTGCGATACGTAGGTACTGTCAGCCTATGGCTCACAAACTTGCCACCAACTATTGCAGGGACATCTCTCACCTGCATGGCCACTGGTCGTTGCAAGGGGCAACGTCCTTCTTGACCCCACAGGCCCCATTTTTTATTTTTTAATCTTTTTTTAATTTTCATTATTATTTGTAATAGTAATTTTTTTAAATTAAACTTTTAAATAAACGTTTTTTAAAAACAAATTGCATTTCAATAAGCAAACCTCAGAAAACTTTTTTCATACCAATCAAGCCTTGTATTGTATCATTCACTCCTGTAAACGACAGTCAAATGGGGCCATTTGTTCCTACCAACATCCACTTGGAGAGCTCTTTTCATGGTCATCTACTTTAGTGCACTTTTGGTTGGCTTCTTCATCATAATTTTTTAGTTTTACATCATGGTTGTTGTAATTCTCCTCCTCTAGTCTTGTAAGAGCACTAAAATAAAGTGCCACAATCTTGCTATTCCAGTGTACTTTGTCATATTTTATGCTTCTTTGGATTGCTCTATGTATCTAGTGTTAGTTCCTATATACTTGGCCAATGCAGTGACTGGTTACCCATGCATTTTAATGTGATGGACTAGATACCATATAAACACTCCTATTTTGTAAGCAATCTACCTTTATTTAGAAGTTAAATACTACACCTAGGGGCTTGGTACCTGTCTACAAGTTGTGATAGGGATATACCATTCTTTCAAGAGAGTGTCCAGTTGATACTTGTGCAATTGTCTCCTTGGTTATGACCTTATTCTTGTTGCATTGTGGATTCATGTATAGTTCTCCATCGACAGATTCTACAGTTACTCTTGAGTTGACAATTTCAGCTCAGTCACCAGCTATGTTGACATCTTCTATAGTTGTTCCTGATTCTTTTTATTAGTGCTTGCCACAGTTTGACATTCTTTTGAAGCAGCATTTCGAGGACTCATCATCATCCTTGGTCTGCTCTACATCAATCTTCACATTGTTTTACATTATCTCCTTCTTTAGTTAAGGTTGGGGATTCCTGACATTATGACATTTGAGAGGGACTCAATGTTGAGGGGGGTTGCATAGAATTTCTTCATTCTCTCTTATGGGGGGCTTCTTCCTCACTCGAGGGGTGATCCCACAAAGCTGGTTTACAATTTCTAGGAGATTCTATTTTTTGTTGAAATCACATATTTTTAGAAAATATAATGATTCAAGCCTTAAAAATTTCCATTTAAAGCATTCCAATTGAAGAGGGTTTAATCAAACTACCTTAGATCAAACCCCATTGGATAGAACCTCGCTAGTTTTAAACCATACCTATAATAGAGTCTCCTTTACACCTATCAAAATGCTGAAAAAACCACTTTTGATTTACTTTTTTGGGGATCAAATGAATTCATTTAAAATTCATTTTTTTGTAAGTATATAGTCCTTACTATAAGCTTCCCAAAAACTATAATTTTAAATAAATTTAATTCTGTTATTATATTTATATTTTATTTCTTGTGAATGTAGGTTTTTCATAGAAAATCATGCTCTTTGTTTTGCACATGTGGAAAAACAAAAGATTATCAGAAAAAAATAAAAATAAAAATAAAAATAAAAATAAAAAAATGAGTGCACCAAATATTGAAGTCCTTGATCCAACCAAAAAAAAAAAAGAATTTTGATACATACAAATATATTTACTTTAAACTATGGCTCTTTAATTTCATATTAACATCATTTCCTAGAAATAGTTTATATCTACCATGGTTAGTCTTTCCTACTGATTTATAAATAACATCTAGATTAAATGTATTTTAAAAGAGAACACTTTGATCTATACTTAAATTATGATTGGTTACTTCTAAGGTGAGATTATGCTAGGCTATAAATGAAATTTGCATGCTCAGGCATATTTGATAGCAGCATTTAGAGATTAGTGCAGTCTAGAGCCAAACAGATAGGGAATAGAGGATGTTTATTTGCAAGAATTTGATCTTAATGCATTTGATGCTATTCATATATTATCTTTCCATTCTTATATTTAAAAAAGGAAAAATATTAATGCTAGTGAGAGTTTCATGTGAGTCGCTATATTCCTCTAAGTGATCTTTGATTTCCTTCTTACTTTTTCTTCTTTCACACGATGATCTCTTCATTGACCATTTGTGTTCCTATTTCTATTGTATGGTAAATAATGACTCTTAGCAAGACGCGTATTTGTGAAAAGAAGTGTATCTTCATGGTTTCATTATATGGCCTAATTGAAATCAATTAAGGTTTAACAAAGAATAGAATACATATGTCATCCTAAAGAAATTGTGTAACATGAGTGTAGAAATATAATATTATTTTATGAATAAATTGTCTAATGTGAAATATGCATATATATGTTTTTTATTAATTTCTCCCTTTTGATCGATTTATCTTTCACGTTGGGCATATGAAACCTCCCCAACAAGATAGACCCTTGAGCATGAGAAGGGAGATGGGAGATCACAAGCTTGTGATGACACTATTTTCGCAAGAAGTTTTCCATACAAATTTATGTGGACCAATGCAAACCCCATCATTAAGGGGGAGCATTTATTTTCTAACATTCATTGATGACTTTAGTAGAAAAACATGGGTTTATTTTCTTAAATACAAATCTGAAACATTTGGTAAGTTCAAGGAATTCAAGGCATTGGTTGAGAAACAAAGTGGCCTATCCATCAAGGTATTGAGATCTGATAGAGGAGGAGAATACAAGTCAAATGAGTTTTTGAATTATTGCAGGTATCATGGAATAAAGAAGCAATTCACTACAAGTTGCATGCCCCAGTAGAATGGTGTCATAGAAAGGAAGAATCGAACAATAATGGAGATGGCAAGGAGCATGTTGAAAGGTAAGAATCTACCTAATGAGTATTGGGCTGAAGCAGTTGCTTGTGCAATTTATATCTTAAATAGGAGTCCAACAAAGATTGTGAGGGACATGATTCCACAACAAGCATGGAGTGGTAAGCATCATAGTGTTTCTCATTTTAGAGTATTTGGTTATATTGCATATGCACATGTGCCTAAAGAAACAAGGAGTAAATTGGATGATAAAAGTGAAAAATGCATTTTTATTGGTTATGATGAGCAATCTAAGGCATATAAGTTGTTTAATCCTATAACTAAGAAAGTCATTGTAAGTAGAGATGTCGTATTCAAAGAAGAAGAATCTTGGGATGGCAATATAGACAAGACAATTGTAGGTACAAGAACAATACCATATGGAGAACAAGAAGAAAAAGGTCAACAAGAACAAGGAGGAACACCATCAAGAAGCCAACAAGGAGAAAACTCACAAAGGCAAGATGAGCAAGGAGAATCATCAAGTCCACAAGTAAGTAATGACTCAAATCCTACACCTATAAGACCAAGGCTTAAAAGCAAGAAAACTAGAAGTTTGCAAGAAATTTATGATCAAGGAGATAAGATAGATTTGCAGCCAAATTTTTCTTTGTTTGCTCAAGATCCTATATATTTTGAAAATGCAATTAAGGAAGAGCATTAGATTAATGCAATGAATGATGAAATTGAATCTATTGAGAAAAATGATATATGGGATCTACTTGATTTACCTAAGGATAAAGAATGCATAGGAGTGAAATGCGTTTATAAAACTAAGTATAAGGAAAATGGAGAAGTTGACAAATATAAGGCAAGAGTAGTAGCTGAGGGATTTGCACAAGAATATGGAGTTGATTATAATGAAACATTTGCACCCATAGCAAGACTTGATACTATTAGAATGGTACTAGCTATTGCAGCCCAAAACAATTGGAAGGTTTATCAAATGGATGTCAAATCAGATTTCTTGAATGGGTATTTAGAAGAAGAGGTGTATGTGCAATAGCTGCTAGGATATGAAATAAAACGTTATGAAAACAAAATTTGCAAGTTGAAGAAGGCACTTTATGGATTAAAGCAAGCACCAAGAGTGTGGTATAGTAGGATAGATTCATACATGATAAAGAATGAATTTAGCAGAAGCACTAGTGAACCTACACTATACACCAAAGTCAATGAACATGGTCAAATTTTGATTGTTTGCTATATGTTGATGATTTGATCTTTATAGGTAATCTTTCTATTGACATGTTTAAATCAGCAACGAAAAGGGAATTTGAGATGATAGATTTGGGTTTGATGAAATATTTTCTTGGCATTGAAGTCATATAGAATGATAAGGGCATTTTTATTTGTCAAAGTAAATATGCAAAAGAGGTTTTGAGGAGGTTTAGATTGATAAATTGATGTCCAGTTTCTACTCCTATGGCAATAGGAACAAAACTAAGTAGAGAAGATAATGGAATGGTTATAATTCAACTATATTTAGAAAATTGGTTGGTAGTTTGATGTATCTGATAGCAACTAGGTCAGATATAATGTATGGAGTCATTTTGATTTCTAGATTCATGGATGCACCAAAAAATTCACATTGGCAAGCAAGAAAAAGGTTATTAAGGTACATTGCAGGAACTATGAATCATGGTATATTGTATTCTACTTCAGATAATTTTCAGTTGGTTGGATACACAGATAGTGATTTTGTAGGAAGTATTGATGACAGAAAGAGTACATCTAGATATGCATTTCACCTTGGAATAGGAGTTGTGGCATGGGCGTCAAAGAAACAACCTGTTGATGGTGTTTTTATGCACTTTTCAACACAGGCAGTGCGTAGGTGCACTACCTCTCTTGAAAGACAATCTCCCACAATCGAATTACAGAACACTATCCCAAGGTCTCTCGGATGTCAGGTCATGACAGTGCTTAGATACCTCAGTAGTTGATGTGATTTGCTGGAATCACAAGGAGGCCTTATGGAAGATACAAAGTGTGGACACAAAGCATGAAGTTGGATTTTTGGAATGGAGTTCCTAGGAATGAAAGCAGTTATGAGTTGGCTATAGGTTCAAACAGTAGTCTTGAACTCCATCTAGTCGTTAAATTTGGCTTTAAAATGTGCAATGAACCTTAAAATTATTCAATTTCTAAAAAAAAGGTGAAAAGAGCGAAGGGAAGGAAAAGTTCCTAAGTCTGAAACTTGCAATGAATAGTGACAATGGAGTTCCTGCAATGGACAATTCCTCAAAATAATATCTCACTTAACAAGGGATTTCATAGCATCATGGGAATTGTGCTATCTTCTAAGAGCTGTAGATATTTCATCCTTCATCCAACACCTACATGCATGAATTAAAGATAAATGTTTGGGGTAGCTTTAAATCAAGTCTAGGCTAACTTTGCATAGCTGTCTACCTTCAGCAAACAGCAAAAAGTATGGACTAAGGGATCATCAACAAAATAGGAATTTTCACAATCAGCCAACAACATTCCTAAGATTTACCCAAATAACATGAACAGCTAACTAAACAGCAAAGAGATCTAAACTAAACATGTGAAATTGGAGACATGAATCAAATGACATGAGAGAAATCAAGGAAATACACCAAGTCAATGTTATTTTCTTATAAATTTCTGTAGCATGTCATTACAACAACTCAACTCTCACTTTGCAAATGAGGGGAGTACTCTATTTATAGTTTTCTAAAAGTTAAATGAATGGCCAAGATTCATTACAATTGTGTGGCCAAGATTCATTAAAAAATAGGGTTTCACCTACCCCCAAATAGATTTGCAATTTAAAAACATTCTTTGTCTTTTCCCTATTTCGTCATCTAGTGGATGACACTATTGCTCTTTCATCCTGTAGCTAATTGCTGTCTTCTTGGCTGTAGCTACTCTTCAGGGAGGTCTTCTTCCTTGGCTGGGATGTCCTCTTGCTCCTCGGAGGCTGCGTGCTCTATATACTTGAGGATGACCGTTTGGAGCTTGTCGATCTCGAGGATCTCACACCTTATTGCCTGATAGCTCCATTCCTTGGCGTTCTCTTCCAGCCACTTCCAATCCTTGTCATACTTTGAGCCTTGATCTCTAAATAGCTTTGATCGATCGAGGGCATGGACAACAAAACTTAGGAATTCTGTGGTGATTTCTCCGGCTGTCCTGTCCTTCATCTTCTTCTCGAAGTATGGCTTGATCTTTTCGGCGTCTATTTGCACCATGGGCATATCATAGCCCATCATCAATTTGATGTACTCCATGCATTCCACCTAGATTTCCTTGATCCACTCTATATCTAGATCTACCTTGTTCAGGATCTACTCTGACCTCTCCTTCTGATTGATGAGGTCTCTACACCACACATCCACCAGCCAATGATCCTCCATTTTCAGTTCTAGCTTCTCCTCCCACGCACTTTCTGGCATATGAAGGATGGCTTCAATTCTCAGGAAGGTGGAGTCGTACATTGTAGGGAAATTGGTGCAGAGCCTCCTCGTGCTTTCTAGGGATTGGATCATGTCCAAGAACTTATTGGCTGTCCACACAGCCATGCCAATTCCCATGTTTCCAATGCTTACGACCTGTTGGAACTAATTCTCAGTTGTTTTCTCTAAGTTCTTCCTCCTCTCCATCTTGTCAATCTTCTCCTTGGAGAGCAACTGCGGTGCGTCCGTGGAGGTGGTGAGCAGGTCATCCACTGAGGACCACTACTGGATATAGTCTGTTATGGCAGCAACCTGTGCTTTGAGTTCATCCTTAGTGACCTTATCTTGCTTGATCAGATGCACCACTATGGCCACCGACTCTTCCAGATGTTTGACCTTCTGCTCTCTAGTCGATGTCCCAGGTCAATGGTGGAGACACTGTAGCTCACCCCGGTCTGGCCAACTATAGGCGTGGCAACTTGCGCTACTCGGGAGCCGAAAGCATCCATCGTTATCTTAGAACAGACCTTAGGCTTCTTCTCCTTCTTTGTTGTGGCCAGGGATCGACCCAAGATGGCCTCCAACCTCGCCCTTAGGTCCTTCAGTACTGGGGTAGCCTTCTCCAGCTGTTTCTCCAACCAATCAGGCATGGCAGATTTGTCTTTGGGTGCATCATCGCTGCCCTCACCTTTCTCAGTCAGAGACAAGACTTCTACCTCCTTTACCTTTTGGGGCACTTCTCTTTCTTTAGCAGCATCCTCCTCCTCGTCAGAGTCTTGAATGAATACGAGGTGCTTGACGGGTAGCTTGGTGGACAATACCCAGGTGGGATCTTCTTCCTTTTTCGCCTCCTCTTCTTTCTTCTCTTCAGCAGCCTCGGCCTCAGTGCTCTTCGCAACATGGGTCTCGGGCTCAGTGATATCCTTTTCAGGTTGCCCCTCTTGCGGTTGTCCCTCTTTACCATGTGATGGTTGTTCTACCTCCTCCCCAACATCCTTTGGCTACTGAGCCGACTCCTCCTCAAGGTCCTCATCAAATGCCTGAAAAATCTCCTTGGAACCTGAGCCATCCTCTTCATCTCTACTCTCAAAAGAGCTTGTTTCTTGTCCCTCATAGACCACCTTGTTGAAGGTTTGATGCTCGTACTCGAGGTGCCCATGGTATTCATTGGCCTCTTCCTCCATAGACCTTGAGGCTTCCTGCTCTCGTTCCTCCAACTCTTTTGATATTTGCATTGTGGCTTCCATCACCGGCGGTCCTGTTGGCAGTTGTGAAGGCTGAGCTATTGCGAGGGCTTGGGCGAGGGCTACTTGGAGTGCGAGGTCCATTAGGAGTTGTGAGAGCTCAGGGGAAAGATCTATAGATGCCGCGTGATAGCCTCGGGTATAGTGGAAAGGTGGATAGGAGATGCTATTGTTGCTAGTGGGAGGGACGTGATGGGTGACATGGTGGTAGAGGAAGGAGAAGTGATCATGCCAGAAGAGGAATTGACATTAATTATTGATCCGGTCAGGGGCGAAGAGCCAAGATGGACAGAAATGTCCACCGCCTGCAGGGATGAGGTGACCGCAGTATGGGAGGCGGGTGGTGCACCAAGAGGGGGAGGGAGAAGCAAGGGAGGCTGCACTTCTATTATAGTTACTGTCTGCTTGAGCCTCTTGGGAGACGAGCCTCTCGTGTCTTTCTTTGATTGCTCCTTGGGGTCTGCAGACTGTGCAGTTTATGTTCCTTTCCTCTTTTGAGATTTGGTGACGGGGGGAGACTTGGAAGTCTCACCAGCTAATGTGGTGGCAGCAACGTCCTCTATGATGCTTGGCTCGCTCTTGAGAGCCTCATATGTTAGGACCACCCCTTGTTGCTTTAGTTGCACCACCTGCCCATCGACCCACTCCTTAGTGCGAGCTATGATCGGTTGGGTGATGGTATCCAGGTCATTGACCTCTTGCTCATCCCAATCAATGGAGGGGATTGCTAGGTTGGCAATCACAGGGTACCTTGGGTGCACTATTGTAGACTCGTCTTCCTCGAGTTGGTCTGGCACCTGGAACAGTCGCACTCTTCTTAAGAACTGTACGGTCATGTGCATGTAGTGCCTTGCGTGGACCTCCTTGTCATCTTTGTAATCTGCCCAGAATTCTTCAACGTGGTATTGGTGAGCATAAGCCGGCTCGAGTGCCTTCCTAACATGGCTATGTGGATCCATCCACGGGCGGGCCGTGTACCAGTCAAAATGATATTCCTTAAGCTCTTTCTCAGAGTTGGCAGAGCACTGAGATGTTTGCAGTTGATACAGGCCCTGGCCGAGGGTCATGGGATAGGGGATCCCCGCTACATGCTTATTGCCAAAGACTGTTTGGATGTGTTGGAGCTGTTGGGAAAGCTCTAGGAGAATAATCCTATCGTTTGGGTACCTTGGCAACTTATTTGGTCGCTCCATGAATCCCTGGGCCCAGATGTAGGTAAATTTGGGGAACTGTATGAATAGGAAAGCATACTCCTTTAAGAGTGCCCTGGCACTGTTGGAAACCCTCCTTTCGAAGTCTCCGGTGATCAATCTGATGATGTGGCCTATGAAGGAATCATTGACCTGGTAGTACTTCTTCTTGAAGTTGCAGTACTGGAGCTGAGGGTGCTTGTCGAACGGCTTGAGCCCTCGCCTGTGCCCCTGGTTCGGTGCCACAAATAGTCCACTGTATTATCTCTGACCTGCTAGGGAATATACCAAGTAAGAGGTCATATAAAACTTGGAGCTTTTCTTAATGTTTACGAACTACTCATGGAAGCAGTTACTGATGATGCCTCCCCAGTCGAATGAGGTTTTGGTGTTAACGTCCTCATTCCCTCGCAGGATTTGTTTAATGTAATATGCCATCCACTCTTGGAAGTAGGCGGCTACCGGGAGACCCATGACCCTGCTCAACATGGTCACCATGTCATGATAGTCTTCCTAGAAGTCGCTGCAGAACAGCTCTTGGGGAACTTTTGTCGCGCTGCCCCGTTTCTCCTTAAGCCAGTAAAGGTTAATTGATTTCTTGTAGCCCAACGGATTGGCATCCCACGCCGCCTAACACTGCTCCAAAGTGGGGACCTCCATATGTGGGAATGTGGGAATGCGAAATGTCTTTGTGATTCCTTCTGGCGACATGTCAGCCAGGATGTTCCCCTCCTTGTCCACGATTGTCCTGGTGTCCGCTTGATAGGCCTCCTGGCAGGCCATCACTAGTTCGGGTGCTATGAGAGAGGGAGGAAAACCAGCAGCCTTAGCGATTCCACTCTGCCTTATTAATCTGGCATTCTTTGTTGAAGGGTCGACCTTGACCCTCTGAGTGAACTCATCTATGTCCACCTGGCCGATGTTGGTATCCGAGATCTCCCTTCAGTCTGTTGAGACCTTTGACTGAAGCGGCTCACCCTGGAATTGAAACTTCATCTGATCCTTATCTTCTTTTCCCCGAGTGGCTCTTCTAGATTTTTTGCCCTTGTCCTTTTCGGCAGAGGCCCCTAAAGTTCCTGCAGCCAATTCCATATATCCTACAAGCAATTGGTAAAGTCAGCACAACAAAACATCAAAAACGTTAATGTTAGTCCATATTTTGAGCATATCATCTAAATAATTAATCAAGTACATCATAAATCTTACTCCTAGACTTTATCAATCTTTGTTTCAAGGCGTTTGGGCAATCCAGGCCCAGGAGGCCAGACTTCCCTGGCAGGAATGCTGTCAGGAAGGGAGAATGCGACCAAAAGCTCTCGGAGATCCCCCTTGGCCAAATTTCAATGTTTCAAAAGGCTCATGATGGAGAACAACATGATTTAGGATGTGGGTAGAAGCCAGATTGTGGTTTTGAGCATGTTTGGGTGGATCAAAGTTATCAGGAGATTTAAAGGCCCGAGGGAGGCGCTAGAACAGCCCTTAGCAATGAGCCAGTGAAATGAAATCCAGGCAGTCCCGAGGCAGGGAGTCTGAAGAGGCCAAAGGATGGGCCATAGGAGTCTACCATTAGGCTGGTGGCATTCGGAGACCTCTGAGGCAGGAGGGATGGAAGGACGCATCACGTCAGCTTGGAGGGATTTTGGTTGTTTAAACAGCGGCGGCGAGGAGAGGCCCAGGGTCTCGATAGCGGGAAGTCGGCAGCGGTTCGCCATTGGAAGATTTGCATATTATTTAGTGGTGTGACTGAGGAGGCCTTGCGGGATGCAGGAGAGCTGAGGAAGCGTGGTGAAGCCGCCTCATTAATTTTGATAGTCAAAGCTACTGGCGTGAAGAGCCGAGGCCACGGGGCAGGAGAGTACAAGCTGACGCCAGTGAAAGCGAATCACAAGACCCAGGGGCCGAGCCATCCCCGAAGAACTACCATGACAAGTAGAGTCCAGAAATTAGTGGAAAGACGATCAATAGGTTGGAAAATTTCCATCATATGGGTAATGGGCGCCGTGGAGTGTTCTTCAATTTTATGCCATTTTAATTAATTGTTCAATTACTGAAATCCCTGAAAATGATCAAAAATGATGGGAGGGAAAACATGGATGGCCTACCTTGGATACACTAAGCGGGGG
>VDFB02360282.1:21925-120023 GCA_007258455.2 Sequoia sempervirens
TTCCTTTCCTAAGTCTTTTGCTGCTCTATATTCTGCTCCACAAGAAGACAATGATGTAGTAATTTTTTTTTTGCTGCTCCATGTAATTGGACTTGACCCAATATGAAAATCATAGCTTCCAACAGATTTTAGGTCATTTACATCACCACCATATTCTTCTTTCATAGGTTGCTCCCATTTTTTCTTCCCTCTAGCTTGCTCATATGAAATTGGATCATCAATCTGTAATACTTTGGCCATAAAAGCACTACCATTTCTTCTTTGAAGTTTTGATCCTTGCCCATATATATCTTCAACGCTCCTTGTCTTTTGTCTAGCTGAAAAGCCTTCTTCTTCATCATCACTACCTGCAGAAAATGGCTGGTCAAAAACATTAGTTGTTTCATTTTCAATGATATTTTCATCATTTGTAGAAGTGCACAACTCATCCTCATCAATATTTCCTTGGAAAATATCTGAAAGGTTGGAAGCATTTGCTATTGTAGAATGAGAAGTGGGTATAAATTGTGATTCTTCATCAAACTTTACATCTCTACTAACAAAGACCTTGTTTGTTGTAAAATCATATAACCTGTAAGCCTTTGAATCTTCGCTATAACCCATAAACAAATACTTATGACCTTTTGGTTCTAATTTTTTTCTCTTTTCATCAGGAATGTGTGCCCAAGCAAGATATCCATACACCTTAAAATACCCAACATGAGGCTTTTTTCCACTCCATGCTTCTTCAGGAGTAACATATTTGAGGGAATTAGTACGAATTCTATTCAAAATATGTGTAGCACAAGAGATAGCCAAACCCCAAAATTTATTATCCAAACTTTTAAAATGCAACATACAACGAGCCATCTCTAAAAGAGTTCTATTCATTCATTCAGCCACCCCATTTTGTTGAGGGGTATGAGGAGTTGTTCTTTACACTTTAATACCACAACTTTCACAGAATGATTCAAATACATAATTGCAATATTCACCCCTATTATCCATTCTTAAGCATTTACTTCTTTTCCCACTTTGATTTTCAACTAATGCCTTAAATTTATGAAAAACTTCAAATACTTCATTTTTTTCTTTCATGAAAATAAACCCATACTCTCCTGCTATAATCATCAATAAAAGTGAGAAGGTACCTGGCACCTGAAAGTGAAGTATAACTTGGTTCACATAAGTCACTATGAATGAGTTGTAGTGGATGATTAGCTCTCCATGATTTTCCTGAATCAAAAGGTTCTCGGTGATGTTTCCCTAACACACATCCTTCACAAACACCTTCACAAGCTGAAATCTTTGTTAATCCTCTAACCATATCAATTCTAACCATATCTTGTAATTTTCTATAATTTATATGTCCAAGTCTAGCATGCCAAAGTTCTGACATATAATCAGTCTGAGCAATAAAAGCATGAGAGTGTGTATTTATCATCAACAAACCCCACAAATTTAAATAGACTCTTTTCATGATCAACTCTACCAATAGCAATTATATTGCTTGGGTCTTTTTTATCTCTAACAATAACTTGATCAACATTGAAAACAAACTCATATCTAGCCTGAATAATTTTATATACTGAAATAAGATTTACCCCCAATCCTTCAACCAGTAAAACATTTTTTAAAGACCCATTTGTTACATTAACAGTTCTTGTTCCTAAAACTGGAAGTTTCATTTTATTGCCAATAGAAATTTCATGATCTGAATTCTTCCCTTCATAAAAATCAATAAACAAAGATCTATCCTCAGTCATGTGAGATGATGCCCCTGAATCTAAAATCCATTCTTTATTAGAATCTGAAGCAAAGTATCCCCCCTTAACACTAGATTTACTCTTGGGTGTAGCAATTACCTCCTCATTTGATTTCTCTTGCCTTTTTAAAGAGATAGCTACAAAACTATGTTTATCCTTCTTTCCATCCTTAAACCTTTCTTGCTTGGGCTTATATTGCTGCCTTTCATTGTCCCTCTTCTTCAAACAAAATTTCTCCATGTGATTCTCACCCCCACAATACCTGCAAATAATGGGCTTTCTTCCAGCTTGCTTTTCTGCACCATCATTTCTAGAAAAATGGTTAGAACCTTCATTATTTCAAAATTTATTATTTCCTTTCCAACTCTTTTTTCCATCATTTCTAAAAAAATTATTTTTGGCTGTATATGCATGATTCTTCTTAATATGCCCTTCTTTAATAAGCTGAACTTCTTCATCTAAAACAGACTTGCAAAATTGATCAAAAGTTTGTTGGGGGGCATTGGGATTTAGTTGAAGAACCCTTTTCTTTAATTATTTAAATACTTTATATGGCTGGGGAAGCTTACTTTCAACCATTGCAATCAACTAAAAATCTTTTTTCGTATAGTCAGGACCTATTTTTTTTAGCTGAGCATTTAAAAAGGTAACTTCATTGAAGTAATCAGACATTTTTTCAAAATCAGATGGATCTAAATTCATCAATTTTTCTTCTATACTAAACATGCTAGAAATTTCTGCATCTTTATAATCCTTTTCTAAATTCTCCCACAACTCTATTGGATTATCAATATCAACAAATCTTCTATTTAGATTGGGGCTCAAAGCTTTGCCAATAATACCTCTAGCTTGATCCAACTTGCATTTCCACAATTCATTTTCTCTATCATTTTGTTGAGGTTCCCCAATTTCTTTATTTACTATCCTCCATAAAGCCTTCTCTCTTAGAGCATTCTTGACTGTAATCTTCCAATCTGCAAAACTACTTCCATCAAAGATAGGCAAAACTTCATTTGAAGAACCCATGTTAGCAAAAAAATCAGCCTTCAAACAAATCTAGCAATACTCTAGCAATATAACAGCTCTGCAACTAAATATCACTCCAATAATATATCAGCCCTGCAAACAAACCATTTCCAGCAATATATTTTCCTGCAGCATATCCCTCTAACAATATTTCTAGCTGAACCTCTAGATGAATCTCCATCTGAATCTAGCTAAATCTAGCTTTGATACCATGTAAAAATAGTCCCAAAAATATAATAGCAGTAATAAATAAATAAAAATAGGGCAAAACAGGGCATAAAAATAAAGACAACAGCTGAAGATATAACAGTCTAACTTGTATTCCAAACAATCCAACAATTTACAACTGCAGTGCTATTTGCAATGAACAGCTTCATATTTATAGTGGAGCTTGGAAACTTCTAGTAATCTAGAGACTTCTATAGCTAGAATGTTCTTTTTATGAACAACTTCTAGTTATTTCAATATTCTGGAAAATTCTTACAATCTAGAAACTTCTTTACATTCTAGACAATCTTACTTCCTAACAACCCTAAGGTCCCATCCCTTGGCTACCTCGAGTGTAACAACCGCATTGCAATTTGAGCATAAGCCAAAGTCTCTACATTTAGTTTTAGAATAATCATCATGCTAGGTTGGTTAGTAACATTAATATTGGGGAAGGTGAAATTTAATATTAGCGGAAAGGGGTAGCACATCTGATTTCTATCTAAATATTATTATTAACTGGATATGAAGGTTTGGTTAGATCAAAACAGCAATATATGACTACACCCACCTTGACCATATGACTACTCTGAAGGTATGTTCCTTGCATATAAAGCAAAAGATATCATTATTTTTTTATTTTTTATTTTTTTGCAGGTTGACTCTAAGTTATTGGCAACGCTATGCATTTATCATCAACCCGCTTTAACCCAAAATAAACGTAATACTCCATATGTGTAGCTGATGGCTCTGAAATGTTGAAACAAGCAGAAGGAAGCCCATGCTCATTATGAAAACTTTTCTTGACACCAGTTCCATAAGCCCTCATTAATTTATACACATTTGACCATCAAAAAAATCAACTTCTTGGCAATTGTTATTTGTGACAAAATACAATGGTCACTGATGGGGAGAAGGCATTGAACTTTTAAACACACTAAATTTGGGCTACTGGTTAACTTATTTCAAAGTCTAGTTTTTTTTCTTTTTCCTGTACAAGCTTGATCGAGATTAGCGAAGATAATACATACTCGAGTTATTCACTTCCTTTCGGAATAGCTAGCTTATGAATGAGGAATAACCAAACTGTAAAACAGGATGCTCTTTTAATCTATATGATCATTTGCGTGCCTTCAGACCACTTACTAAATGTTCCCAACATAGTTATCAGGACATGAAGGGGTGCATGTACCAGTACAGGGATGGAGATGCTAATCAAATTAGGGTACATGAGTAAATGAATAAGGAGACAGTTGTATTATATATAAATGTGGTCACCAAAAATTGTGGATATAGGGATGGGTACATAGTCCATGTTCCTGTTATGGAGTTTATTGGCAACTATGGTACCCAGCTGTCACAACATTGAGGGTTTTAGAGGAAGCCATTGCAAGCCATACATAAAACCCATACACGAAGTCATAGAACTGAGCTTTCATTTAATAGATATTTTTTAGAATGAAGTGAAACACAGCAGAAAAAGGATATAGCCACCTATAGATTTGTCCTAGATGATACTCAGAAATGTATATTAGATTTGAAGAATCACAATATTCAGACTTAGCATGAGCTTATAGATGCTTGACATCAATTATACATGATAATATAAGCTATAGGTTTGAACATTTCAGTCATAGCATTAGCAGATTAGATTACATTGACTTTGAGCATTTAAATCTATGTTGTATATATTTTACATCCAAAATCTGCATTTTGTGTACGTTTTTTACGCCAAAATCTAGTTGACGGCATCCAAAAATTTGTCTTGGGGCTTTTTTCTTTCTTTTATAAGTTGAAAAAGATAGTTAGCATCTATAGACCTCTATTTGTCAGTTAGAAATACTTGTTAATATATTTTACTTTTAACCTCATCAACCCTTTAATGTCATGTTCTAGTGGGAATATAGATTTTTAAATCATTATGTAAATATTTTTTAAAAATAATAATAATAATTTCAAAACTTTTACTTTCTCATAATAATTGTATTCTCGGATATCAAACATTAATTATTAGCACAATATTGGACACGGTTAACATTGATTATTGATTATGCCATGCATCTGCCGATTTTCTCCAACACAACCAAAGGTTTATGCATACTCATTTGCTTCTCATATAGTTAATATTCACTTTAGAATATATAAATGTGCATGGTGTTTTCTGGATACGTGGAAGAAGCACGAATATCATTCCAGATATTAAACAATTGAGCGAGTTGGGTGGGAAAATGGAGGAGAAGCAGCAGGCTCAGATCTGGCGTTCCAGATAGGAGAAGAATCTACTCAAAGAAAGATGTTGAAGGGATCGGGGATAAATTTGAGAAGGAAGTTGAAGTTATGTAAGAGAAATATGGGAAGGAATTTGGAAAGATGGCTAATTGAGATACATTGTAGACACACACACCGTTGGGTGGATGTTCTTGATAAATCAATCCCAACAACAAAATGATTGTGATGACTCCCTAGATGATTCAGAGTTAGATGAGGCCGACCACAGCGAATTCTACATGAAAGGGAGAGAGGTGATGCAATGTAGGGGACTTGATGGAGAGTGCAACTCTAAGGGTTTTCATGAACAATGTAGCTAAACGACATGCCGCCGCTAGAGGGCTATTGCTACGAAGTTGAATTGTAGGAACAATCATTAACATTTTAGTTCAATGTTTATATTGAAATGCTTCAGATTCGTGAGAGCTGAATTCAAACCGGATCTTTAATTCAATAGCCAGCCGGCTAATTTGATTCATTACTACCTGGGCCAGCTGAATTCAGCCCCATAAATTACCCTCTATTTTCATGCCGCCGTTATTCAACTCTTCTGGATGGTTCTTGTTTGATAAATTTGTTTGATGGTTTGGTGGTTCAACCAGCTCTTGATATTGTTTTTATAGGTTTGCAGTCATTTACAATGGTTCTACTAATCAATAATTCTAGAAACTTTGTAGTTAGTGTTTCATGTAAGGACTTCAAAAATAAAATAAAATATGGTCAAGATGGAGTCCCCTTCCTATGTAGAAGGAAATTTTAGAAGACTTTTTCAATGTTGGAAAGTCTCGATAGGGAAGAAACCAATATCTTCTACTGGTTCGAAAAGGGAAAAGGACAAACCAGGAGAAAACAACTGTTAGATTCTAAAAGTAGTTATGTGCCCACCAGTGGAGAAGCTTTGTCATCCCCATTGCTTCCATCTGCTTCATTTTCCGAATGGTCGAATGGAACCAATTATACTCCATGCCCCAACTTGGTCACCATGGTAGAATCACTACAGAATGACAGCACTATCATTCAATTCCTCGTGTAAGATATTTATGGACTAATCTCAAGAAAATGGGAAAGACCTACTCCAACTTATGATGTATTGATCATTCTTTGTGTATTGGTTGAGTAGTTAGAGTAGGTCTTTACTATTTTCTTGAGATTAGTCTATAAATATCTTACACAAGGAAATGAACGATAGTGCTTTCATTCTGTAGTAATTCTACTGTGGTGACCGAGTTGAGGCTTGGAGCACAATTGGTTCCATTCGCATGTTCAAGAAATGAAGCAGATGGAAGCATTGGAGATGATGAACCTTCTCCGCTGGTGGGCACGGCAGTACTTGAAGAATTTGACAGCTGTTTCCTCCCTATTCATCCTTTTTTCTCTTGGAACTAGTAGAAGATATGGGTTTTTCCCTATCGGGACTTTCCAGTGTTGAAAATATCTTCTAAAATCTCCTTGTGCATAGGAAGGGGATTCCATCTTGACCACATTTTATTTTATTTTTTAAGTCCTTACGTGAAACACTAACTACAAACTTTCTAGAATTTTTGATTAGTAGTACCATTGTAAATGACTGCAAACCTATAGAAACAATATCAAGAGCTGGTTGAACCACCAAACCATGAAAAAAATTTGACAGACAAGAACCATCCAAAGAGAAAAGTTAGAAATAGCACAACAACAATAAATGCAATAGATTGACATAGTCATGTAGAGAGACTCAAAATGAGCTTCAACTGAGTATATTAAAATCACAACTTTAGTAATTAAAATCAAGATTATACGATTGAATTCAACTCTATGAATTCGAAGCATTTCAACATGAACATTGAAGTAAAATGTTAATGATTGTTCCTACAATTCAACTTCGTAGCAATAGCCCTCTAGCGGCGGCTTGTCTTTAGCTACATTGTTCATGAAAACTCTTAGAGTTGCACTCTCCATCAAGTCCCCTACATTGCATCACTTCTCTCCCTTTCATGTAGAATTTGCTGTGGTCGGATTCATCTAACTCCAAATCATCTAGGGAGTCATCAAAATCATTCTGTTGTTGGGATTGATTTGTCAAGAGCGTCCATGAAACTACTGTAGTACCCTCAGGGTCCCATGGTACTGTGTGTCTCTGTCGAGTTATGCTATTAGGGTTATCTGCCATCTTTCCAAGTTTCTTCCTAGATTTATCTTCCATCCCTTCAACTTCCTTCTCAGATTTATCTTCCATCCCTTCAACTTCTTTCTCTAAGTAGTTTCTTCTCCTATCTGGAACGCCAGATCTAAGCCTGACAGCACTACAGAATGATAGAACTATCAGGAGCACCAGATCAGAGCCTGCTGCTTCTCCTCTACTTTCCCAGCCAGCTCGCTCACTTGTTTAATATCTGGAGGGATATTCGTGCTTCTTCCACGTATCCAGAAAACAACTAGCCCTCGTAAAAATCTGTTCCAATGTGGCCAATCATTTTCTGGATCCGTAGATATGAAAAAGCAGAAGATTGATTCTGCCCAAGCACTTGGAGGTCCTTGCTTGTAACGAATATTTTAAATAATTCATTGATTAGGGACTTCCCTTTGTATTATTACTGTAAACATTTGTGCATACTAATAAATTTAATCATAAATGCAACTTTGATGCAGTTTACCCAACATTATCTATTGGGAGTATTATTACTGGCTGTGTTGATGGAAAATTTGAACATGGTTACCTAGTCGATGCGACAGTTGGGACAGAGAGAATGAGCGGTGCTTTGTACCATGTTACTCCCAGCACTTTACCACAACATGCAATTGTATCTCCCTTTATGAATAGCATGGGTAATGAGCTCAAAGCCTCTGTCACGGAACATCAGATTGAACGTAGGCGGAAAAAGAAACCAATGATTAGGAAGGATCCTAATGCACCAAGGCGGAACAGAACTGGCTATGAGAATGAAAAACTTGTATGTAGATGACAAAATTAGTGTTTTACTTATAACCATATATACAAAATGTTTATATTGTGTTTATATTAATTTGTTTTTTATGGCAGCCTTATCAAGAGCGTGGTATATAAGAAAAAGAGCGCTATAGAAAAGATATCTGTGAATACTTGCGACTTCAGGGTCAAAGTGTTGTGGTTGAAACCAGCAGTTCTCCCAGTAGTCAAATCAGTACAACTCAAATATTTAATGCAATCTGTGGCTCCGTGAGCAAGTATTATTCCTGACTGTTGAAGCATTTTGTTTTGTTCCAACTTTGATTATTAATTGTCTGGCTAAATAGTAGTTTAACACCCATGCCTTTATAGACAGTAATATTACAATAGGTATACCGTAAGATTTGCTCCGTTTTAGTGCAACCCTTATTTTTCAGAAGTATAATCTTTAAACAAGCGTACTTTTCATAGGAAAAAATAATTGTACTCCACCTATATTGGACTCCACTGGCTTTCTTGTTTAGCTTATCATTGTGTGCTTACCACACGATTTAAGGTTTGGGTTGAACTAGTTGTTTCAATTAATATAAAGTATGTATCTTATTGCAATAAAGAACTACAGGCCATTTGCAGAAACTTCCATTTGTTTAGCTCTTTTTCCCTGCATTGTCACTCTTTTTTTAGTATTCAACTGTACTCGAATGTTAATATTTTCTAGGAAACTTTGCAAAGCATTTAATGACAATATAACAAAAATTTATAGTTGATTAAGGGATCGTGTTAAAAATATATACTGGGGCACACTGATAGAGATAATGTATGTTCTCATGGTTTGACAATGGTATAAACTTCTTAAAACTCTGTGTAATGCTATGCTGTTTCAAGTTGTCTTGAATTGACAAAATCTTTGGGGATTATTAAATCACTACAAGTTATAATAATCTAAATTCAAAAATTTAGCACTCTTTTCACCAAATGAGCTAATGCAAGACTCTTATACAGTTAAATCCTTAGCCCGTCCAGCTAATATTTGCACAATGTTTCAATGTATTGACCATTAATTAATTTTGAATTCCAAATCTTACCTGTACCTACAGGAAAATATGATCTGTTGATGTTAGAATCAACCAATCAGCAGCTATATATTGTTTATATATTTTTCAGGTGTTAAATTTTCTTTTAGCAGATGTTCAAGTCTGTATAATGATTGGCTAGAATCTTAGATGATATAGTACTGTTCTGAACTCAAACCACACATTTGAAGCACATTTTACATTTGAGGGAAGCTTTTTAAATATAATGTCGAATTTCAAAGCTATTCGAGTGTGACAGTACACGGAATATGAAAGCTTTGAATTATCCTTTACAGGTGACGGTCTGAAAAAATTGAATGCTGACTACTTTTCAAATTATAAATCAACAAAGTGTATCCTAATGTCAAAGCTGCCAAGTCTAGTAATATTCAATCCTTTTCTGTATGTGGTAGTTTTTCCGGTGTTATAAAATCTTTAAAATTGTATCCACAAAAAAGAAACAATTATAAGAAGATAATGTAACCCATTGGTGCTTGATGAACCCGTCATTGAATTGCCTCTACAATTTTAGAGGGTTATTTCTTGTCTAATCTTAGATTTTAAGAGTAATTGTAAATTGGATTTAAAAAAAAAAAAACTATTAGACATACTCCCAAGACTAATATTTCAAGCGTCTCCAGAACAAGTCATATAAAAAAAAAAATAACAAATCAAGCATGATTTAATTTTATTTTATTTTTCCATATTTTAAATTTATTACTGAAAATGATTAGTTGTTAGAAATGAAAAGTGTAGTTCTGGCGCATGCATCTATCAGTCATGGTAAAATTTGATTCATTTACATTACACCTCATAAATTTATTGAATGAGAGTGTCTGATTGGTGGGTCCTTTTCAAATTTGTAAAAATTACAGTTCAAATAATAAAATATCTTGTATTGTTTGAAAATGTATTCATACTCAAGATGACCTGCCTAATAGTTGAGCACTCTAATGTTGTACCTCTCAAATTAATAAATGGTAATTTCAAATAATAGTTTTTTACAGTAGCTTACATAATAAGATCCTTGCTTATAATTAAAGTTGATGTTCACATCATCAAATGATGCCACTTCAGTATGCTTCTTTTTTATATGTTTTGTTTGTGTGTTGATACGATATCACATAATTTATGGATTTTTAAATCTAAAAAATGCATTTCATTCAATTATGAATTATCAGATCAACCATCTTCCCTTTTAAGAAACTACAGACTAATTCTTAGACTCTAATATCAATCATCTCCCCTTTTAAGAAACTACGGATTAATTCTTACACTCTAAGTACCATCACAATCGATGCTATAAAAAATAAATAAAAAAATGGATGTGTAACTATTTTAAGAAGTTATTTTTAAAAACTAAGGAATAATTCTTACACTGTAGGTACCAACACAATCGATATTACGCAGCCGTGTACAGTTGGGGTGTACACATGCCCTTTTTCCCAATTCTAAAAATGTAGACTTTTGCATCCTTTCACATATGAGAGGAAAAAGGTGGGAGGGATTCTTGTCACATGATGACAAGTTTAGATTGTGATCCATGTGCTCAATTTCAATGACTACGATTAAATAGACAACAATTAAGGGATAAAGTAAAATTAAACATTGGAGGGTAAGGTAATGGGGATTAATTAGCCTAAATCAACCAATTAATTAATTTAGTTAGAGGATTTTGTGAAAAGTTCGGCAAGAGAATTTGCACCGTATGTAAATTCCCCATTTACACCCCTTACCATAGGGAAATCAAACCCAAAAATGCTATTCCACGTCATCCGTCTACTTTCCATCCACTTGGCGGCGGTGTGTAGTGACGATGGGGGAATTCTTTTGGAGACACTAGCGCGACAAACAGATGTTTGTGCAACATGTTGCCGTCCTAACACGATTCCCACCTCTAGAATTTGTAGAGGCATTACACTTCTCCATTGGCGATGAAGAGTATCACCCTTGTGCCCTTAAATGACCTTGAATGGCTCTTTTGGGCTTCTATTTTCCTTCAAATATCTATCTTTCTCATTCAATCCAACTTCTTCTTTCTCTAGACACTCAATTTGTCTCTCTTAAGCAATCCACACTTCATTTCACAACACTTTCTTGATTGTTGAAGCTCTAACATTGGCAGTCTACTAGTTTTTCTCCTCACGTTCCTGCGAAAATAGTGTCATCACAAGCTTGTGATCTCCCATCTCCCTTCTCATGCTCAAGGGTCTATCTTGTTGGGGAGGTTTCATATGCCCAGCGTGAAAGATAAATCGATCAAAAGGGAGAAATTAATAAAAAACATATATATGCATATTTCACATTAGACAATTTATTTATAAAATAATATTATATTTCTACACTCATGTTACACGATTTCTTTAGGATGATATATGTATTCTACACTTTGTTAAACCTTAATCAATTTCAATTAAGCCATATAATGAAACCACGAAGATACACTTTTTTCTCAAATACACGTCTTGCTAAGATTCATTATTTACCATACAATAGAAATAGGAACACAAATGGTCAATCAAGAGATCATCGTGTGAAAGAAGAATAAGTAAGAAGGAAATCAAAGATCACTTAGAGGAATATAGCGACTCACGTGAAACTCTCACTAGCATTAATATTTGGCCTTTTTTAAATATAAGAACAAAAAGATAATATATGAATAGCATCAAATGAATTAAGATCAAATTCCTGCAAATAAACATCCTACATACCCTATCTGTTTGGCTCTAGACTGCACTAATCTCTGAATGCTACTATCAAATATGCTTGAGCATGCAAATTTCATTTACAGCCTAGCATAATCTAATTAGTGAGGTAGTCACACCTTAGAAGTAACCAATCCTAATTTAAGTATAGATCAAAGTGTTCTCTTTTAAAATATATTTATTCTAGATGTTATTTATAAATCAGTAGGAAGGACTAACCATGGTAGATATAGACTATTTCTACTTCAATTTTGAATTGCATAGATATGTTAAATATTGTTAAACTGTTTATAGATACAATACTTACTTAGTTTCATCATAATGATAATTATTCTAGGTAATGATGTTAATTAGACAACCGCAACTACTATCTTTGATATAGAGTAAAATGGAGAAGAGCAATGAAGGTGATTTAACCATGGCATAGAGATTGTTGGTAATATTATTTTATCATTTTATATTTCTATGTTCATTTGTGTTTCATTGTTGGATTAGGGTCCTAGGGTTTGAGTTTTACGTCTTTGATGGTTGATTCTATTGATTCATGCCTTTTCCCTTGATTCTTCCCTATTCTATAGAATGACATTCTTGTGGAGATTTTCTGTAATTACAACAATACTATAAATTAGAATAGATTATTAAACTCATAAGGGAAAATATAAAAGTACACTTGTAGCTCAAAAATATTTCAAATACTTATAACCTTATTCTACATAATGAATTACTTGTGAGATTTTTCTGTCATTACATCTATACTATAAATTGGAATAGCTTATTAGTACTGTTTTATTTTACCTCAAAAAAATCTTTTAAATACCCATAACCCTATTCGACATAATGAAATCCTTGTTGAGATTAGGGTCTTAGGGTTTGTTTTCAATATATTTTATGGTTGATACTTTTGATCGATACCTTTTTCGTTGATTCTACCCTATTCTACAAAATGAAATATTTGTTGAGATTTTCTATCATAGAATGAAATCTTTGTTATGGATTTTCTATCATAGAATGAAATCTCTGTTGAGATTTTCTATCATAGAATGAAATCTTTGTGCGAAAAGGCAAAACAAAACATAGAGGAGAATGTGCTACGACACAATAAACTTGATTTTTATTGCTTGCAGGAAACGGTTACATCTACCTCCTTTTATAGAGGTTTCAGAAAAATACAGAAGACTCTGTAATTTCCCTTACTCACGTTATCACCAAAATTTCTAGATGAAGAGTTTTTAAAGCAGACGGTGGAAGAACAACCTAGACTTTGACTATCGAGATTTCTTTATGAAGAACTTATTGCAGGCGCTGGTGAAGATGGAGAATTTAATGCAAATAGTTGAAGGGGATGGAGGCGGTAGAAATTACTAGATAGTTCTAACACTCCCCCCTAATTTCTACTATCAACAACTAATTACATCAATATTTACAATGCCCAATATTTCTCTCAAATATTCAAATTGTTCTTGTGCTAACAACTTTGTGAATATGTCTGTAAAGTGCTCCTTTGATCTGCAATGTTGTAGGTTGAGTTCTCCATTATTGACCAATTCTCGAATGAAGTGATATCTAGTGTCAATGTGCTTTGTCCTTTTGTGAAAAAAATGATTCTTTAATAGTGCAATGGTGGACTTGTTGTCACAATAGATTATAGTAGGCTCCTCTTGCTCATGCATTAGATCCTTCAAGATTCTTCGCATCCAAACTACTTGACATGCTGCTGATGTACCTCCTACATACTTTGCTTCTACTGATGAGATTGTCACTATTGGTTGTGTTGTGTCCTTAGCACACACGCCCCATTCAGAATGGGGACCCTCTTTTCTTTCGCCTTGTCGGGTCTTTCGGGGTTGCCACGTTTTGCGTGCCCCTCTTTTTTTGATGTTCCACATGGTCGATGTTGTTCTAAAAGTTTGATCATAAATCAACAATGCCTCCGCTTTGGTCTTTTGCTGCCCTCCGGGGGCCTCGTGGGTTCCATCTGGCTTTTGGGCTCTGGAACGGCCCTGGGCCCCTCCAGGCCCGGGCCTCCGGGGTTCCCTTATCGGGCTTCCCCTCTGCATCCGCCATCTCTCGCGGCGTTCGTCGGGCATCCACCCACCCCTCGGGCTCCGCCCTACTACCCGCCAGCTGAAATTTGTGAAATCTCCTGGGCGGCATCTGCTCCTTCGGGCCCTGGTCCCTGGAAGTCCGCCTCCGGACTTCCGTCTGGAGATCGCCGTTTGCCACGGCGAGCCGCTGCCAGCTCCTCACCTTGGCCTTCTCCTCCATGGGTTTATTCTGACCGCCTGCCGCGGGACTTGCCGGGCCCGGCCATCAGGAGTTCCATCCTCAGAGCTCCGTGACGGTTCCGCCGTCGTCCACGACGGAACTTTGTCAGCATCCCGCCATTCAAGTTCTGGCCCGGCTCCTGCCGCCGCCGCTTATCAAAATGCAAATCTTTTGGTGGCAAACCTCCAACTACTATCTGCCCTCCGAGCCCCGAGGCTCCCTCCGCCGTGGCCGTTCAAACTCGTGAAAACCAAACGGCAGCCGTTACCTCACGACTTCCCGCCATCCGGACCCCGGGGTCTCCTCCGCCTCCGCCGACCTAATTTGAAATTCACCAACTTTTGGCGCGGTCGTACCAGCATTTATTGTAGCATTGATGGCGCTTGGGGTATATAATGCCCAAACTCGCTGGTCATTTTCATTGTCCGAATTGAGGCGAATTGGAACAGCGATCAACTGGAGCCCATCGCCTTATGCAGCATCTCGATCGTCACCATCAACATTACTTCATCGACCCCCCGCGAATCCCACGAGCCCCGCTTAGCATATCCGAGGTAGGCCATCCCCGTTTGCCCTCCCATCATTTTCTATCATTTTGAGGGATTTCGGTAATTGAACAATTAATTAAAATGGCATAAAATTGAAGAACACTCCGCGGTGCCCATTACCCATATGATGGAAATTTCCCAAACCTGTCGGATTGGCCCTCTCTGCCGACTTGGGACTCTACTCAGTCGCGGCCATTCTTTGCATAGGGCAGTTGGGCATCCCGAGCCTGGCATCTACCTTCGCCCTCCACCCTCGCATCACCCCACCCTCCAGGCCCCGGTCCACCCTTCGCTGCCGCCATTCAGAACATCAAAAAATTAATGAGGCGGCTGTCACCACGCATCGCCCCGCCTCCCGGACCCCGGGCGTCTCCTCGCCGGCGCCGCTGAACAATATGCAAATCTTCTGATGGCGAACCCCTGCCAGCTTCCCGCTATCCAGAACCTAGGCCTCTCCTCGCCACCGCTGTTTAAACAACCAAAATCCCTCCGGCGACCGACGTGATGCGTCCTTCCGGTCTCCGGGCCCCAGAGGTCCGAATGCCACCAGGCCTAAATGGTAGACCTCACAGCGTCCATCCTTTGGCCTTCCAGACCCCGGCTCTCAGACTTTCACCTTTGGATTTCCGTCTGCCATCCGCTGTTGCCAGCGGCCACCTCCTGGCAGCTTCCTGGCCTGAAATCTCTAGTGCCCTTTTGATCCACCCAAACATGCTCAAAACCACAATCTGGCTTCTACCCACGTCTTAAATCATGCTGTTCTCCATCATGAGCCTTTCGAAACATTGAAATTTGGCCAAGGGGGATCTCCGGGAGCTTTCGGTCACATTCTGCCTTCATGACAGCATTCCTGCTAGGGAAGTCCAGCCTCCCAGGCCCGGATCGCCCAAATGCCCTGAAACGAAGATTGATAACATCTAGGAGTGAGATTTATGATGTAATTGATTAATTATTTAGATGATATGCTCAAAATATGGACTAACATTAACGTTTTTGATATTTTGTTGTGCTGACTTCGCCCTTTGCTTGTAGGATATATGGAATCGGTTGCAGGAACTTCAGGGGCCTCCGTCGAAAAGGACAAGGGCAAGAAATCTAGAAGAGCCGCTCGGGGAAAAGAAGATAAGGATCAGATGAAGTTTCAATTCCAAGGTGAGCTGCTTCAGTCAAAGGTCTCAACAGACTAGAGGGAGATCTCGGATACCAACATTGGCCAGGTGGACATAGATGAGTTCACTCAGAGGGTCAAGGTCGACCCTTCAACAAAGAATGCCAGATTAATAAAGCAGAGTGGAATCGCCAAGGCTACTCGTTTTCCTCCGTCTCTCATAGCACCTGAACTAGTGATGGCCTGCTGGGAGGCCTATCAAGCGGAAACTAGGACAATCATGGACAAGGAGGGGAACATCCTCACCGACATGTCACCAGAAGGAATCAAAAAAACATTTCACATTCCCACATTCGCACATATGGAGGTCCCCACTTTGGAGCAGTGTTAGGCAGCGTGGGATGCCAATCCGTTAGGCTACAAGAAATCAATTAACCTTTACTGGCTTAAGGAGAAACAGGGTAGCGCGGCAAAAGTTCCCCAAGAGCTGTTCTGCAGCGACTTCCAGGAAGACTATCACGACCTGGTGACCATGTTGAGCAGGGTCATGGGTCTCCCAGTAGCCACCTACTTCCAAGAGTGGATGGCATATTACATTGAACAAATCCTGCGAGGGAATGAGGACGTTAACACCAAAACCTCATTCGACTAGGGAGGCATCATCAGTAACTGCTTCCACGAGCAATTCGTAAACATTAAGAAAAGCTCCAAGTTTTACATGACCTCTTACCTGGTATACCCCCTGGCAAGTCAGAGACAATACAGTGGACTATTTGTGGCACCGGACCAAGGGCACAGGCAAGGGCTCAAGCCGTTCGACAATTACCCTCAGCTCCAGTACCGCAAGTTCAAGAAGGAGTACTGCTGGGTCAACGACGCCTTCATAGGCCACATCATTAGATTGATCGTCGGAGACTTCGAAAGGAGGGTTTCCCACATCGCCAGGGCACTCTTAAAGGAGTATGATTTCCTATTCATATAGTTCCCTAAATTTACCTACATCCGAGCCTAAGGATTCACGGAGCGACCAAACAAGTTGCCAAGGTACCCAAACGATAGGATTATTCTCCTAGAGCTTTCTCGGCAACTCCAACACATCCAAACAGTCTTCAGCAATAAGCATGTAGTGGGGATCCCCTATCCCATGACCCTCAGCTAGGGCCTGTATCGACTGTAGACATCTCAGTGCGCTAGCAACTCTAAGAAAGAGCTTAAGGAATATCATTTTGACTGGTACATGGCCCGCCTGCGGATGGATCCACACGGCCATGTCACGAAGGCACTGGGGCCGGCTCATGTTGACCAATACCACGTTGAAGACTTCTAGGTAGATTGCAAAGATGACAAGGAGTCCGTGCAAGGCACTACATGCGCATGACCGTATAGTTCTTAAGAAGAGTGCGACTATTCCAGGTGCCGGACCAACTTGAGGAAAATGAGTCTACAATAATGCACCCAAGGTAGCCTGTGGTTTCCAACCTGGCAATCCCCTCCATTGATTGGGATGAGAAAGAGGTCAATGACCTGGATACCATCACCCAGCCAATCATAGCTCACACTAAGGAGTGGGTCGATGGGCAGGTGGGGCAACTAAAGCAACAAGGGGTGGTCCTAACATATGAGGCTCTCATGAGCGAGCCAAGCATCACGGAGGACGTTGCCACCACCACATCAGTTGGTGAGACTTCCAAGTCTCCCCCCATCACCAGGTCTTAAAAGAGGAAAGGAACATAAATTGTACAGTCTGCAGACCCCAAGGAGCAATCAAAGAAAGACACGGGAGGCTTGTCTCCCAAGAGGCTCAAGCAGATAGTAACTACAATAGAAGTGCAGCCTCCCTTGCTTCTCCCTCCCCCTCTTGGTGCACTGCCTACCTCCCAGGCTGCGGTCACCTCATCCCCACAAGCGGTGGACATTTCTATCCATCTTGCCTCTTCGCCCCCGGCCGGATCAATAATTAACGTCGATTCCTCTTCTGGCATGATCACTTCTCCTTCCTCTACCACCATGTCACCCATCATGTCCCTCCCACTCGCAACAATAGCATCGCCTATCCCCCTTTCCACTATACCTGAGGCTATCATGCGGCATCTACAGAGTCTTTCCCCTGAGCTCTCACAACTCCTAATGGACCCCACACTCCAAGCAGCCCTTTCCCAAGCCCTCGCAACAACTCAACCTTCACAACTGCCAACAGGACCGCCGATGATGGAAGCCACAATGCAAATATCAAAAGAGTTGGAGGAACGAGAGCAGGAAGCCTCAAGGTCTATGGAGGAAGAGGCCGATGAATACCATGGGCACCCCAAGTACGAGTATCGAACCTTCGATAAGGTGGTCTATGAGGGAGAAGTTACAGGCTCTTCCGAGAGAAGAGATGAAGAGGATGGCTCGGGTGCCAATGAGATTATTTAGGCATTCGATGAGGACCTTGAGGAGGAGTCGGCTCAACAGCCAAAGGATGTTGGGGAGGAGGCAGAACAACCATCACATGGTAAAGAGGGATAGCTGCAAGAGGGGCAGCCTGAAAAAGGATATCACTGAGGCCGAGACCCATGTTGCGAAGAGCGCCGAGGCCAAGGCTATTGAAGAGAAGAAACAAGAGGAGGTGGAAAAGGAAGAAGATCCCACTCGGGTATTGTCCACCAAGCTTCCCGTCAGGCACCTCGTATTCATTCAAGACTCCGACGAGGAGGAGGGCGCTGCAAAAGAAAGAGAAGTGCCCCAAAAGGGAAAGGAGGTAGAAGTCTTGTCTCTGACTAAGAAAGGTGAGGGCAGTGATGATGCACCCAAATACAAATCCACCATGCCTGATTGGTTGGAGAAACAGCTGGAGAAGGCTACCCCAGTACTGAAGGACCTGAGGGTGAGGTTGGAGGCCATCTTGGCTCGATCCCTGGCCACAACAAAGAAGGAGAACAAGCCTAAGGTCTGTTCCAAGATAACGATGGATGCTTCTGACTCCCGAGTGGCGCAAGTTGCCACGCCTATAGTTGGCTAGATCGGGGTGAGCTACAATGTCTCCACCATTGACCTGGGGACAGCGACTAGAGAGTAGAAGGTTGAACATCTGGAAGAGTCGGTGGCCATAGTGGTGCATCTGATCAAGCAAGACAAGGTCACCAAGGACAAACTCAAAGCATAGGTTTCTGCCTTAACAGACTATATCCAGCAGTGGTCCTTAGTGGATGACCTGCCCACCACCTCCATGGCTGCACCGCAGTTGCTCTCCAAGGAGTAGATTGACAAGATGGAGAGGAGGAAGAACTTAGAGAAAACAACTGAGAATTGGTTCCAACAGGTCGTAAGCATTGGAAACATGGGAATTGGCATGGCTGTGCGGACAGCCAATAAGTTCTTGGACCTGATCCAATCCCTGGAAAGCACAAGGAGGCTCTGCACCAATTTCCCTACAACGTACAACTCCACCTTCCTGAGAATTGAAGCCATCCTTTAGATGCCAGAAAGTACATGGGAGGAGAAGCTAGAACTAAAAACAGAGGATCATTGGTTGGTGGATGTGTGGCGCAGAGACTTCATCAATCGGAAGGAGAGGTCAGAGCAAATCCTGAACAAGGTAGATCCAGATATAGAGTGGATCAAGGAAATCCAGGCGGAATGCGCCGAGTACCTCAAATTGATGACGGGCTATGATATGCCCATGGTGCAAATGGATGCCGAAAATATCAAGCCATACTTCGAGAAGAAGATGAAGGATGGGATAGCCAGAGAAATCACCACAGAATTCTTGGGTTTTGCTGCCCATGCCCTCGATCGATCAGAGCTATTTAGAGATCAAGGCTTGAAGTATGACGAGGATTGGAAGTGGCTGGAAGAGAACACCAAGGAATGGAGCTATCAGGCGTTAAGGTGTGAGATCCTCGAAATCGACAAGCTCCAAATGGTCATCCTCAAGTATATAGAGCACGCAACCTCCGAGGAGCAAGAGGACAGCCCAGCCAAGGAAGAAGACCTCCCTGAAGAGTAGCTACAGCCAAGAAGACAGTAATTAGCTACATGACGAAAGAGCAATAGTGTCATCCACTAGATGACGAAGTAGGGAAAAGACAAATAATGTTTTTAAATTGCAAATCTATTTGGGGGTAGGTGAAACCCTATTTTGTAATGAATCTTGGCCATTTATTTAACTTTTAAAAAATTATAAATAGAGCACTCCCCTCATTTTCAAAGTGAGAGTTGAGTTTTTGTAAAGACATGCTGCAGAAATTTATAAGAAAATAACATTGACTTGGTGTATTTCTTTGATTTCTCTGATGTCATTTGATTTATTTCTCTAATTTCACATGTTTAGTTTAGATCTCTTTGCTATTTAGTTAGCTGTTCATGTTATTTAGGTAAATCTTAGGAATGCTATTGGCTGATTGTGAAAATTCCTGTTTTGTTGATGATCCCTTAGTCCATACTTTTTGTTGTTTGCTGAAGGTAGACAGCTATGCAAAGTTAGCTTGGACTTGATTTAAAGCTGCCCCAAACATTTATCTTTAATTCATGCATGTAGGTGTTGGATGAAGGATGAAATATCTACAGCCCTTAGAAGATAGCACAATTCCCATGATACTATGAAATCCCTGGTTAAGTGAGATATTGTTTTGAGGAATTTTCTATTGCAGGAACTCCATTGTCACTATTCATTGCAAGTTTCAGACTTAGGAACTTTTCATTCCCTTCGCTCTTTTCACCTTTTTTTTAGAAATTGAACAATGCCAAGGTTCATTGCACATTGTAAAGCCAAAGTTAACAACTAGATGGAGTTCAAGACTGCTGTTTGAATCTACAGCCAACTCATAACTGCTTTCATTCCTAGGAACTCCATTCCAAAAATCCAACTTCATGCTTTGTGTCCACACTTTGTATCTTCTGTAAGGCCGCCTTGTGATTCCAGCAAATCACATCAACTACTGAGGTATCTAAGCACTGTCATGACCTGACATCTAAGAGACCTTGGGATAATGTTCTGCAATTCGATTGTGGGAGATTGTCTTTCAAGAGAGGTAGTGCACCTACACACTGCCTGTGTTGAAAAGTGCATAAAAACACCATCAACAGAACTGGTGCTAGAAGGAGGGCCAAGTTGGAGATACTAAGTTTTAGGATAAAGCAAAACTGGATCAGATCTGATCATTCTCCCCAGAAAGGTTTCAAAGAATTCTACGGTCCACACTAAACAAGGAAGAATTTGAAGAATTGCAGCCCCCCACGAGGGCAAAGCGAGCACAAGGAAGTAGCTCTGCCCCTTCCTCTTCCTCCATTCCATCTGCCTCCATTTCACCCCCATCTTCATTTGGCTAGTCTTCATCTTCCACCCAACCATCTCAAATAGCATTTACACTGTCTATCTCCGGCAGCTAGGGGATTGCTCCTCTCCCAGCCCTTTCAGCCCAAAGCATAGCCAAGACAGCCACAACTCAAGGGCAGCCCCAAATTGCTGTTGTGTTGCAAATACAGCCCCGAATCCCTATTCTCCAATAGCAAGTGCCACCCCCGCCTCCCCCCATGGCTTGGCTTGCACATAACCCTTCGCCGATACATTTTGCGGTCTACAACGATATGCCCAAGAATCTGGAAGGCTTTTGTTTGAAGTTCCATTCGCGCAACATGCAAAGAACAGCCAAGGAGCATATCAAGATATTCAAAATGACGATCACCGAAATGCAAGTGGATCACGAGGATGTTGCATGTCGCCTCTTTCCACATTCATTGGGAGAAGAGGCCTTCTACTGGTACATCAATCTACTGAGGGGATCCATCACCTCATGGAACCAGATGAAGAATGCCTTTCTGCAGAAATATAAGATCCCTGTCAATCCCGCGGACCTTTACCAGCAGTTCATGTCCATCAGAAGGGAGGTCAACGAACCTATCGGCTCCTTCAATGACCGCTTCCATCGGGCTCACATGAGGCTTCAGGATCCGTACGTCCATAATGATGAGGCAGCTCTCCCAGTTTATTATGCAGCGCTGGACAACCTCACGTCGGCCTTGGTGAAAAGGATGCGCCCGCCGCCTGCTACCTTACTGGCCGTCTATGCGGAAGTTGTTGTCGCTAGTGCGGACTTGGGGCAAAATATCTCCGGCCCATTGCCCTCTTTGGGGCCTGTCGCCCACCTGATGTAGATTCAGGGGCTTAATCAGGCATTTGCTCAGTAAACCCCTCTTATGAACCAGGTGCTTCAATTTCTTATGGTGCCACATCTGGGGCAACCATTGAATTACGCGCCTCCCGCAACTTCCTATTTGCAGCCCCAACAACTGTACAATTATTCCCAGATGGCTCCGCAACAGCAAGCGTATTCCCAACAACCCTAGGCGCCATTGTACTTGTTGGGACCAGACTTTCCTCCAGCTTATCAAAATTAGCTAGTAGGCCTACCTGCTTTTCTCCAAAATCCGGCCCCGTCACCTGGAGGTATGACTGAGAAGGACAAGCTAGAGGAGCTAACCAAGATGATCAAGAAAATGTCCACGGAGATGATGCATTTGAAGAACCAGAATAATCAGTTGCAGGCCTCCCAACATAATTTTTTCAGGCCAACCTTAATAGGGACAGTCGAGACAATAGAGACAACAGAGATAATCGGGAAGTAGGCACCTCCTCCGGGCAGAATTATGAGAGGGGGTAGAACTCCAATCAAAATATATAAAGGAGACCTTCTCAAAGGCAGAACCGCACGTGGAACACTAGGCCCAACAATGGTGGTGTCCCCACGCTATTCGATCAACCGACAAGCAACGATAAAATATCTGGTGTATACCTGGCTGAGGCAGCCTTGTCTAGATGGTGTCGACTCCACAAAACCAGCAGGCATTCTGAGTTGGATTGTCCCGAGTTCCAGACTGCTGCTGAAATCTTCCAGGTAGAGGTACAAAATGCGGTCGACAATGCCAACTGCAGGGACATCGTCCCATCTGAGCCATATGATTCCTTGTGTCTGGTAGTCAATCATGCACCATTTCCACGAGGAGACCGCAACAAGCCCGAAGTCGAGCCTACTCCTACTGAGGATGAAAAAGCACAAGAGGTAAGTAATGAAAAAACCTTGGCTCAACTTTTTTATTCGGTAGATAATGGTCCGATAGATGAAGAAGAACTATTTGTGGATGAGGTCCACATGTTCCATCAGCGTTCGAGTCCATACTTCCTTAGAAATAGGTAAGCGGGTGGACCCTTCACAACTTCTACCCCACCAAACAACTTCGCCACCCCGCCTGATCCAAATGCCAGCAATAACCCTGGGCTCCCACATATACCCACCCAATACCTCAACAAGAACCAGTCTCAAAACCAACCACAAGGTCCGCCTCAGGGCCAACGTCAAAATCTGCCTGGGCAAACCAAGGTCCAAACCCCTAGTTCTCCCATAGGCCAAGCTTTTAGCTCTGAAATCAAGCAAATGGGTGAATATGTGGTGGAAGAGTTCAAGAAGGTGAAAATCAGTTTGTTGGCCTTCGAATTACTCAAGGTTCCTACCATGAGGCACGCTTTCTTTAGGGCTCTGAATTTGACTCCATCTACTAACATGACACAAGAGACTCCAGCCAAGAGGGTAACCTTTAAGGAGCCCAGGAAAGAACAAGAAATACAGGACAATATCGGAAGAAGGAACAATGTTCCTGCGAATCAGTCAGCAAGTAGATACATTGAAAAGGAGCCAGAAAGGACTAGTAGACAGCCTCCCAAGGACCAGCAATTTAAGTAAGCCAACGATGCGGGAAGTGATAGGAACAAAGGTCAAATAGCTCAAATGGACACACTTGTGGGCATCCCCCAAGGGAGACCAGAAACTCCCCCATTCCTGACTACCATTAGGGTCTTTGGGAAGAACTTGCACAATTGCCTACTTGATTCAGGCGCGTCTGCCAACATCATGCCCTTGGCCGTATGCAAGGCTCTTGGCATCACCCCCACGCCTTCAAAGAGAAAGTTGACCCAACTGGAAAAAATAGAGATCAACATCGTGGGTGAAATAAATCGCATCCCCATGCAAATTGTTGCGGACCCCCGGATAAAGCAGGTCATTGATATCCAAGTGGTAGACATTCTGATGCTTACGAAATTATTTTGGGGAGGGTGTTCACCAAAGCACTGAATAGTTACACCTCCACAGACCTTTCTCACATGTGGTTGCTATGGAAGGGGCTGCCAAATCAGATCTGTATCGACCGTGAACCCCATATGAAGTATATGATCACAGAATACAATAATTTCAGCGAGGTGTTGTTCACCGAGACTGATTTAGGGAATTATCACCCTTTTTCTTACCAAAATGAGCTTGAGCTTCAGGAAGAACTTACAGATGAAGTACTCCTGGTGTTGTGCAGTCCCTCGACGGATCCCACACAAATGCCCCCAAACACAGAAGAGTTGGTAGAAACGGACGGTGAGCCAGGTAAGGAGGATGACTGGGGATTACTCGATGGCTTCTAGGATTTCATGGAAAAATGTGCAAGAGATCAGCTTAGCTTAGGAGCCAGAATGAATTTCTAGGATCTCTTATTGCCGAACTGGTGCAGGGTCCATAATGCTGCTCACTCTGAATTTGATTGTTGCCTATGCCAAGCAGCAGTGGAGCATGTTAGGAAGGCAGCTACTCCTCCGACGGAAACACCAAAGGAGACACCACCAAAATTGCCTATTAATCACCGCCTCGAACTAGAAAACTCCTCTAAGATCACAAGGCCCACCGTCCATCCAAAAGGGAATGGAGGCTCAATCAGACCCAAAGACAAGGAATCCTCTGCGTGTTGGACGTTCTGATTCGATGAATCAAAGTCAAGGCAAGGAGCTGGAGCGGGGATCGAACTCATCAATTGAACGAGTAAGACATTTCTCGCTACTCACCGATTGTAGTTTTATTGCACCAATAACATAGCAGAATATGAGGCTTTAATCCTTGGCTTTCTTATGGCCTTGAAGAAAAATGTGAAAGTGCTACAAGTCTTCGGGGATTCTGCACTTGTAGTTAAGCAGGTCAGGAAATTGTACTCCTATCATGATCGAAGGCTCACAAATTATAGGCACAGGGTTTGGGATCTCTTAGAGGGCTTAGATGCATTCAATATATAATTGATCCCTCAGGCTTAGAATCGCACAGCTGATGCCTTGGCTCAAGCGGCCAGCACTCTACAACCCCTCTCTTTATCTGGGCTCAAGAAATTCATTGTTGAGTTAACATCCACGCCATCAGTCTCGGATAATGTTACTCACCTGCAGGTCTTCAATGATGATAAGCATATCCTCCAGTTCATCACAAGTTTCGACGTTTTCGCTGCCCAAATAATTGATGAAGCTGATCCACAGGAGGCTGAATTGGACATAGAGGGGGTTATCAATCTGAAAACCAACATAATCCCTAGAGGTATGGTTCAGCTAGAGCACATATTTTATCTAGATCAGATCAGGGATCAGGATCAGCAAACAAAAAAGAAGGCTATAGGCAACCAGTGCAATGCTCACAACCTAGGAACGACCGAGGATACCAAGAATGTTTTTATCGGAAAGGTGTGCATGCCTGAAGAAAAGAAAGGAATCACGGATGCATTATGAAGATATCATGATGTGGTGGCATGGAGTTATGGAGATTTGAAAACGTACGACACCTCTGTCATCATGCACACCATCCCTCTGAAGACTGAAGTGAGGGCATTCCGTCAGCGGCAGCGCCCTATCAATGCCTTGCTGGAACTTGTCGTTTACAAGGAAGTGTAGAAATTGCTTTCAGTAAGAATTATCTTTCCCGTCAGGCATTCCACGTGGGTGGCCAACTTGGTCTCGGTCAGGAAAAAGAATGGAGAGATTAGATTGTGTGTGGATTTCTGCAATCTGAACCGTGCCTTAGAGAAAGACAATTATCCAATGCCTTCGCTGGATGAAGTGCTGCAAATCGTCAACGGCTCCCAGATGATGTCGTTTCTCGACGGATACTCTGGGTATAACCAGCTCATGGTACAATATGAAGATCACCACAAGACAGCGTTCGCCACTAAGTGGGGGACGTTTGCGTATAGAAGAATGTCGTTTGGGCTCATCAACGTCAGCGCTACTTTCCAATGCGCCATGGATATCACCTTCAAAGACCTAATTGGCAAATATATAATCATCTATATGGATGATTTGACCGTATTCTCTAAGAAGCGGGGCGATCACATCTCTGACTTATGCAAAGTATTTTAGAAATACAGAGAGTTCGGGGTTTCTCTCAACCCTAAGAAGTGCATTTTCGGAGTGACCGAAGGGAGATTACTCAGGCACATCATTTTAGAGCAAGGAATCTCCATTGATCCTAAGCGCATTGAGTCGTTACTCAAGATTTAGCCCCTGGGCAGCAAGAAGGAAATGAAATTTTTCTTCGAAAAGATCAACTTTGTCTAGAAATTCATCACAGGTTTCACAGAAATTGTCAAACCTCTCAATGCCATGCTCAAACAGGACACCAAAGTTGAATGGACGCCGGTTGCCAAACAATCCTTCGAGAAAATCAAATGGGCCATTACCGAGGCACCTGTGTAAGTCTGTATTATCTGAAACCGTTCTATATCTACTCATTTGCTTCAAAGCATTCTTGTGCTAGTATGTTGACCCAAAAGGACGACGAAGGAAATGAGCATCTGATCACCTTCATGAGTGCTCCCCTCAAAGATGCTAAATTGCATTACCACAACATAGAAAAGAAGGCATATGCTCTTGTCAAAGGAGTGAAGAAATTTAGACACTACATTCTACGCAACAAGGTGTTCACTATTGTCCCTGACCCAGTAGTCAAAACACTGCTTATGCAGAATGAATTGGGCGAACGAAGGGCTAAGTGGGTCACTCTGCTCCAAGAGTATGATATGGAAATCCAACCAATGAAATTGGTGAGAGGGTAGGCACTCACTTGAACAATTTCTGAAACAATAGCAGAAGCTGGACCCAAACTCACAGTACAGCAGTATCAGCTTGAAGATGTCTCCCCGGGAGAATGGTACCAAGATGTTGTTTATTATCTGCTAATTCATAAGTGTCTGCCGCATCTACAAGGATTCCAGAAGAGGGCCCTGAGATTGAAAAGTAATGGTTATATGTTGCAGGGTTCTATTCTTTATAAGAAGAATCATGAGGGAGTTTATTTAAGATGCCTTGGTAAGGAGGAAGCAGAACGCGTTCTAAGGGAGTTTCAAAATAAGTTTGGTACGGGCCATGGCTCAGGTTCTTCTACGGCACATCAGATATTAAGGGCAGGGTACTATTGGCCAACTGTCTTCAAGGATGCCCATTGCCATGTTCGTTCATGTCATACGTGCCAGACCGCTGCCACCAGGGAGAGGAATGCTGCTGTCCCACTGCAGCCCGTGCTGGGGGTAAGGCCTTTTGTGCAATGGGGTCTCGACTTCATCGGTCTGGTAAGCCCTCCATCATCTGCGGGACATAGGTACATTCTTACCGCTACTAATTATTGTACTAGATGGATGGAAGCAATAGTATGTAAGCATTGCACAACTGAAGTAGTTACTAATTTTTTAGAAAGTTTCATTTTAAATCGCTTTGGTTGTCCCTATGCTTTAGTATGTGATAATGGACTTGCATTCGCCTCATTGAAATTTGCTAGCTGGACGTTCGACTATGAGATTGCCCTCAAATTCTCATCCAATTACTACCCTCAGGGTAATGACCTTGCCGAATCCACGAATAAGAATTTGATTACTGTGATCAAGAAGCTGTTAGATAGAAATCCCAAGGACTAGCATACCCAGCTCCGTTTCACCCTTTGGGGTGATCGCACCCGCCACAAGGCTGCCCTTGGTGATTCTCCGTTCCACCTTGTCTATGGCCTTGAGCCTATATTCCCCATCCACCTGAAGATTCCTACTCTTCAGTTCATCAACGATTTTTATGAAGGAGGAGATCATAGGGAAGCTCGGTTAGCTGAGCTCTTACAATTAGAGGAAGTTCAAAACTATGCAATAAAAAATTTTTCCAAACATCAGGGCGTAGTTAAGAGATGGTTCGACCGTCGAGCCAAAATCAAGGCCTTTAGGATTGCAGATTTGGTCCTATATTGGGACAAGGCCCATGAAAAGAAAGGAGTACACAACAAATTTGACAAGCTTTGGTTTGGCCCCTTTCAAATAGCTGAGATTTTGGGAGATAATGCCTTCCGCCTAAAGAATTTAACCGGTGAAAACGTCCCGTTGCCAGTCAATGAGCAGCACTTGAAGCATTATTGCTAGGCTTGAGCTCTTTCGAGCTCTTCGTTGTAAATACTTGTACATAAGTTAGAATAGTTGCTTTCTTGCTTGTTTGTGTTTTGTTTGCGTCGCTTTTTGCTTTCTCCCTCCTGGTGGTTTTTGTTTCGAAAGATGTTTCCTGCTCCTTTGTGGTGGCCATGCTTGCCTAACAAGCGGTTCATTTTGCTGTTCATTCTTAGTGTTCTCTGGCTAAACATTCACTCTAGACTATTGGTCTTTGCAAAGTTGTCCGCGAATGATTTCCTTGTCTGAATTCTGCTCAGAACTTTCCCCTTCACCGGATCTTCTTACCCGCATCTCAGATCTCGCACAAATCACATAATAAAAGATTATGAAGGACTGTACTATGGCTGTTATGACACCCTAGTGAGTGAAAAATCTTAAGTTTAGTCCAGTGACCACTGCAGTCTCAAACCCATTGTAGGCTTCAATTCTTACCTGGTCGAACTAAATGGTAGAAGAGAAATGAAATATCAAAGCAAAAAATAGAAAAGAAACTCTAAAAAAGAAAATAAATGACCGTATGGGCGTTCGGATAACTCTACCGGGGCTATGGACACTCGACCAGCAGTAGAGAAATATCCATGAGATTGTAGCGACAACTCCGCCGGGGCTATGGATGCCTGGATGGTAGCGGGGCAATGTCCAGATTACTTTTGGTGTTAGGAAAATTATGTAGCTCACTCGGTTGAAGTGATAACCCTAGTTACTATCCCTAGGAAATAAATAAACTCACTTCACACACGCTTCTGAGATGCCATGTAAGATGACCCAATTAAGGATCTTGTTCTCCCAGATTCATCCTTGGAAGCCGCTCTTGGTCTGCAAAACCAGAGATTCTGGGTCCTAAATGAATATTTATCACTAGAACGCTCCGGAGCGTTCTCCAGTGGAGTCGCCATTTGTTGTGCCCTAAGAACACATGCCCTGTTCGGAATGGAGACCCTCTTTTCTTTCACCTTGTCAGGTCTTTCGGGGCTACCTCATTTTGCGTGCCCCTCTTTTTTTGATGTTCCGCATGGTTGATGTTGTTCCAAAAGTTTGATCATAAATCAACCATGCCTCTGCTTTGGTCTTTTGCTGCCCTCCGGGGGCCTCACGGGTTCCATCTGGCTTTTGGGCTTTGGAATGGCCCTGGGCCCCTCCGAGCCCGGGCCTCTGAGGTTCCCTTATCGGGCTTCCCCTCTACATCCGCCGTCTCTCACGGCGTTCGCTGGGCGTCCGCTCGCCCCTCGGGCTCCGCCGTGCCCCCCGCCGGCTGAAATTTGCAAAATCTCCTGGGCGACATCTGCTCCTTCGGGCCCTGGTCCCTGGAAGTCTGCCTCTAGACTTCCATCCGGGGATCGTCATCTACCGCGGCGAGCCGCTGTCAGCTCCCCACCTTGGCCTTCTCCTCCGTGGGTTTATTCTAACTTCCTGCCACAGAACTTTCGGGCCCTACCATCCGGAGTTCCATCCTCAGAACTTCGTGACAGTTCTGCCATCGTCCACGGCGGAACCCTGCCGTTGTCCCGCAATCTGGGTTTCGGCCCAGCTCCCGCCGCTACTGCTTATCAAAATGCAAATCTTTCAGCGGCAAACCTCCGACTGCTATCCGCCCTCCGGGACCCGAGGCTCCCTCCGCTGTGGCCGTTCAAACTCGCAAAAATCAAACAGTGGCCGTTACCTCACCGCTTCCCGCCATCCGGACCCCGGGTTCTCCTCCACTGTCGCCGACCTAATTTGAAATTCACCAACTTTTGGTGCGGCCATACTGGCATTTATTGCAGCATTGATGGCGCTTGGGGTATATAATGCCCAGACTCGCCAATCATTTTCATTGTCCGAATTGAGGCGAATTGTAGCAGCGATCAACTGGAGCCCACTACCTTCTGCAGCATCTCAATTGTCACCATCAACGTTACTCTGTCGACCCCCGGCGAATCCCACGACCCCCGCTTAGTGTATCCAAGGTAGGCCATCCATGTTTTCCCTCCCATCATTTTTGATCATTTTCAGGGATTTCGGTAATTGAACAATTAATTGAAATGGCATAAAATTGAAGAACACTCCACGGCGCCCATTACCCATATGATGGAAATTTCCAAAACCTATCGGATTGGCCCTCTCCGCCGACTCGGGACTCTACTCGGTTGCGGCCGTTCTTCGCGTAGGGCGGTCGGGCGTCCCGGGCACGGCATCCGCCTTCGCCCTCCACCCTCGCGTCACCCCGCCCTCCGGGCCTCGGTCTGCCCTTCACTGCCACAGTTCGGATCATCAAAAAATTAATGAGGCGGCCATCACCACGCGTCGCCCCGCCTCCTGGATCCCGGGCATCTCCTCGCCGTCGCCACTAAACAATATGCAAATCTTCCGATGGTGAACCGCTGCCGGCTTCCTGCTATCCAGACCCTGGGCCTCTCCTCGTCGCCGCTATTTAAACAACCAAAATCCCTCTGAACCGACGCGATGCGTCCTTCCAGCCTTCGGGCCCCAGAGGTCCGAATGCCACCAGGCCTAAATGGTAGACCTCACAGCGTCCGTCCTTTGGCCTCCCAGACCCCGGCTCTCAGACTTCTGCCTTTGGATTTCCGTCTACTGTCCGCCGTTGCTAGCGGCCACCTCCTGGCAGCTTCCTGGCCTTAAATCTCTAATGCCCCTTTGATCCACCCAAACATGCTCAAAACCACAATCTGGCTTCTACCCACATCCTAAATCATGTTGTTCTCCATCATGAGCCTTTTGAAACATTGAAATTTGGCCAAGGGGGATCTCCGAGAGCTTTTGGTCGCATTCTCCCTTCCTGACAGCATTCCTGCCAGGGAAGTCTGGCCTCCTGGGCCTGGATTGCCCAAACGCCTTGAAACAAAGATTGATAAAGTCTAGGAGTAAGATTTATGATGTACTTGATTAATTATTTAGATGATATGCTCAAAATATGGACTAACATTAACGTTTTTGATGTTTTGTTGTGCTGACTTTACCAATTGCTTGTAGGATATATGGAATTGGCTGCAGGAACTTTAGGGGCCTCTGCCGAAAAGGACAAGGGCAAAAAATCTAGAAGAGCCACTCGGGGAAAAGAAGATAAGGATCAGATGAAGTTTCAATTCCAGGGTGAGCCGCTTCAGTCAAAGGTCTCAACAGACTGAAGGGAGATCTCGGATACCAACATCGGCCAGGTGGACATAGATGAGTTCACTCAGAGGGTCAAGGTCGACCCTTCAACAAAGAATGCCAGATTAATAAGGCAGAGTGGAATCGCTAAGGCTGCTGGTTTTCCTCCCTCTCTCATAGCACCCGAACTAGTGATGGCCTGCCAGGAGGCCTATCAAGCGGACACCAGGACAATCGTGGACAAGGAGGGGAACATCCTGGCTGACATGTCGCCAGAAGGAATCACAAAGACATTTCGCATTCCCACATTCCCACATATGGAGGTCCCCACTTTGGAGCAGTGTTAGGCGGCGTGGGATGCCAATCCGTTGGGCTACAAGAAATCAATTAACCTTTACTGGCTTAAGGAGAAACGGGGCAGCGCGACAAAAGTTCCCCAAGAGCTGTTCTGCAGCGACTTCTAGGAAGACTATCATGACATGGTGACCATGTTGAGCAGGGTCATGGGTCTCCCGGTAGCCGCCTACTTCCAAGAGTGGATGGCATATTACATTAAACAAATCCTGCGAGGGAATGAGGACGTTAACACCAAAACCTCATTCGACTGGGGAGGCATCATCAGTAACTGCTTCCATGAGTAGTTCGTAAACATTAAGAAAAGCTCCAAGTTTTATATGACCTCTTACTTGGTATATTCCCTAGCAGGTCAGAGATAATACAGTGGACTATTTGTGGCACCGAACCAGGGGCACAGGCGAGGGCTCAAGCCGTTCGACAAGCACCCTCAGCTCCAGTACTGCAACTTCAAGAAGAAGTACTACCAGGTCAATGATTCCTTCATAGGCCACATCATCAGATTGATCACCGGAGACTTCGAAAGGAGGGTTTCCAACAGTGCCAGGGCACTCTTAAAGGAGTATGCTTTCCTATTCATACAGTTCCCCAAATTTACCTACATCTGGGCCCAGGGATTCATGGAGCGACCAAATAAGTTGCCAAGGTACCCAAACGATAGGATTATTCTCCTAGAGCTTTCCCAACAGCTCCAACACATCCAAACAGTCTTTGGCAATAAGCATGTAGCGGGGATCCCCTATCCCATGACCCTCGGCCAGGGCCTGTATCAACTGCAAACATCTCAGTGCTCTGCCAACTCTGAGAAAGAGCTTAAGGAATATCATTTTGACTGGTACACGGCCCGCCCGTGGATGGATCCACACGGCCATGTCAGGAAGGCACTGGGGCCAGCTTATGCTCACCAATACCATGTTGAAGACTTCTGGCAGATTGCAAAGATGACAAGGAGGTCCGCGCAAGGCACTACATGCGACATGACCGTGCAGTTCTTAAGAAGAGTGCGACTGTTCCAGGTGTCGGACCAACTCGAGGAAGACGAGTCTACAATAGTGCACCCAAGGTACCCTGTGATTGCCAACCTAGCAATCCCCTCCATTGATTGGGATGAGCAAGAGGTCAATGACCTGGATACCATCACCCAACCGATCATAGCTCGCACTAAGGAGTGGGTCGATGGGCAGGTGGTGCAACTAAAGCAACAAGGGGTGGTCCTAACATATGAGGCTCTCAAGAGCGAGCCAAGCATCATAGAGGACGTTGCTGCCACCACATTAGCTGGTGAGACTTCCAAGTCTCCCCCCGTCACCAAATCTCAAAAGAGGAAAGGAACATAAACTGCACAGTCTGCAGACCCCAAGGAGCAATCAAAGAAAGACACGAGAGGCTCGTCTCCCAAGAGGCTCAAGCAGACAGTAACTATAATAGAAGTGCAGCCTCCCTTGCTTCTCCCTCCCCCTCTTGGTGCACCACCCGCCTCCCATACTGCGGTCACCTCATCCCTGCAGGCGGTGGACATTTCTGTCCATCTTGGCTCTTCGCCCCTGACCGGATCAATAATTAATGTCAATTCCTCTTCTGGCATGATCACTTCTCCTTCCTCTACCACCATGTCACCCATCACGTCCCTCCCACTAGCAACAATAGCATCTCCTATCCACCTTTCCACTATACCCGAGGCTATCACGCGGCATCTATAGATCTTTCCCCTGAGCTCTCACAACTCCTAATGGACCTCGCACTCCAAGTAGCCCTCGCCCAAGCCCTCGCAATAGCTCAGCCTTCACAACTGCCAACAGGACCGCCGGTGATGGAAGCCACAATGCAAATATCAAAAGAGTTGGAGGAACGAGAGCAGGAAGCCTCAAGGTCTATGGAGGAAGAGGCCAATGAATACCATGGGCACCTCGAGTACGAGCATCAAACCTTCAACAAGGTGGTCTATGAGGGACAAGAAACAAGCTCTTTTGAGAGTAGAGATGAAGAGGATGGCTCAGGTTCCAAGGAGATTTTTCAGGCATTTGATGAGGACCTTGAGGAGGAGTCGGCTCAGTAGCCAAAGGATGTTGGGGAGGAGGTAGAACAACCATCACATGGTAAAGAGGGACAACCGCAAGAGGGGCAACCTGAAAAGGATATCACTGAGCCCGAGACCCATGTTGCGAAGAGCACTGAGGCCGAGGCTGCTGAAGAGAAGAAAGAAGAGGAGGCGAAAAAGGAAGAAGATCCCACCTGGGTATTGTCCACCAAGCTACCCGTCAAGCACCTCGTATTCATTCAAGACTCTGACGAGGAGGAGGATGCTGCTAAAGAAAGAGAAGTGCCCCAAAAGGTAAAGGAGGTAGAAGTCTTGTCTCTGACTGAGAAAGGTGAGGGCAGCGATGATGCACCCAAAGACAAATCTGCCATGCCTGATTGGTTGGAGAAACAGCTGGAGAAGGCTACCCCAGTACTGAAGGACCTAAGGGCGAGGTTGGAGGCCATCTTGGGTCGATCCCTGGCCACAACAAAGAAGGAGAAGAAGCCTAAGGTCTGTTCTAAGATAACGATGGATGCTTTCGGCTCCCGAGTAGCGCAAGTTGCCACGCCTATAGTTGGCCAGACCGGGGTGAGCTACAGTGTCTCCACCATTGACCTGGGACATCGACTAGAGAGCAGAAGGTCAAACATCTGGAAGAGTCGGTGGCCATAGTGGTGCATCTGATCAAGCAAGATAAGGTCACTAAGGATGAACTCAAAGCACAGGTTGCTGCCATAACAGACTATATCCAGTAGTGGTCCTCAGTGGATGACCTGCTCACCACCTCCACGGACGCACCGCAGTTGCTCTCCAAGGAGAAGATTGACAAGATGGAGAGGAGGAAGAACTTAGAGAAAACAACTGAGAATTAGTTCCAACAGGTCGTAAGCATTGGAAACATGGGAATTGGCATGGCTGTGTGGACAGCCAATAAGTTCTTGGACATGATCCAATCCCTAGAAAGCACGAGGAGGCTCTGCACCAATTTCCCTACAATGTACGACTCCACCTTCCTGAGAATTGAAGCCATCCTTCATATGCCAGAAAGTGCGTGGGAGGAGAAGCTAGAACTGAAAATGGAGGATCATTGGCTGGTGGATGTGTGGTGTAGAGACCTCATCAATCAGAAGGAGAGGTCAGAGTAGATCCTGAACAAGGTAGATCTAGATATAGAGTGGATCAAGGAAATCTAGGTGGAATGCATGGAGTACATCAAATTGATGATGGGCTATGATATGCCCATGGTGCAAATAGACGCCGAAAAGATCAAGCCATACTTCGAGAAGAAGATGAAGGACAGGACAGCCGGAGAAATCACCACAGAATTCCTAAGTTTTGTTGTCCATGCCCTCGATCGATCAAAGCTATTTAGAGATCAAGGCTCAAAGTATGACAAGGATTGGAAGTGGCTGGAAGAGAACGCCAAGGAATGGAGCTATCAGGCAATAAGGTGTGAGATCCTCGAGATCGACAAGCTCCAAACGGTCATCCTCAAGTATATAGAGCACGCAGCCTCCGAGGAGCAAGAGGACATCCCAGCCAAGGAAGAAGACCTCCCTGAAGAGTAGCTACAGCCAAGAAGACAGCAATTAGCTACAGGATGAAAGAGCAATAGTGTCATCCACTAGATGACGAAATAGGGAAAAGACAAAGAATGTTTTTAAATTGCAAATCTATTTGGGGGTAGGTGAAACCCTATTTTTTAATGAATCTTGGCCACACAATTGTAATGAATCTTGGCCATTCATTTAACTTTTAGAAAACTATAAATAGAGTACTCCCCTCATTTGCAAAGTGAGAGTTGAGTTGTTGTAATGACATGCTACAGAAATTTATAAGAAAATAACATTGACTTGGTGTATTTCCTTGATTTCTCTCATGTCATTTGATTCATGTCTCCAATTTCACATGTTTAGTTTAGATCTCTTTGCTGTTTAGTTAGCTGTTCATGTTATTTGGGTAAATCTTAGGAATGTTGTTGGCTGATTGTGAAAATTCCTATTTTGTTGATGATCCCTTAGTCCATACTTTTTGCTGTTTGCTGAAGGTAGACAGCTATGCAAAGTTAGCCTAGACTTGATTTAAAGCTACCCCAAACATTTATCTTTAATTCATGCATGTAGGTGTTGGATGAAGGATGAAATATCTACAGCTCTTAGAAGATAGCACAATTCCCATGATGCTATGAAATCCCTTGTTAAGTGAGATATTATTTTGAGGAATTGTCCATTGCAGGAACTCCATTGTCACTATTCATTGCAAGTTTCAGACTTAGGAACTTTTCCTTCCCTTCGCTCTTTTCACCTTTTTTTTAGAAATTGAATAATTTTAAGGTTCATTGCACATTTTAAAGCCAAATTTAACGACTAGATGGAGTTCAAGACTACTGTTTGAACCTATAGCCAACTCATAACTGCTTTCATTCCTAGGAACTCCATTCCAAAAATCCAACTTCATGCTTTGTGTCCACACTTTGTATCTTCCATAAGGCCTCCTTGTGATTCCAGCAAATCACATCAACTACTGAGGTATCTAAGCACTGTCATGACCTGACATCCGAGAGACCTTGGGATAGTGTTCTGTAATTCGATTGTGGGAGATTGTCTTTCAAGAGAGGTAGTGCACCTACGCACTGCCTGTGTTGAAAAGTGCATAAAAACACCATCAACAGGTTGTTTCTTTGACGCCCATGCCACAACTCCTATTCCAAGGTGAAATGCATATCTAGATGTACTCTTTCTGTCATCAATACTTCCTACAAAATCACTATCTGTGTATCCAACCAACTGAAAATTATCTGAAGTAGAATACAATATACCATGATTCATAGTTCCTGCAATGTACCTTAATAACCTTTTTCTTGCTTGCCAATGTGAATTTTTTGGTGCATCCATGAATCTAGAAATCAAAATGACTCCATACATTATATCTGACCTAGTTGCTATCAGATACATCAAACTACCAACCAATTTTCTAAATATAGTTGAATTATAACCATTCCATTATCTTCTCTACTTAGTTTTGTTCCTATTGCCATAGGAGTAGAAACTGGACATCAATTTATCAATCTAAACCTCCTCAAAACCTCTTTTGCATATTTACTTTGACAAATAAAAATGCCCTTATCATTCTATATGACTTCAATGCCAAGAAAATATTTCATCAAACCCAAATCTATCATCTCAAATTCCCTTTTCGTTGCTGATTTAAACATGTCAATAGAAAGATTACCTATAAAGATCAAATCATCAACATATAGCAAACAATCAAAATTTGACCATGTTCATTGACTTTGGTGTATAGTGTAGGTTCACTAGTGCTTCTGCTAAATTCATTCTTTATCATGTATGAATCTATCCTACTATACCACACTCTTGGTGCTTGCTTTAATCCATAAAGTGCCTTCTTCAACTTGCAAATTTTGTTTTCATAACGTTTTATTTCATATCCTAGCAGCTATTGCACATACACCTCTTCTTCTAAATACCCATTCAAGAAATCTGATTTGACATCCATTTGATAAACCTTCCAATTGTTTTGGGCTGCAATAGCTAGTACCATTCTAATAGTATCAAGTCTTGCTATGGGTGCAAATGTTTCATTATAATCAACTCCATATTCTTGTGCAAATCCCTCAGCTACTACTCTTGCCTTATATTTGTCAACTTCTCCATTTTCCTTATACTTAGTTTTATAAACGCATTTCACTCCTATGCATTCTTTATCCTTAGGTAAATCAAGTAGATCCCATATATCATTTTTCTCAATAGATTCAATTTCATCATTCATTGCATTAATCTAATGCTCTTCCTTAATTGCATTTTCAAAATATATAGGATCTTGAGCAAACAAAGAAAAATTTGGCTGCAAATCTATCTTATCTCCTTGATCATAAATTTCTTGCAAACTTCTAGTTTTCTTGCTTTTAAGCCTTGGTATTATAGGTGTAGGATTTGAGTCATTACTTACTTGTGGACTTGATGATTCTCCTTGCTCATCTTGCCTTTCTGAGTTTTCTCCTTGTTGGCTTCTTGATGGTGTTCCTCCTTGCTCATTTGATTGTTCCCCTTGTTCTTCTTGACCTTTTTCTTCTTGTTCTTCATATGGTATTGTTCATGTACCTACAATTGTCTTGTCTATATTGCCATCCCAAGATTCTTCTTCTTTGAATACAACATCTCTACTTACAATGACTTTCTTAGTTATAGGATTAAACAACTTATATGCCTTAGGTTGCTCATCATAACCAATAAAAATGCATTTTTCTCTTTTATCATCCAATTTACTCCTTGTTTCTTTAGGCACATGTGCATATGCAATACAACCAAATACTCTAAAATGAGAAACACTATGATGCTTACCACTCCATTCTTGTTGTGGAATCATGTCCCTCACAATCTTTGTTGGACTCCTATTTAAGATATAAATTGCACAAGCAACTGCTTCAGCCCAATACTCATTAGGTAGATTCTTACCTTTCAACATGCTCCTTGCCATCTCCATTATTGTTCGATTCTTCCTTTCTATGACACCATTCTACTGGGGCATGTAACTTGTAGTGAATTGCTTCTTTATTCCATGATACCTACAATAATTCAAAAACTCATTTGACTTGTATTCTCCTCCTCTATCAGATCTCAATACCTTGATGGATAGGCCACTCTGTTTCTCAACCAATGCCTTGAATTCCTTGAACTTACCAAATGTTTCAGATTTGTATTTAAGAAAATAAACCCATGTTTTTCTACTAAAGTCATCAATGAATGTTAGAAAATAAATGCTCCCCCTTAATGATGGGGTTTGCATTGGTCCACATAAATTTGTATGGAAAACTTCTTGCGAAAATAGTGTCATCACAAGCTTGTGATCTCCCATCTCCCTTCTCATGCTCAAGGGTCTATCTTGTTGGGGAGGTTTCATATGCCCAACGTGAAAGATAAATCGATCAAAAGGGAGAAATTAATAAAAAACATATATATGCATATTTCACATTAGACAATTTATTCATAAAATAATATTATATTTCTACACTCATGTTACACAATTTCTTTAGGATGACATATGTATTCTATTCTTTGTTAAACCTTAATCGATTTCAATTAGGCCATATAATGAAACCATGAAGATACACTTCTTTTCACAAATACACGTCTTGCTAAGAGTCATTATTTACCATACAATAGAAATAGGAACACAAATGGTCAATCAAGAGATCATCGTGTGAAAGAAGAAAAAGTAAGAAGGAAATCAAAGATCACTTAGAGGAATATAGCGACTCACGTGAAACTCTCACTAGCATTAATATTTTTCCTTTTTTAAATATAAGAATGGAAAGATAATATATGAATAGCATCAAATGCATTAAGATCAAATTCTTGCAAATAAACATCCTCTATTCCCTATCTGTTTGGCTCTAGACTGCACTAATCTCTAAATGCTGCTATCAAATATGCCTGAGCATGCAAATTTCATTTATAGCCTAGCATAATCTCACCTTAGAAGTAACCAATCATAATTTAAGTATAGATCAAAGTGTTCTCTTTTAAAATACATTTAATCTAGATGTTATTTATAAATCAGTAGGAAAGACTAACCATGGTAGATATAAACTATTTCTAGGAAATGATGTTAATATGAAATTAAAGAGCCATAGTTTAAAGTAAATATATTTGTATGTATCAAAATTCTTTTTTTTTTTTGTTGGATCAAGGACTTCAATATTTGGTGCACTCATTTTTTTATTTTTATTTTTATTTTTTTTTTATTTTTTTCTGATAATCTTTTGTTTTTCCACATGTGCAAAACAAAGAGCATGATTTTCTATGAAAAACCTACATTCACAAGAAATAAAATGTAAATATAATAACAGAATTAAATTTATTTAAAATTATACTTTTTGGGAAGCTTATAGTAAGGACTACATACTTACAAAAAAATGAATTTTAAATGAATTCATTTGATCCCCAAAAAAGTAAATCAAAAGTGGTTTTTTTCAGCATTTTGATAGGTGTAAAGGAGACTCTATTATAGGTATGGTTTAAAACTAGCGAGGTTCTATCCAATGGGGTTTGATCTAAGGTAGTTTGATCAAACCCTCTTCAATTGGAATGCTTTAAATGGAAATTTTTAATGCTTGAATCATTATATTTTCTAAAAATATGTGATTTCAACAAAAATTAGAATCTCCTAGAAATTGTAAACCAGCTTTGTGGGATCACCCCTCGAGTGAGGAAGAAGCCCCCCATAAGAGAGAATGAAGAAATTCTATGCAACCCCCCTCAACATTGAGTCCCTGCTCAAATGTCATAATGTCAGGAATCCCCAACCTTAACTAAAGAAGGAGATAATGTAAAACAATGTGAAGATTGATGTAGAGCAGACCAAGGATGATGATGAGTCCTCGAAATGCTGCTTCAAAAGAATGTCAAACTGTGGCAAGCACTAATAAAAAGAATCAGGAACAACTATAGAAGATGTCAACATAGCTGGTGACTGAGCTGAAATTGTCAACTCAAGAGTAACTGTAGAATCTGTCAATGGAGAACTATACATGAATCCACAATGCAACAAGAATAAGGTCATAACCAAGGAGACAATTGCACAAGTATCAACTGGACACTCTCTTGAAAGAATGGTATATCCCTATCACAACTTGTAGACAGGTACCAAGCCCCTAGGTGTAGTATTTAACTTCTAAATAAAGGTAGATTGCTTACAAAATAGGAGTGTTTATATGGTATCTAGTCCATCACATTAAAATGCATGGGTAACCAGTCACTGCATTGACCAAGTATATAGGAACTAACACTAGATACATAGAGCAATCCAAAGAAGCATAAAATATGACAAAGTACACTGGAATAGCAAGATTGTGGCACTTTATTTTAGTGCTCTTACAAGACTAGAAGAGGAGAACTACAACAACCATGATGTAAAACTAAAAAATTATGATGAAGAAGCCAACCAAAAGTGCACTAAAGTAGATGACCATGAAAAGAGCTCTCCAAGTGGATGTTGGTAGGAACAAATGGCCCCATTTGACTGTCGTTTAGAGGAGTGAATGATACAATACAAGGCTTGATTGGTAGGAAAAAAGTTTTCTGAGGTTTGCTTATTGAAATGCAATTTGTTTTTAAAAAACGTTTATTTAAAAGTTTAATTTAAAAAATTTACTATTACAAATAATAAAGAAAATTAAAAAAAGATTAAAAAATAAAAAATGGGGCCTGTGGGGTCAAGGAAGGACGTTGCCCCTTGCAACGACCAGTGGTCATGCAGGTGAGAGATGTCCCTGCAATAGTTGGTGGCAAGTCTGCGAGCCATAGGCTGACAGTACCTACGTATCGCAAGTTTGCAAAAATTACATTTCTTTTATTTAAAAATTTTGATTTATAAATAAATACTACATTTTTTTTTCAAATTTTATTTAAAAAAATGGAATTAGAAAAAATAAATATTTTTTTAATAAAAATTCCTACCTATGTAGGTAGGGTCGTACAACCCACCTGCTAATTTTTTTGCCTCTAAGAGAAATGTTTTCCAAATTCAATGATTTGGTAGTCAATCTTAGGGTTTTTGACCCTTTTGGATTCAATGGGGATGTCCTTTTTCGCTGAAATGATATGAAAATGTGGCTACCTCCTAGATTTGGCAACCACCTTCAATCTTCAAACCCTTGTAGATTTTCCTCGAATGTCCAACTGGGATGAAACAAAAGGAAAATCTAACTTTCTCAGACACTCTGAACATAATAATGAGCTAAGATCTAACGCAACAAGCTCCCAAAATGCTCCTACAATATAAAGCCAAAGAGAAACCCCCAAAATCTAGTATTTCTATCACACCTTTCTGATTCTCTAGATTATCCAAAGATACAAGAGAAGAGCATACTCAATGCTTCAAGAAAATACAAGATTGCACTCAAGATCTCAAAAAAGACTAACCAAAGGCACTCAACTTGCTTTGCTACCATGTAAGATTTGGCTATGCAGATAGCCACCCAAGCTATAAAGGCCTATGAAAAGCACAAATATTTAGAAGATCTATATGACAAGAATAAATTGTATTCTTATCAATGAATGCAAAAACAATCAATGTACAATGTAGTAGAGACCCCTTGGTTATATAGCCAAGGTGAGATGCAAGATGTCATAAGATTATGACAAGTGCCTTAATCTCATGGCATGAGATGACTTGACACAACTACCTAGGTCACATGTGTTAGTTGTCAAAAGATAAGATAGCAATTAACGACAACTAACACCTTCTAGAAAAAATATTAGAACCTAAGTAAACTTAACATGTGAATATGTCCCCTAAGTCCCTAGTAAATGAAATAACTAGGTACAAGAAATTTATTCACACCAACACAATTCAAGGTTTAATTACCAATCTAGGGTTTGAACAAGGGAAACCCTTATCCACAAAAAACAAACAATTTTTCTCCTCTTTGTGAATGTGTAGGTTTTCAAAGTTGTAAAGTTGTAGAAAAAGTTGTCATATTTATTGTCAATCCACAAAATCTCACCTATAGACATTTTTTATGATTGTCCGTTATTGAAACTTGGACAATTTTTCTCCTCTTTTTACACTACAATCTTGTTTGTTGAACAACTACTCTATTGAAATTAGAACCTTCGTAATGGTATTTTCTTCAAATTACAGCACTTCATGGCTTCCATACATATTTTCAATTGTATTACTTTTCTTTGAAGCTTAAGGACTTTCAAAAATAAAAATTTAAAAAGTACCATTTCCCTCAAGGAAAGAAATGATATGTTTGTCATGATTGAAGACCTACCAATTTTTATCATTCTAGCACACTTGGTCTATAAATAAGATCAAAAAAATATACATCCATTTCAACAATGGGATATGTAATTAGAACAGAAGCAAACACTACCAAAAATTCCACTTTAGAATTTTCTTTTCTCGAGGATAACATGCATCAAGAGAAGGCATCAAATCCTTTAGTTTCATCCCACTTTATTTTGGTAATTTATTAGTGTTTTATTCTTTTTTTTTGAAATTGATTCCTAACTTGGTTGACCACTAATTCTATATCAGTAGTTACCATGAGCTACTTGATTCCCTTTTCTTCCACAAACTACAAACCAAAAACCAAGGCTTCATACTCAGTCATGTTATTAGTAGCCTCAAAGGCTAATTTATAGGCTTTAGAAAAAAATTCTCCTATAGGGGATATAAGCACTATCCCTACTCTCAAACTGAAATAACATGGGGTTTCATAAAATCACATCATCCAGATTTTAGCAGATATATTAGGGGTGAGAAACTTAGGTATTTCTTCTCCTTTCAAAGTAAGCATATAGGTACCAACACTAGTTCTAACATATAGAATCTTTGATCTTTAATGATTCAATTTCAAAATAATGTATTTCACCTTGGGCTTAAGATTAAGATGAACTTACTTGTCACCAAGAGGTATCAAGGTGTGAGACCAATTCAATTTGATTGCATCACCTAGGTCTATGCAAAAGTTTTTTTCTTAACAACATACCATAACTTGTTAGAATATCAACCACCAAAATGTTAAGCTTCAATTTATTTTGTGGATAAACTACCAATGCAACTTGTGCATCTTTGATTTGACCTACAAGAAGTACTTATTTTGACTCCATAGAGTAAATGGAAAGACTTATTTAATGAAAGTCTTAAGGCATGAGCCAAGAATTCTGGCCAATCACGTCACCATGGCCTGTCACCCAATGGGGGCTTGAAATCAGAGGTAAGATCCATCCCACCTCATTCAATGGTCATAAGTTAATTACCACAGTGATTGACTATTTCACAATATGGATAGAGGCTATCCCTATGGCATACATTACTAGCAAACAAATATCTAAATCCATCCTTAAATTAAATCAATTGTTGGTGTGGTGTCCCATAATCTATCATTACTAATAATAGTTCTCCATTTAAGAACCAATATTTTAATAAATTATATGAAATATTTCACATCGAACACAACTTCACCACTCCATAATATCCCCAACATAATGAGCACGATGAGGCATCTAAGAAGAGCATCATAAATTTTTTGAAGAAGACTATCAATGACGCTAGTCGTGATTGCCACCTCCAACCTAATCTCACCTTATGGGCTTACCACACTAGCTTTCACAATCGCACAAGAGCCACACCATAATCCTTTGTTTTTGGTTCTCAAGCCATCCTTCCTATTGAGATCGAGTTGCCTTCCCTGAGCATATTGATGTGAGGTCTTACTGATGATGAGGAATATCATGTATCCAAATTGAGTGAGTGCGAATTGTTAGATGAGCGAAGACATAATGCATTGGTTCACCTACATGCTTATCAAAATCATCTTCATCATCGTTATACTAAGAAGGTTTGGGTCAAACAATTTGACACCTGTAACTTGGACTTAATGGAAAATCCTAAGAATCAAGCAAAAAGGGTGAAGCTTTCTAAATTTGAGCCTAATTTGTTGATTCTATACATCATAACTGTGGTATATGGGTCGTGTGCATATTATCTTTCAACTCTTCAACATGAACTGGTTTTAAAGCCTATCAATAGCCTACACTTGCACAAATTCTACACTAGCTTTAGAGATTCTTTGAAAAAAATAAAAAATACAAAAATAAATCAAAAATAAAAATAAAAATAAAAAATAAAAAAAATTGTCACCTTGATGAAAACCTAACGAACAGGAATCTTGTGTGACCACAAAAAAGTTAAAAAATCAACAAAATAGTTAAGAGAAATAATTCTTCCAATAGATAAAACTACTTTGGTGGCACTTTGGATTAGTACCATGGTGAAAACGTTGCATTTAGGCTCCATGTGTAGTTAGTCTTTACCCCATCATCTACTATCATTCTATCTGGTTTTCCATCCTCGCTCATTAAAAATTCACTTGCATGCTTTCTCTCACAATCCATAGTAATGCTTGGTAGTCCTTAACATCACTTGGAACGATTGACATTTCGCATCTTTCACCTTCCATACTTATCCACTGTAAGGCTTATCCAATTTCATCCCTAATAACTTGGTCTTATACCTTATTAGGGGAAACTACTTAACTCATGTCTTCAATGGATCATAGACTTGGTACTAGAGATCACTATGTCAAAAGTCTAAAAAACTCATAAAATTTTAAAAATCCAACAAAAATAGAAACCTTCAAAAATAAAAAAAATTGAAAGCATGTCAACATTTTTTTAAAAAAATCCTCAAAAAGCCAAAAAACATTGAAATATTCCCAAATAATCCAAAAAAAAAACCAAATAACCTTCAAAATCCCAAAAACAGTGTCAAGTCATGCCATGTCAAAGATGATCGAATTATGCTACCTCTGTGACTTCATGTAGGAAAGCCCATTATCGATGAGTCGTCGAGGCACTAGGTCAGTCCTTAGGGTTTGTCAAATAAAGTCAATCATTATTCATAATAAAGTATCTTCCACCCAAGTCAAGGTCAAACTACCCTGTCTCTACGCATGTTACATAGGAAAGGCCATCACTGATGAGCCCTTGAGACACTAGATCAATCCTTTAGGGTTTTTCAAGCCAGTCACTATCCATAAAATAATCAATCAGACACCTTGATTTTACATAAAAAATCATCTCAGTCTCAGAAAAACCATGAAACAATTAGATAATCTATCTAACTCATCTTTAAACTAAACCAGCCAATTTCTAAATTAATCAAACATGAAATCAACAATTATCAGGCAATCAATGGTCTTGTACAAGAAGTGGCATTATTGAAACTAGACTCAACATCTTATATAACTTGCCTCATTTCTTGAAACCAAACCTCCCTTATCATTTGGCTTATATAGCATGTGTCCTTGAAATTAGACATTATCATTAATCAACCTTATCATTTTCATTTTTTAAAACCAGGTTATCAATTATCAATAAATCAATCAATCAATCAATCAGTCAATCAACCAACCTATCAATCCTATAAATCTTATCAGCGCACAATCATTGGCAAAACAAATCTAAATGGTTGTTGAATCTGTTGGTTTAGTTTGTCTTATCCTTTCTTGTATTTATATTTTGGTCTTGTTACTAGCCACCTCGAGGATGTTCCAAGAAGGAATTAGAGGAGCAATGATGTCTCATGACATTTTTCTTTAATCATTATTTAACATTTATCTTGACAAAAAGATTGGGGCAACTTTGCAGTATGATTGATGTTATTCCTTATCTGTTAAGTGTCTTTTCTTCGCAAAGGGATAACATTGCACACCTTGGTCTATGTCATACCATGGTACTTATTGTCATTTGCCATATTTTTAATGCCCAATGATGATAAACATGCAATCTTAGCATCTCTCGACTAAAATATCAATCCCTCTTCAATCGTTTAACTCCATCCCAACATTTTCCTCCTAACATTTCTTTTTGTCAATCCTTGCATTCATGCCTATCCAATTTACGTGCCAATCCAATTTTTCAATGTTTTTGAGATTTTCAAAATTTCCAAAAGAAAATTCGAGGGGACATGGGTCTATCGTGTCTCTATTGGGGCATGCCTTGGACTAAATTTCTTTGACAAAACATGATAGAGTGCATTTTTGAATAATTTTAATTATCTAATTATTTTCTAAAGTCATATTCTTCTATTAATTAAATAATTTTAATTATTTAATTAATTCATTTCTCCTTTTATTCTTCCTTTGATTAATTAAATAAATTCTTATTTAATTATTCATTTTTACTTTTCTATTATTATAATTAAATGATTATTATTAATTATTTAATTATTCATTAGTTTCTTCTTCCATAATTAAATACATTTTATTTAATTAATTATTTTCCACCAATTAAAATCAACCTTTACCCTTTCTTCTATAATCAAAAAATTATTTAATTTACTCTGCAACCTCTTTATATGTGACATTCTTATCCTTTCTCTTTATCTGTGCCATTCATATCCCTTCACATCTCAATTAATTTCCACCCTTGATAAGGTTTTATTACCTTTTAATCTCCACCACCAACCCTATTTCATTACTTCTCAAGCAATCATATCCATTGATCTTGACCCTTCATTCAACTTTGGTTTTCTATTAAAGAGACCTTTCACTTTCATTTCTACCTTAGCTAGCTAGAGGCAACGACAACTACTATCTTTGATATAGAGTAAAATGGAGAAGAGCAATGAAGGTGATTTAACCATGGCATAGAGATTGTTGGTAATATTATTTTATCATTTTATATTTCTATGTTCATTTGTGCTTCATTGTTGGATTAGGGTCCTAGGGTTTGAGTTTTACGTATTTGATGGTTGATTCTATTGATTCATGCCCTTTCCCTTGATTCTACCCTATTCTACAGAATGACATTCTCGTTGAGATTTTCTGTAATTACAGCAGTACTATAAATTAGAATAGATTATTAAACTCATAAGGGAAAATATAAAAGTACACTTTTAGCTCAAAAATATTTCAAATACTTATAACCTTATTCTACATAATGAATTCCTTGTGAGATTTTTCTGTCATTACAACTATACTATAAATTGGAATAGCTTATTAGTACTATTTTATTTTAGCTCAAAAAAATATTTTAAATACCCATAACCCTATTCGACAGAATGAAATCCTTGTTCAGATTAGGGTCTTAGGGTTTCTTTTCAATATATTTGATGGTTGATACTTTTGATTGATACCTTTTCCGTTGATTCTACCCTATTCTACAAAATGAAATCTTTGTTGACTGTACCATAAATTGCAATAGCTTATTAAATTCATAATGGAAAATATAAAAGTACTCTTCTATTTTAGCTCAAAAAATAAATTTAAATACCCATATTTGTAAAATATATGTAGGCCGGGGAGTCTTGTAATTTTCCAATAATTGGAATAGCTTATGAAATTCATAATGGAAAATATCGAAGCACTCTTTTATTTTAGCTCAAAAAAATATTTCAAATACCCATAACCTTATTCTACAGAATGAAATCCCATTTGAGATTAAGGTCCTAGGGTTTGATTTTTATGTATTGATGGTTGATACTATTGATTCATACATTTTCCCTTGATTCTACCCTATTCTACATAGTGAAATCCTTGTTGAGAAAATATAAAAGTACTCTTTTATTTGAGCTCAAAAGAATCTTTCAAATATCCATAACCCTATTCTATAGAATGAAATCCTTGTTGAGATTATGTCATAGAATGAAATCCTTGTTGACATTTTTGTCATTACAACTATACTAAAAATTCAAATAGCTTATTAAATTTCTAATGGAAAAACTAAAAGTACTCTTTATTTTAGTTAAAAAAAAATCATTCAAATATCCATAGTTGTAAAATATATGCAAATGACAAGTAGGAGATTTTTGTAATTTTCCTATAACTAGAATAGGTTATTAAATTCATAATGGAAAATATTAAAGTACTCTTTTATTTTAGCTCAAAAAAATCTTTCATAAACCTATAGTTGTAAAATACATGCAGTAGGAGATTCTTGTAAGTTCATTTTTGTTCAATTTTTTTTCGATATTATTCTAGCAATATATCTACATATAATATATTTGAACAAGCAGTATTCACCTACTGCATCTGCCGATTTTCTCCAACACAACCAAAGGTTTATGCATACTCATTTGCTTCTCATATAGTTAATATTCACTTTAGAATATATAAATGTGCATGGTGTTTTCTGGATACGTGGAAGAAGCACGAATATCATTCCAGATATTAAACAAGTGAGCGAGTTGGCTGAGAAAATGGAGGAGAAGCAGCAGGCTCAGATCTGCATTCCAGATAGGAGAAGAATCTACTCGAAGGAAGATGTTGAAGGGATCAGGGATAAATCTGAGAAGGAAGTTGAAGCTATGTATGAGAAATATGGGAAGGAACTTGGAAAGATGGCAGATAATCCTAATAGCATACCTCGACAGAGACATGCAGTACCATTGGATCCTTAGTGTACTACAGTAGTTTCATGGATGTTCTTGATAAATCAATCCCAACAACAGAATGATTGTGATGACTCCCTAGATGATTCAGAGTTAGATGAGGCTGACCATAGTGAATTCTACATGAAAGGGAGAGAGGTGATGCAATGTAGGGGACTTGATGGAGAGTGCAACTCTGAGGGTTTTCATTAACAATGTAGCTAAACGACATGCCACCACTAGAGGGCTATTGCTACGAAGTTGAATTGTAGGAACAATCATTAACATTTTAGTTCAATGTTTATGTTGAAATGCTTCAGATTCATAGAGCGGAATTCAATTGTATAATCTTGATTTTAATTAGTAAAGCTACGCTACAATTTGACTTAATATACTCAGTTGAAGTTCATTTTGAGTCTCTCTGCATAATTATGCCAATCTCTAGCATTTATTGTTGCTGTGTTATTTCTCCAACTTTTCTCTTTGGATGGTTCTTGTTTGATAATTTTTTTTCATGGTTTGGTGGTTCAACCAGCTCTTGATATTGTTTCTATAGGTTTGTAGTCATTTACAATGGTTCTACTAATCAATAATTCTAGAAAGTTTGTAGTTAGTGTTTCATTTAAGGAATTCAAAAATAAAATAAAATATGGTCAAGGTGGAATCCCCTTCCTATGCAGAAGGAAATTTTAGAAGACTTTTTCAATGTTGGAAAGTCCCGATAGGGAAGAAACCAATATCTTCTACTGGTTCAAAAAGGGAAAAGGACAAACCAGGAGAAAACAACTGTCAGATTCTGGAAGTAGTTCCGCTCCCACCAGTGGAGAAGGTTCATCATCCCCATTGCTTCCATTTGCTTCATTTTCTGAACGGACGAATGGAACCAATTGTGCTTCATGCCCCAACTTGGTTGCCACGGTAGAATCACTACAAAATGACAGCACTATCGTTCAATTCCTTGTGTAAGATATTTATGGACTAATCTCAAGAAAATGGGAAAGACCTACTCCAACTTATGATGTGTTGATCATTCTTTGTGTATTGGTTGAGTAGTTAGAGTAGGTATTTCCTATTTTCTTGAGATTAGTCTATAAATATCTTACACAAGGAAATGAACGATAGTGCTGTCATTTTGTAGTAATTCTACCGTGGTGAACGAGTTGGGGCTTGGAGCACAATTGGTTCCATTCGCATGTTTAGGAAATGAAGTAGATGGAAGCATTGGAGATGATGAACCTTATGTGCTAGTGGGCCTGGCACTACTTGAAGAAGTTGACAGCTATGTCCTCCCTATTTGTCATTTTTTCTCTGGAACCAGTAGAAGATATGGGTGTCTTCCCTATCTCATGCATTTCTAGATAGTTATAATATTTGTTTTATCACTGGAATATCCAATAAAAAGGTGAAACCAGGTAAAGACTTTCCTGATCAAGTATGTGCCATGAGAGGCCAACTATCATTGGCTCAGGTACAAGACTATGAAGAATCAAAGAAAATCTCAACTACTGCCATTATAACCTAGCTTCTTCTAGTACATGCCATGCGAGGGCAAGTATCATTGGCTGAAGTACAAGATTATGAAGAATCAAAGAAACCCTCATCTACTACCAGTATACCTTAGGTTCCTCCTAATCCTTGAGGAACTATGCATCAAATTTTCATATGCATTTTCATTTACTATATATATCTTAACCAGATATGATATGGTTTCTATTCTCTAATAGTCCTCACCTAAATCTCTTTCATTGGTTTTAAGAAAAGTCTTATTTTATTATATAAAATTCATTGATTGTGAAAAACTTCAAATGGATTGTAACTCGATTTAATTTGGGAATTTTTACTTATCAGTCAATACAAAAGTATGATTTAAGAATTGTACTTATCAATTATAGATTTAAGTATGATTGATAAGTAAAAAATTCCACATTAAATCTGAGTCTACAATCCACTTGAAATTCTTCATAAACAATGAATTTTATATAATAAAATGATATTTTTCTTAAAATCAGTAAAAAAGATTTAATGTGGACTATCAGATAAAAGAAACTACATCATATCTAGTTAAGATATATAGTAAATGGAAATACACATGAAAATTTGATGCATAGTTCCTCAAGGATTAGGGGGAACCCAAGGTGTACAATCGCAGTAGATGAGGGTTTCTTTGATTCGTCATAATCTTGTACTTGAGCCAATGATATTTTCCCTCACATGGAATGTACTTGATATTTTCCCTCACATGGAATGTACTGAAGGAACCTGAGGTACAATGGCAGTAGATGAAAGTTTGTTTTATTCTTCATAATCTTGTACCTGAGCCAACAATAGTTGGCCTCTCATGGCACATACTCGACCAGAAAACTCTTTACCTGATTTCACCCTTGTATTGGATATTCTTGTGATAAAACAAATACTATAACTGTTTTGAAATGAGAATATAACTAAACACAATGGGATTTTAACTTTAACAAATATTACCTTTTGGTCTTTTCCTTGATCCTTGATCCTCCTTCTAGTGCTATACCATAGCATGCAACTGTATCTCCTTTTATGAATAGCATGGGTAATGAGCTCAAAGCCTCTGTCACGGAACATCAGATTGAACGTAGGCGGAAAAAGAAGCTAATGACTAGGAAGGATCCCGATGCACCAAGGAAGAACAGATCTGGCTATGACCTTTTCTTTGCTGAGAAACGAGCTAATGACTAGGAAGGATCCCGATGCACCAAGGAAGAACAGATCTGGCTATGACCTTTTCTTTGCTGAGAAACGAGCTAGGTTGAAGTCAATTCAACCAGATAAGGATAGAGAAATAAGCAAGATGATTGGAGATCTATGGAATAGTCTTTTAGAGGATGAAAAACTTAAACGCAAAACACAAAATTAGTGTTTTACTTATAACCATATATACAAAAAAAATTATATTGAGTTTATATTAATTTGTTTTTCATGGTAGCCTTATCAAGAGCGTGGTATACAAGAAAAAGAGCACTATAGAAATGAGATTTATGAATACTTGCGACTTCAAGCTCAATGTGTTGTGGTTGAAACCAGCAGTTCTCCGAGTAGTCAAATCAGTAGAACTTAATCAAGAACTCATACCATACCAGGAGCAGCTTGTTCAGCCCTGGTCAGAGAGCAGCTCCATGACAAGCAGTAGTAACCATCGAACTCTTTGTTCCAGGAAATTCTGAAGTGAATGCCATAAAGAATTTATCGTCTCAGGATAGATATCCCCTACTATTAGGGGTAAACTTAGTTGTACCGCATATACTCCATTTCCATACCAAATGTCGTATAGGTCAAACAGGTAGTGTTAAGTACATCCAGACTGTAAGTTTGTGGACATTAAATGAACTTTTCTTGTTGAAAACAAGCAACAAATTCTATCTGTATTACTCAACAAGTGTTGCCAATAGACTTAGCTTTGATTATACAATTGGCCAGTAAAATATTTAATGTCTAATAAAAAATAGATCAATAGTGGTACATTAATTCATGTTTTGTTTGTGTGCTGATGTGACATCACTTAATTTGTTGCTTTTTAAATCTAAATAATACATTTCATTCAATTATGAGTTATCGGATCAACACAAAACTTTCAAATCACAATTACTAATTCTCGACTATTAAAAGTATTTAATTAAATCAATAAATTATATTATATCATTGCATGTTTAAGGAACAATCCTCTCCCCTTGACACATATAATTATTATAAAAAGTTAGTGCATCTGTAACAGTCATTTTCAGAAACTGCAGAAGGGGTGAGGGCTTAGCTTGATTGACTAAAACATCCTATTGCAGGAAAGAGGTCAGAAGGTTTTAAATTTCTTCTGTTTCTATTTTATAATGCTAGTCAGGTGAAACAAGGTTTTTTTTGACATGGCGGGGTTTGGAGAATCCGGTCTGGGGAGCCGATGAATTTATGTCGTCGCTGATTGGTGTTAAATGCCAGAGTCCAGCCGACACAGAGAGAAAGGGAGACTTTCAATGTATCATATTTTGTTAGCCGTGAGAGGAGCCGCTAGAAGAATCAGTCATCTGCCATAAATAAAGCCTGCGTGGGAAAGAGAAAAATCAATGCAACACTTTCCCATAGCTGCAAGGAAGGAACGTATATGGGTTTAAATATTGCAGTCTAGAAATTGGTATGAAATAAAAGAGTCACAGAAGTGTTTTAAGGGAGTTTCTGTTGTGTGTAGATGATCTGCAGATCATCATTAGACTTGTTTTGCTTGTTTAATATTTTTAAAAATTGTTGTGCCTGCGCGTCAAAATTTGTATGTAGAGAAGAAGTTTATTCGTTGCATTTTCAGAATAAGGAAATCACAGAAGGAAGGATCTGTGAGTTTTAAGGGTTAATAAAAGGAAATTTTGGAGACTGTCAGTTACATGTAGTTTGAAGATGTTTGGATCATGATTGAAGCAGTGGAAATTAGAATTGTCGCAGCCACAAGCAATGGTAAATTTTATTTGATTTTTCACATTACAGTTCGGAAGTGTGAAAATACAAGGATGTTGGTTGGTTTGCTTATTTTTTTTATTGAGGAGTCGTCATAAAAATCTTCACACGAAATCTCAAATATGTTGGGTTACATTTTATAATTGTTGGAAGGAAATTTCTGGTTTCTCCCGCATTGTTTAGAATCTGCAAAATTAGTGTTGTGTAAACAGAAACTATAGTTTCCCATTAGTAATATCTACTGTAAGTAGAAATAAATTCGAATTTAGTTAAGTTTTTTCTTTAATTGGTATGTTGTAGATTTTTCTTGTAAAATCTAAACTCCTCTATAAAAGAGGCAAGATGTAAGTGTTTTTGATCAAGCACCAGAAATTGTGCAGTAGCACGCATTGAGCAAAGAATGTGTTAATATTTTTTTTGACAAACCTGAGTTTGAGCATCGTCCTTAATACCCTTTTGAGTGTGAAGCCTCTTTTGGGATTCTAGATTGAAGGGGGCTCCATTCTGGAATTTAGTCGTTGCATGGGAGTCTAGTTGTTGTCCCTTGTTGTTCAACAACTGAGTTGTAAACCCTCGTGCATTTCCTTGCAGATTATGATTTGTCTGTTCACGGTCATTTTTTGCTTTCGATCCCACCACATGCTCTTGAATCCCCGCTTCTTTAGCATATGGCCCTTTTAAACCCTCATGTCTGGAAGACTTTAAGCTTGCCTCTGCTTCCTGATAAGACTGTTGCAAAAAAGCTGTTTCTTTCTAATAACATTTGTTCTGAAAATCTTTGTTAAACAAAGTATCTCCTTCAAAACGATGTTTTCTTCCATTTGTCTTTTTTGCATGCTGCCTTCGTAGATTGCCCGTGGGACCCCGAGGTCGGTAACTTTAATTACTGTGAAAAGTTCTGGCACGAGGAAGAAGAAACCTGTCATTTTCTGCAAAATAGAAGTTAGGTTGCCATTGTTACTTTTCCATTCAAGACCCGAGGTCAGTAACTCTGATTACTCTGAAACGTTCTACCACGATGGGGAAAAGGCCGTCGTTTTCTGCAAAATAGCCGTTAGGCTGCCATTGTTGCTTTACCATTCCTTGTATGAAGTTTATTGCTTATGTATGTATTATACGTTTTAAATTGATGACTCAAGTTTGAATGGGCATAATCGAATTGATTTACTATTTTTAGTTTTTCTTTCAAAAATGATATTCTGGCTGATACCCTCATTCTCAATCATAAAGAGAGGTCAGCGTATTTTCCTCATTGAGTTGACTCAACTAAGAGTTGAGAGTCAATTATGTGTGGGTATATCTTTCCCTAATGAAATAAAGTAAGAAAGGTTCATCACCCCCATTTTCCCCTTTCAAATTGGTCAGCCTATTTTTTTTTATGTTTCATACTTAATTAAACTTCCCTTCTATGCACCACCTCCTCTTTTTTTGTTTTATTTTGGGCATAGACTTGTATTTTTAAATATTCATTAGCTTCCTTTATCATTGACCTCTCTTTCATGTAGCCTACTTGCTTCCCTTATCTTTGCAAATTGTATTATGCACCTTTTCTTACTTTGAATCTACTCTACGCTTTCATCAGACGTGACTGGACTTGTTCAGTCTACATTAAAATTTTCTTGGACTTAGCAGTTTGAATTTACTTAGTAATTTTTTTCACCCTTCCATAAGAAAAATCTTCCCACACTCTTTCTCCCTGGTAGACACCATCTTCCTCAGTGTGCGACCCCCTATTTTTCCACCCCTGCCTGCAATGTTTTATTTTCTTGATAAGTTATGTTATTCCTCCCATTCATGGTGCCAACTCTCCCATAGCCATTGTGTCTCTTCAATTCCTCTTCCCTGTTGCCATTGTCCACCCCAATCTGCATTGTAATTTTTTAATTTATTGTTTTTGTTGTCCTATCTTCTTCCAGCGTTGGCTTCTATTCAAATTCCTTTTTATGACTAGCATTTTTTTCCTCTCAGATTCTATTCTTCAGAAGGTGTGATTATTTATTTTCCCCAACACGCCCATTCGGTGCTAGGATAAATAATATATAGATGAAGACAATGAAACTATGCCTCCACAATCACCATTTGAATATTCAAAAAACTAAAGATGCATCAGCACACCAAAATAAAATTAAAAATTGAATCATGAAATTTTTTCAACCAATTCAAATAATTCCGTTTGGTCCCTACCAAAATTGACCACTGAAACAAAATTAAACTTCGCACTCCAAAACGAATGCCAAAACAACTCAAGCTGTAACATTTTATGTTGATGCGGACTGCTTATTCCTCGGGTGCTCTTGCATCAACCATACACTTGGATTGCTAAAGGTTGTAGTGAAAATTATTGAATCACCTTAACCCATTCTAGATCAATGCGAATCCCTTCTTTAGACATAATCTATCTGAGTAACTTCCTCCCTGTCACACAAAAATGGAGTTCTTCAAATTTAGATAAATACCTTGTTGCATACATCCTTGCAACACACATTCTAAATGATAGGAATGTTCTTTACATTTCCTTGAAAATATTGTCAAGTCATCCAAATAGATAACAATGATCTTGTTTAGAAAATCTATAAAGGAAAGATCCATCGACCTCTCAAAAGTCGCACATATTTTCTACAATCTAAAAGGCGTTCTATTCTAGGAAAAGTGCCCCATGGTGTGATGAATGTAGTTTTGTGTTGGTCGTCCAAATTAACACTAACTTGATTATAACTAATAAGTCAGCTAGCATTGACATTATTTCAAATATTGAGATGATTTGTAGATTGTAATCCATATGCAGAAGAGGATAATTACCTTTAAGGGAACCTTGATTCAAATTACGAAAACCAACAAAAATTCTTAATTCACCATTTTTCTTCCTCGCAAGAATGATATTGCAACCCATGTAGAATGATGAACAAGATAGATAATCTTGTCCTTGAGCATTTTATCCACTTTTGACAAAATACAATCAACCACCTTTCGATTGAATTGTCTTTGCTTCTATCTCTATGGAGTGGATCTAGGTTTCAAAGAAATATGGTGATTGAACTAACCATCCATCAAATCCTTGAGATCATCATAACACCATACGAACACATCATTTATTATTTAAATAAATGAATGAGATTTAATCTCTCATTTATACAATAAAATTTACCAATGATAATTATTTTAGTGTCACTATCACAACCAATAATAACTTTTATATTTTCAAGAGAAATATCAATATGTTTATTGAATTTTCTTTTTACACCACAATCTTGTCTCTCAAACAAATCCTCTAGTGAAATTAGACCCTTCCTAATGGTATTGTATTCCAATTGTAGCACTTCATGGCTTCCATACATATTTAATATTATATTACTTTTCTTCAAAGCTTGAGAACCTTCAAAACTAAAATTTGAAAAAGTACAAGAAATGATATGTTTGTCATCATTGAAGACCTACCAATTTTTATCATTCTAGCACACTTGGTCTATAAATCAGATCAATAAAATTTGCATCCATTTCAACAATGGGATGTGGAATTAGAAGAGAAGAAAACACCACCAAACAATCCACTTTATAATATTCTTTTCTCAAGGATAGCATACATTGAGAAGGCATCTAAGCCTTTATTTCCATCCCACTTTATTTTGGCAATTTATTAGTCTTTTATTCTTTGTTTGAAATTGATTCCTAACTTGGTTGACCACTAATTCTGCATCGCCAATTGCCTTGAGCTGCTTGATTCCCTTTTCTTGCACAAATTTCAAACCAAAAACCAAGGCTTCATACTTAGCCATGTCATTAGTAGTCTCAAAGGCTAATTTATAGGATTTAGAAACATTTTCTCCTATAGGGGATATAAGCACTATCCCTTCTCTAAGACTAAAATAAAACGGGCTTCCAATAAATTACATCATCCAAAATTTAGGAAATATATCAAGGGTGAGAAACTCGGACATTTCTTCTCCTTTTGAAGTGAGAAAATAGGTACTAGCACTAGTTCCAACGTATAGAATTTTGATCTTCAATTATTTTATTTCAAAATAATGTTTTTCACCTTGGGAATTTCTTTTGTGGATACACTACCAAGGCAACTTGTGCATCTTTGATTTTACCTACAAGAAGTACTTATTTTTACTCCATAGAGTAAACTTTTGTAGAAGGCTTATTTAATGAAAGTCCTAAGGAATGAACCAAGAACCCCAGTCAATCACATCACCATGGTCCTTCACCCAATGGGGACTCGACCTCATAGGTAAAATCCATCCCACCTCATCCAATGGTCATATGTTAATTATCACAGTGACCGAGTATTTCATGAAATGTATAGAAGCTATCCCTATGATGTACATTACTAGCAAAAAAAATCTATATTTGTCCTTAATTACATCATTTGTTGGTATGGCGTCTCATAGTGTATCATTATTGATAACTTTTTTCCATTTAAGAACCAAGATGTTTGCGAATTATGTGAAAATTCCACATCTAACACCACTTAACTACCCCATATTGTCCCCAAGGTAAGAACCAAGTTGAGGTGTCCAACAAGACTATCATCAAAATCTCTATGAAGACTATCAATGAGGTTGGTTGTGACTGGCACCTCCAACTCAATCTTGCCTTATAGTCTTACCACACTAGCATTCACACTCCCACAAGAGCCCCACCATATTCCTTAGTCTTTGGTTCTGAAGCCATCCTTCCTATTGTGGTCGAGTTGCCTTCCCTGAGTGTATCCATGCAAGGCATTATTGATGATGAGGAATATCATATATCCAAATTGCATAGGTTAAAATTGTTAGATGAGCGAAGAATCAAAGAATTGGTTCACCTACTTTCTCATCAAAATCATCTTCATCACAATTATCATAAGAAGGTTTTGGTCAGACACTTCAACATTGGTGACCTAGTCTAAATCGAAAATCCTAAGAATCAAGTAGAAAGAGTGAAGCTTGCTAAATTTGAGCCTAATTGGTTGGGTCTGTACATCATAATGGTGGTATGTAAGTTTGGTGCATATCCTCTTTCGACTCTTAAAGGTGAACTATTTTTAGAGCCCATCAATTGCATGTACTCGCAAAAATCCTACACCCAGCTTTAGAAAGCGTTTCAAAAAAAATAAAAGATAAAAAATAATAACTAAATAAATTAAAAAAATTGTCGCCTTGATGGAAATCTAGCAAACAAGCATCTTGTGTGACAACAAAAGAAGTAAAAAAATTAACAAAATAGTTAAGAGAAATGATTCTTCCAATAGTGAAAGACACTTTGGTGGCACTTTGGATAAGGACCATTTTGAAAACCTAGCATTTAAGTGCCATGTGTAGTCATTCTTTACCCCATCATCTACTATCATTCTATCTAGTTTCCATCCTCTCATAATAAATTCTCCTGCACTCTTTCTCTCGCCATCCATGATAACACTTTGCAATCCTTCCCATCACCTAGAACGGTTGACATTTCACATCTTTCACCTTTTGTACCCATTCACTATAATGCATATCCAATTCTATCCCAAATAAGTTGGTCTTATAACTTGTTGGGGGAAAGTACTTAACTCATGTCTTTAATGGGTCATAGACTTGGTACTGGAGATCACTATGTCAAAAATCCAAAATACATAGAAAATTTCAAAAATCCAACAAAATTAGAAAACCTCAAAAATCCAAAAATTCAAAGCATGTCGAAAATCCAAAACAAAAAAATATCTTCAAAATCCAAAAAACATTGAAATATTCCCAAAAATCCAAAAGCATCTAAATAACCTTCAAAATATCAAAAACAGTGTCAAGTCATGTCAAGTTGGAGATGGTCAAACTACGTTGCCTCTATGACTTCATGTAGGCAAGGCCATCATCAATGACCCCATGAGGTACATAGCCAGTCCTTATGGTTTGTCAAATAAAGTCAGTCATCATTCATAATAAAGTATCATTCACCTAAGTCAAGGTCAAACTATGATGTCTTTGTGCATGTTACATAGGCAAGGCCATCATTGATGAGCCCCGAGGCACTAGTTTAGTCCTTTAGGGTCTGTCAAGTCAATCATTGTCCATAACATAATTGATCAAACACCTTGATTAGATACAAACATTCATCTAAGTCTTAGACAAATCATGAAGCAATTAGACAAGCTATCCAACTCATCTGAAAACCAAACCGATCAATTTCCTTATTAGTCAAATATCAGGTCAATAATTATTAGTCAATCAATGGTCTTATACAAGGAGTGGCATTCTAGAGAGCAAACTTGATGTCCTATATGGCTTGCCTCATTTCTTGATACTAGAACCACCCTTATCATTTATCTTATACATGATGTGTCCTTATTGAAATTAGACATTATCATTCATCAACCTTATCATTTTCCTTATACAAGTGGCTGCATGCTAAAAACCAGACTCGATGTCTTACACAACTTTCTTCATTTTTTGAAACCACCTATTATCGATCAATCAATCAATCAATCAACCAACCAACCAACCAACCAATCAATCACTTAAATCCTATCAACACAAAATCATTAGCAAAACAAATCGAAATGGTTGTTGACTTTGTTGGTTAATTTTTTCTTATCCTCTTCTATATTTATCTTTTGGTCATGTTACTAGCCGCCTTGAGGGTGCCCCAAAAAAGGTTTAAAGGAGTGATGATGTCTCATGACCTTCTTTTTCTTTCATTGTTATGTACAATTTGTCTTGACAAAAATATTGTGGCAAGTTTGCTCCTAGTATGATTTATTGCATTCCTTATCTGTCAAGTGTCTTTTTTCGCAAAGGGAGAACATTGCACACCAGCTTGGTATATGTCCACGGTGCTTATTGTCCATTTTCCATATTTTTAATGCCGAATGATGATAAACATACAATCCTAGCATCTCTCAAACAAAATATCAATCCCTCTTCAATCATCTAACTCGATGCTAACAGTTTCCTCCTACTAACATTTCTTTTTGTCAATCCTTGCATTCATGCCTTTCTAATTTTCTTGTCAAAGTAATTTTTCAAAATTTGCAAAAAAAAATTCCAAGGGGAACTATGGTCTAGAAGTCCAAGGGGGCGTGGGTCTATCCCGTCTATTCTCGGACATATCCTCTAAAAATTTCTTTGACACAATGTGATAAACTACATTGCATCAAAGAGAACCAAAAGTAGACACTGAAAAAATTCCTAAGCGTACAAGCATTATTTTCCACTTCTTCATTTCTCATTTTATTCATCCTTTGACTAATTAAATAAAATAATATTTATTTAATTATGTCACTAATATTAATCACTCTATAATTATATAAATTCTTATTTAATTAATTATTCATTTTCACTTTTCTACTATAATTAAATAATTATTTTTAATTATTTAATTTTTCTCTTCCATAATTAGAAATAATTATTTAATTAATTATTTTCCACTTTTCCCTTCGCTATTAAATAATTATTTTAATTATTTAATATATTTTCCTCTTCCCCCACTTTTAATTAAATAGTTATCTTAATTAAAATCAACATTTTCCCTTTCTTCTCTAATTGAATAATGGTTTTAATTATTTAATTATTCACTTTCCCTCCTAGATTGAATATTTTTATAGTTATTTAAATTAATCCAAAACCTCTTTATATGTGTCATTCTTATCCTTTCTATTTGTCCATGTCATTCAAATCCCTTCACATCTCAATTAATTTCAACCCTTGATAAGGTTTTATTACCTTTTAATCTCCACCATCAATCCCTAACTAAACCCTATTGTTTCCCTAACCCTATTTTACTACTTCTCAAGCAATCTTATCCTTTGATATTCACAATTTGATCTTGACCCTTCATTCAAATTTGGTTTTCTATAAAAGAGACCTATCACTTTCATTTCAACCCTACCTAGCTAGAGACAACCACAACTACTATCTTTGATATAAAGCAAAATGGAGAAGAGCAATGAAGATGATTTAATTATTGCATAGAGATTGTTGGTAATATTATTTTATCATTTTATATTTCTATGTTCACTTGTGCTTCATTGTTGGATTATACTCCTAGGGTTTGAGTTTTATGTATTTGCTGGTGGATATATTGATTCATGCATTTTCCGTTGATTCTACCCTATTCTTTAGAATGATATTCTTGATGATATTTTCTACCATTACAATTAGAATAGATTATTAAACTCATAATGGAAAATATAAGAGTACTCTTTTTATTTTGGTTCATTCATTTTCCGTTGATTCTACCCTATTCTACAGAATCATATTCTTGAGATTTTCTACCATTACAATTAGAATAGAATATTAAACTCATAATGGAAAATATAAGAGTACTCTTTTATTTTAGCTCAAAAACATCTTTCAAATACTTATAACCCAATGACATTCTTGTTGAGATATTTTTTTATTACAACATTACTATAAATTGGAATAGCTTATTAAATTCATAATGAAAAATATAAAAGTACTCTTTTCTTTTAGCTCATTTTTTTTAAAAAAATACCCATAGTTGTAAAATATATGTAGATGAATTGGAAGAGCTTATTAAATTCATAGTGGAAAATATAAAAGTACTCTTTTATTCAAAAAGAAAAATTTTAATACCATAGATGTAAAATATATGCAGATAGGAGAGTCTTGCAATTCTCATGTAATTGGAATGGCTTATTAAATTCATAATGGTAAATATAAAAGTACTGTTGATGGTGTTTTTATGCACATCTCAACACAGGCAGTGCGTGAGTGCACTACCTCTCTTGAAAGACAATCTCCCACAATCGGATTGCAGAACACTATCCCAAGGTCTCTCGGGTGTCAGGTCATGACAGTGCTTAGATACCTCAGTAGTTGATGTGATTTGCTAGAATCACAAGGCGGTCTTACAGAAAATATGAAGTGTGGACATAAAGCATGAAGTCGGATCTTGAAAAGGAGTCCCTAGGAATAAAAGTACTTATGAGTTGGCTGTAGGTTCAAACAACAATCTTGGACTCCATTTAATTGTTGGATTTAGCTTTACAATGTGCAATGAACCTTGGTATTATTTAGTTTCTAAAAAAAAAGGAAAAAGAGCGAAGGGAAAGAAAAGTTCCTAAGTCTGAAGCTTGTAATGAATAGTGACAATGGAGTTTCTACAATGGACAATTCCTCAAAACAATATCCCACTTAACCAGGGATTTCACAGTATCATGGGAATTGTGCTATCTTCTAAAGGCTGTAGATATTTCATCCTTCATCCACCACATACATGCATGAATTAAAGATAAATGTTTGGGGCAGCTTCAAATCAAGTCCAGGTTAACTTTGCACAGCTATCTACCTTCAGCAAACAGCAAAAAGTATGGACTAAGGGATCATCAACAAATCAGGAATTTTCACAATCACCCAACAACATTCCTAAGATTTACCCAAATAAAGAAAACAGCTAACTAAACAACAATAAGATCTAAGCTAAACATGTGAAATTGGAGAAATGAATCAAATGGCATGAGAGAAATGAAGGAAATACACCAAGTCAATGATATTTCTTATAAATTTCTGCAGCATGCCTTTACAACAACTCAACTCTCCCTTTTGCAAATGAAGGAGTGCTCTATTTATAGTTTTCCAAAAGTTAAATGAATGGCTAAGATTCATTACAATTGTGTGGCCAAGATTCATTACAAAATAGGGTTTCACCTACCCCCAAATAGATTTTCAATTTAAAAACACTCTTTTCCCTTTCCCTATTTCGTCATCTAGTGGATAGCACTATTGCTCTTTCATCCTGTAGCTAATTGTTGTTTTCTCTTTGCTGTAGCTACTCTTCAAGGAGATCTTCTTCTTTGGATGGGCTGTCCTCTTGCTCCTTGGAAGCTGCATGCTCTATATACTTGAGGATGACCGCTTGGAGCTTTTCAATCTTGAGGATCTCGCATCTTAACGCCTGGTAGCTCCATTCTTTAGCATTCTCTTCCAGCCGCTTCCAATCCTTGTCATAGTTCGAGCCCTGATCTCTGAATAGCTCTGATCGATCGAAGGCACGGGCAGCAAAACTCAGGAATTCCATTGTGATTTCTCTGGCTGTCCCATCCTTCATCTTCTCCTCAAAGTATGGCTTGATCTTTTCTGCATCCATTTGCACTGTGGGCACATCATAGCCCGTCATCAATTTGAGGTACTCAGTGCATTCCGCCTAGATTTCCTTGATCCACTCAATATTCGGATTCACCTTGCTGAGGATTTGCTCCATCCTCTCCCTCGAGTTGATGAGGTCTCTATGCCACACATCCACGAGCCAATGATCCTCTTTCTTCAGCTCTAGCTTCTCCTCCCACGTGTCCTCTAGCATCTGGAGGATGGCTTCAATTCTCGGGAAGGTAGAGTCATATGTTGTAGGGAAATTGGTGCAGAGCCTCCTCGTGCTCTCCAGGGACTGGATCAGGTCCAAGAACTTATTGGCTATCCTCACAGCCCTGTTGATTCCCATGTTTTTGACGTATATGACCCGTCAAAACCAATCCTCGGTCGTTTTCTCTAAGTTATTCCTCCTCTCCATCTTGTCAATCTGTTCTTTGGAGAGTAATTGTGGTGCGGCTGTAGAGGTGGTGGGCAGGTCGTCCACTAAGGACCACTACTGGATATAGTCTGTTAAGGCAGCAACCTGCGCTTTGAGCTTGTCCTTAGATACTTTATCCTGTTTGATCAAGTGCACTAACGTGGCCACTGACTCCTCAAGGTCTTCAACCTTTTGTTCCCTAGTCGCTGTCCCTAAGTCAATGGTGGAGACACTGTAACTCACCCCTGCCTGGCCAACAGTTGGCATTGCTATTTGTGCCGCCCAAGAGCTAGAAGCATCCATCGTTATTTTGGAACAAACCTTGGGCTTCTTCTCCTTCTTTGTTGTGGTCAGGGATCGGGCCAAGATGGCTTCCAATCTCGCCCTTGGGTCTTTCAGCACTGGGGTTGTCTTTTCAAGCTGTTTCTCCAACCAGTCAGGCATAGGAGATTTGTCCTTGGGTGCATCATCGCTGCCCTCACCTTTCTTAGTCAAAGACAAGACTTTTGCCTCCTTTCCTTTTTGGGGCTCTTCTTTTTCTTTCATAGCATCCTCTTCTTCTTCGTTGGAGTCGCGAACGAACACGAGGTGTTTGATGGGCAGCCTGGTGGACAATTGCTAGGCAGGACCTCCTTCTATCGCTGCCTCTTCTTCTTTCTTCTCTTCAGCTACCTTGGCCTCGGGGCTCTTTACAGCATGGGTTTCAGCCTCAGATGAATCCTTTTGTGGTTGCTCTTCTGGCGGCTACCCCTCCTCAGCAGATGGTGACCTTTCTGCTTCCTCCCCAACATCCTTTGGTTGCTGCGCCGATTCCTCCTTAATGTCCTCATCGAAAGTTTTAATGATTTTTTTGGCACCCGAGCCATCCTCTTTGTCTCCGCTCTCGGAAGAGCCTATCTCTTCCACCTCATAGACGACCTTGTCGATGGTTTGATGCTCGTACTCGGGGTGTTCATGATATTAATCAACCTCTTCCTCCATAAACCTTGAGGCTTCCTACTCTCACTCCTCCAACTCTTTTAATATTTGCATTGTGGCTTCCATGGCTGGCAGCCCTATTGGCGGTTGCGAAGGCTAAGCTGTCGCGAGGGCTTAGGCAAGTGCCACCTGGAGAACTGGGTCCATTAGGAGTTGCGAGAGCTCAAGGGGAAGACTCTGCAAATGCTGCGTGATAGCCTCAGGTATAGTGGAAAGGGGGACAGGCGATGCTATTGTTGCCAGTGGGAGGGATGTAATTGGAGACATGGTGGCAGAGGAAGGAGGAGTGGTCATGCCAGAAGAGGAATCAATGATGACCACTGACCTGGCCGGGGGTGAAGGGGCAAGGTGGACAGAGATATCCACCGCCTACGGAGATGAGGCGACCGCAGTCTGGGAGACAGGAGGTGCACTAAGAGGGGGAGGGAGAAGCAAGGGAGGTTGCCATTTTTTTGTAGTCACTGTCTGTTTGATCCTCTTGGGAGATGAGCCTCCCGTGTCCTTCTTTGATTGCTCCTTGGGGTCTGCAGACTGTGCGGTTTCTGTTCCTTTCCTCTTTTGAGACTTGGTGATGGAGGGAGACTTGGAAGTCTCACCAGCTGATGTGGTGGTGGCAACTTCCTCCATGGCACTGGGCTCGCTCTTGAGCTCCTCATATGTTAGGACCACCCCTTGTTGCTTTAGTTGTGCCACCTACCCATCGACCCACTCCTTAGTGCGAGTTATGATCAGTTGGGTGATGGTATCGAGGTCATCGACCTCTTGCTCATCCCAATCAATGGAGGGGATTGCCAAGTCGGAAACCATAGGGTACCTTGGGTGCATGATTGTAGACTCATCCTCCTCAACCTGATCCGGCACTGGGAATGGCTGCACCCTTCTCAAAAACTGCACGGTCATGCGCATGTAGTGCCTTGTGCAGACCTTCTTGTCATCTTTGTAGTTTTCCCAAAAGTCTTTGATGTGGTATTTGTGGGCATATGCCGGCCCCAGTGCTTTCCTCACATGGCCATGTGTATACATCCGCAGGCGGGCGGTGTACTAGTCAAAATGATATTCCTTAAGCTCCTTCTCAGAATTACTGGCGCATTAAGAAGTCTATAACCGGTACAGGCCCTAGCCAAGGGTCATCGGATAGGAGATCCCTGCTATGTGTTTATTGTTGAATATGGCCTGGATGTGTTGGAGCTGCCGAGAAAGCTCCAGGAGGATGATCCTGTCATTTAGGTACCTCAGCAATCTGTTTGGCCGCTCCGTGAAACCCTTGGCTCGGATGTAGGTAAACTTCAAGAACTGGATAAAAAAGGTGTATTCCTTTAGGAGCGCCCTGGCGCTATGAGAGACTCTCCTTTCAAAGTCTCTGGTGATCAGTCTGATGATATGGCCAGTAAAGGCGTCATTGACCTGGCAGTACTCCCTTTTGAAGTTGCGGTATTGGAGTTGAAGGTACTTGTCAAATGGCTTTAGCCCTCGCTTATGCCCCTGATCAGGCACCACAAATAGCCCGCTGTATTTTCTTTGACCTGCCAGAGAGTACACCAGGTAGGAGGTCATATAGAAATTAGAGCTCTTTTTGACGTTGATAAACTTCTCATGGAAGCAGTTGCTGATGATGCCTCCCCAGTCGAATGAGACCTTGGTATTAACATCTTCATTCCCCCATAGGATTTGTTCAATGTAGTAGGCCATCCATTCTTGGAAGTAGGCAGCCGCTAGGAGACCCATGACCCTGGTCAGCATAGTTACCAGGTCATGGTAGTCTTTGTAGAAGTCGCTGTGGAACAGCTCTTGAGGAACCTTTACAGGGCTGCCCCATTTCTCCTTAAGCCAGTAGAGGTTGATAGACTTCTTGCACCCTGCAGGATTAGCATCCCACACTGCTCGACATTGTTCCAATGAGGGGACTTCCATATGTGGGAACATGGGAATGTGAAACATTTTAGTGATTCCTTTCGGTGACATATCGGCGAGGATGTTCCCCTCCTTGTCCACGATTGTCCTGGTGTCAATTTGATAGGCCTCTCAGTAGGCCATCACTAGTTCAGGTGCTATGATAGAGGGAGGAAAACCTGTAGCCTTGGCGATTCCACTTTGACGTATTAGTCTGGCATTCTTTGTTGTAGGGTTGACCTTGACCCTCTGAGTGAACCCATCTATGTCCACTTGGCCAATGTTGGTATCTGAGATCTCTTTCTAGTCTGTTGAGACCTTTGACTGGAGCAGCTCACCCTGAAACTAAAATTTCATCTGATCTTTATCTTCTTTTCCCCAAGTGGCCCTCCCTGATTTTTTGCCCTTATCCTTTTCAGCGAAGGCCCCTGAAGTTCCTGCAGCCGATTCCATATATTCTGCAAGCAAGGGAAAAGTTAGTGCAACAAACATCAAAAGCATTCATGTTAGTCCATATTTCAAAGATAACACCTAAATAATCATGAAGTATATCATAAATTTTATCCTTAGACGGTATCAATCTTCGTTTCAGGGCATTTGGACAATTCGGGCCTGAAAGGCCAGACTTCCCTGGCAGGAATACTTTTTAGAAGGGAAAATGAAACCGAAAGTTCCCAGAGACCCTCCTTGGTCAGATTTTCATGCCTTAGGAGGCCCATGATGGAGAACAGCAAAATTTAAGATGTGGGTTAAAGTCTGATTCTGGATTTACGCTTGTTTGGATCATCCTAAGGGGCACCGGAGGTCTTAAGCTGGAAAGCAGTTAAGAGGCGGCCGTTGGCAATGGCGGACAGCAGGCAAAAATCCGGCCAAGGAAGTTCGGCGGTGGAAGTCTGAGGCCCAGGTCCCAGAGCACCAGAAGGCGGCCATCACGAGGTTTGTCATTTTAAGCCGAACGACATTGGGAGATGCAGGCCCCGACAGCCGAGGGAATGCGAGATGATGGCCGCTTCGAGATTTTCATTGATTTGAACGGCGGCGGTGAAGGGCAGACTTGGGCCTGGAGGGTGGGAAGCCGGCAGGGTTCCGCCATCGAGGTCAGTGGAACCGTCACGGAGTTCCGGGGACAGAACTCCGGACGGCTGGGCACGGAAGGCCCCGGGGCTGTGGGGAATTCGGCAAAGTGAGACAGCATAAGGAGGCCCGGGCTTCGGTGTTTAGGTGAACGGCGAAGAAATTCCATAAAAGCAGCGGTGGGCAAGAGGAGGACTTCCGAGGGTGGAAGTCCAACCGCGGGACCCCGGAGCTTGGTCAGACGGAGTGGAAATTCGGCGGCAGGTTACCCACAGACTTCCGCAAATGGAAATCCGGTAGGAGGGGCCCGGAGGGCCGGAAGGCATCAGAGAACTCACCGAACGACCCCAGTCTGGAGGAACAACAGAAAATAAGGGGTGGAGGCCCGACATCCGGGGGCCGAAGGTGGGAAAGACGAACCAATTCGCTTGTCAAAGTTTTAAACAAGCCGACGGATCTACGGAGCCCGAAGGGCGGAACACCGGGAAACACTCGCTGTTATGAAAAAAATGAGCCTCCATCAGAACTTCAGAGAGGGAACTCCGGGGTTTCGGGGATGGATCAACCAAAGGACATGCTCCAAAGTTTCAATTTTCTCGGCAAGGCATGCGCCGAGAGCCGGAGGCCAGGAGGCAATCATGAGTTTGTGATTAGAGTACAGAAAAATGGGAATGGAACCCCGATCAGGGAAGTCCAAAAGATAGGACCCGGAGGGATGACTCATAGCTCACAGATGTTAATGCGCAAGGGTGAACGGCAAAGGTGGACAGCGAAGGCGGATGTTGGGCCCAGGGTGCCTGACCACCCTGCGCGAAGAACAACCGCGATTGAGAAAAGTCCTGAGTCGGCGGCGAGGGCTATCTAACAAGTTTGGGAGATTTCTAAGATATGGGTAATGGGCGCCACTGAGTGCTCTTCAATTTGTTTCATTTTAACCAGTTATTTAATTCATTTAAATTCCCCAAAATGATGAAAAAACATGGGAGGGCAAACGGGGATGGCCTACCTTGAATTTGCTAAGTGGTGATGTGCAGAATCCACCAGGAATCAACAGAGTGATGCAGACGCAAATGATCGTGACGCTATTCTTTGCGGTGGGCTCCAGATGCTCAGTTTTGCAATTTTGCTGCAATTCGTAATGTGAAAATGACATTGGTGGGCTAGGCATTATATACCCCAGCCACCATTAATATGCGTATTTATTTCTCGTACGACTACGCCAAAAGTTGGTGAGATTTCAAATTAGGTCGGCAGCGGCGGTAGAGACTCTGGGACCCAGCGGCCGGAAAGACGCAGAGCGATGGCCACCGTTTGATTTTCACGAGCTTTTGAACGGCCAGGGCAGAGAGAGCCTCAGGGCCCAGAGGGCGGACAGCAGGCAGAGGTCCGCCGTTGACGACGACGGAACCATCACGGAGCTCCAAGGATGGAACTCCGGATGGCCGGGCCTGGAAGGCGGGGCAACAGGAAGGAATTTGCCGCCGAAGGTTTTCTTCATGCTGCTTGAGTGACGGTGGTGGCGAGCAGCTCGGGGCCCGAGGGGCTGGCAACAACTAGAGGCTCGCCATCACAGATGGTGAGCCCAGGATGGAAGTCCGAGGCCTGACTTCCGGAGCCTAGGACCCGATGGGGCAGGCATCGCCTGGCAAATCTCTGACGAATTTTGAACGGACGACGACGGGGTGGGCCCCGAGGAGCGGAAAGGCGACCGAAGAACACCGCAAAGGATGGCAAGGCCGAAGGGGAAGCCCAAACAGAGAACTCCGGAGGCCCAAGCCCAGAGGGTCCCAGGACCGCCTAGGGCCAAAATGCCAAAGGGAACCCGCGAGGCCCCGGAGGCCAGTAAAAACCAAAAACGGAGGCCTGGTCGATTTATGATGAAACCCTGGAGCAACATCGGCCAGGTGGAACATCCAAAAAGAGGGGCACACAAAACGAGGCAGCTCCAAAAGACCCAACGAGGTGAAAGAAAAGAGGGTCCCCGTTCCGAATGGGGCGTGTGTGCTAAGGGCACAACAAATGGCAACTCCGCTGGAGAATGCTCCAGAGCGTTCTAGGGATAAATATTCATTCAGGACCTAGAATCTCTGGTTTCACAGACTAGGAGCGACTTCCAAAGATGAATCTGAGAGAACGAGTTCCTTAATTGGGTCAGCTTACAGGACATCTCGAAAGCGTGTGTGAAGTGAGTTCATTCCTTTCTTTGGGATAGTGACCAAGGTTACCAATTCAACCTAGTGAGCTACATAAATTGCCTAACACCAAAAGTAACCTGGACATTGCCCCGCTGCCAGTCAGGCGTCCATAGTCCCGACGGAGTTGTCACTACAATCTCATGGATATTGCTCTACTGCCGGCCGGGCGTCCATAGCCCTGGTAGAGTTATTCAAATGCCCATACGGTCATTTATTTTCTTTTTTCAGAGTTTCTTTTCTTCCTTTTTTGCTTTGATATTTCATTTCTCTTTTACCATTTAGTTCGACCGGGTAAGCATTGAAGCCTACAATGGGTTTGAGACTGCAGTGGTCACTAGAGTAGACTTGAGATTTTTCACTCACTAGGGTGTCATAACAACCATAGTACAGTCCTTCAGAATTTATTATCATGTGCTTTGTGCGAGATCTGAGATGTGGGTAAGAAGATCCAGTTAAGGGTCAACTTTTTAGCAGAGTTTAAAGAAGGAAATCATTCGCGGACAGCTTTGCAAAGACCGATAATCTAGAGTGAATGTTTAGCCAAAGAACACAAAGAACAGATAGCAAAGTGAACCGCTTGTCAGGCAAGCACGACCACCACAAAGGAGCAGGAAACATCTTTCGAAACAAAACTGCAGGGAGGGAGAAAGCAAAAAGCAACGCGAACAAGACGCAAACAAGCAAGAAAGCAACTACCCTAACCTATGTACAGGTATTTACAACAAAGAGCTCAAAGGATCTCAAGCTTGGAAGTAATGCTTCAGGTGCTGCCTGTTGACTAGCAACGGGATGTTCTCACTGGTTAAGTTCTTTAGGCGGAAGGCATTATCTCCCAAAATCTCAGCTATTTGAAAGGGGCCAAGCCAAAGCTTGTCGAATTTGTTGTGTCCCCTTTTCTTCTCATGGGCCTTGTCCCAATATAGGACCAAATCTGCAATCCTAAATGCCTTGATTTTGGCTCGGCGGTCAAACCATCTCTTAACTATGCCCTGATGTTTGACAAAATTTTCTATTGCACAGTTTCAGACTTCCTCTAAATGTAAGAGCTCAGCTAACCGAGCTTCCCTACGATCTCCTCCCTCATAAAAATCATTGATGAACTAAAGAGTAGGAATCTTCAGGTGGATGGGGAATATAGGCTCAAGGCCATAGACAAGGTGGAATGGAGAATCACCAAGGGTAGCCTTGTGGCGGGTGCGATCAACCCAAAGGGCAAAATGGAGCTGGGTATGCCAGTCCTTGGGATTCCTATCTAGTAGCTTTTTTATCACAATGATCAGAATTTTATTCTTGGATTCGGCAAGGCCATCGCCCTGAGGGTAATAATTGGATAAGAATTTGAGGGCAATCCCATAGTCAAACGCCCAACTAGCAAATTTTAATGAAGCAAAGGTAGGTCCATTATCACATACCAAAGCATAAGGACAACCAAAGCGATTTAAAATAAAACTTTCTAAGAAATCAGTAACTACTTCAGTTGTGCAATGCTTCATACTATTGCTTCCGTCCATCTAGTACAATAATCAGTAGCGGTAAGAATGTACCTGTGTCCCGCAGACGATGGAGGGCTTACCAGACTGATGAAATTGAGACCCCATTACGCAAAAGGCCTTACCTCCAGCATAGGCTACAGCGGGACAGCAGCATTCCTCTCCCTGGTGGCAGCGGTCTGGCACGTATGACATGAACGAACATGGCAATGGGTATCCTTAAAGACGGTTGGCCAATAATACCCTACCCTCAATATTTGATGCACCGTACAAGAACCCGAGCCATGGCCCGTACCAAATTTATTATGAAACTCCCTTAGAACGCGTTCTGCCTCCTCCTTGCCAAGGCATCTTAGATAAACGCCCTCATGGTTCTTATAGAGAATAGAACCCTGCAACATATAACCATTACTTTTCAATTTCAGGGCCCTCTTCTGGACCCCTTGCAGATGCGGTGGACACTTATGATTCAGTAGATAATAAACGTCATCTTGGTACCATTATCCCGGGGAGACATCTGCGAGCTGGTACTGCTATATCGTGAGTTCAGGCCCGGCCTCTGCTGCTATTTTGGTGATTGTATGCGTGAGTGCCTGTCCTCTCACCAATTTTATTAGTTGGATTTCCATATCATACTTTTGGAGCAAGGTGACCCACTTAGCCCTTCGTTCGCCCAATTCATTCTACATAAGCAGCGTTTTGACTGCTGGGTCGGGGACAATAGCAAACACCTTGTTGTGTAGAATGTAGTGTCTAAACGTCTTCACTCCTCTAACGAGAGTGTATGCATTCTTTTCTATGTTGTGATAACGCAATTCAACATCTTCTAGGGGAGCACTCATGAAGGTGATCCGATGCTCGTTTCCTTCATCGTCCTTTTGGGTCAACATGCTAGCACAAGAATGCTCTGAAGCAAATGAGTAGATATAAAACGGCTTCAAATAATTCAGGCTAACTAACACAGGAGCCTCAGCAATGGCCTGTTTGATTTCCTTGAAGGATTGCTTGGCATCCGGCGTCCACTTGACTTTGGCGTCTTGTTTGAGCATGGCATTGAGAGGTTTGACAATTTTTGTGAAACCTGTGATGAATTTCTAGACAAAGTTGATCTTTCCGAAAAAAGATTTTAGTTCCTTCTTGCTACCCGGGGGTTGAATCTTGAGTAACGACTCAATGCACTCAGGATCAATGGAGATTCCTTGCTCTGAGATGATGTGCCCGAGCAATCTGCCTTCGGTCACTCTGAAAATGCACTTCTTAGGGTTAAAAGAAACCCTGAACTCTCTGCATCTCTGAAATATTTTGCATAAGTCAGAGACATGATCACCTCGCCTTTTAGAAAATATGGTCAAATCATCCATGTAGATGATTATGCACTTGCTGATTAGGTCTTTAAAGGTGATATCCATGGCATGTTGGAAAGTGGCACCGGTGTTGATAAGCCCAAACGGCATTCTTTTGTACGCGAATGTCCCCCACTTAGTGGTGAACAAAATCTTGTGGTGATCCTCATATTGTACCATTACCTGGTTATACCCAGAGTATCCGTTGAGGAACGACATCATCTAGGAGCCATTGGCGATCTACAACACCTCATCCAGCGAAGGCACTGGATAGTTATCTTTCTTCGAGGCGCAGTTGAGATTGTGGAAATCCATGCATAATCTGATCTCTCCATTCTTTTTCCTGACTAGGACCAAATTTTCCACCCACATGGAGTGCCTGATAGGAAAAATGATTCTTACTGAAAACAGCTTCTGCACCTCCTTGTAAACAATAGGTTGTAGCAAGGCATTGATGGGGTGTTGTCGCTGGCGAAAGGGCCTCAGTTCAGTCTTGAGCGGGATAGTGTGGGTAATGAAAGAAGTGTCATACATTTTTAAATCATGGTAGCTCCATGCCACCACGTCATGGTATCTTCACAAAGCATCTGTGATTCCCTTCTTTTCCTCAGGCATGCACACCTTTCTAATAAAAACATTCCTAGCATCCTCAGCTGTCCCAAGGTTGTGAGCATTTCACTGGTTGCTTATAGCCTCCTTTTTTGTTTGCTGATCCTGATCTCTGATCTGATCCAAGTCAAATATGCGTTTCAGTTGAACCATACCTCTAGGAATTGTGTTGGTTTTGAGGTTGATGACCCCCTCTATGTCCAATTCAGCCTCCTGCAAATCAGTTTCGTTGATTATTTGAGCTGCGAAGACGTCAGAGCTTGTGATGAACTGGAGGATATGCTTGTCGTCATTGAAGACTTGTAGGTGGGTAACATTATCTAGGACTGGTGGTGTGGATGTCAGCTCAACAGTGAATTTCTTGAGCCCAGACAAAGAGAGGGGTTGTAGAGTGTTGGCCGCTTGAGCTAAGGCATCAGCTGTGCGATTTTGAGCATGAGGGATCAATTGTATGTTGAATGCATCTAGGCCCTCTAATAGATTCCAAACCCTATGCTTGTAATTTATGAGTCTTCAATCATGGCAGGAGTACAACTTCCTGACCTACCTAACTACAAGTGCAGAATCCCCGAAGACTTGCAGCACTTTTACGTTTTTCATCAAGGCCATGAGAAGGCCAAGGACTAGGGCCTCATACTCTGCTACGTTATTGGTGCAATAAAACTACAATCGGTGGGCAGCAAGAAATGTCTTACCTGTTGGACTGATGAGTTCGATCCCCGCTCCAGCTCCTTGCCTCAACTTCGATCCGTCAAATCAGAGCGTCCAGCATGCAGAGGATTCCTTATCTTCATGTCTGGTCGAACTTCCTTTCCCTTTCGGCCAGACGATAGGCCTTGTGATTTTAGGGGAGTTTTCTGGTTCGGGGCAATGACCAACAAGCGGTTCTGGTGGTGTCTCCTTGGGTGTTTCTGTCTGAGGGGTGACTGCTTTCTTAACCTGCTCCACTGCTGCCTGGCACAGGCAATAATCAAATTCAGAGTGAGCAGCATTGTGGACCCTACACGAGTTCGACAATAAGAGATCCTGGAAATTCATTCTAGCTCCTAGGCTGAGCTGATCTCTTGTGCATTTTTCCATGAACTCCTGGAAGCCATTGAGTAGCCCCCAGTTGTCATCCTTACCTGGCTCATTATTTGTTTCTATCAATGTTTCGGTATCCGGGGGCATTCGTGTAGAACTGGCCAAAGGACTACACAACACCAACAATAATTCATCCACACTTTCTTCCTGAGGCTCAACCTCATTTTGGTAGGAAAAAGGGCGATAATTCTCTAAGTCAGTCTTGGCAAACAACACCTCACTGAGATTATTGTATTCCGTGATCATATACTTCATACGGGGTTCATGATCGATGCAGATCTGATTTAGCAGCCCCTTCCATGGTAGCCACATGTGAGAAAGGTCAGTGGAGGTATATCCATTCAGCGCTTTGGTGAACTCCCTTCCCAAAATAATTACATAAGCATCGGGAATGTCCGCCACTTGGATATCAACGACCTGCTGTATCTGGGGGTCCACAGCAATTTTCATGGGGATGCGATTTATTTCACCTATGATGTTGATCTTTGTTTTGTCCAGCTGGGTCACCTTTCTCTTTGAAGGTGCGGGAGTGATGCCAAGAGCCTTGCATATAGCCAAAGGCATGACATTGGCAGACGCGCCTGAATCGAGTAAGCAGTTATGCAGATTCTTCCCAAAGACCGTAATGGTAGTCAGGAAAGGGGGAGTTTCCGGTCTCCCCTGGAGGATGCCCACAGGTGTATCCATTTGAGCTATTTGGCCTTTATTCCTATCACTGCCCGTATCCTTGGCTTGCTTAAATTGTTGGTCCTTAGAAAGCTGCCTATTCACTCTTTCTGGCTCCTTTTGAGTTTGTTTACTTGCTGGTTGATTCGTAGGAACATCCCTGCTTTTCCAAGCATTACCCTATATTTTTGATTCTTTTCTAGGCTCCTAAAAGGTTACCCTCTTGGCTAGGGTCTCTTGTGTTGTATTAGAGGATGGAGTCCCATTCAGAACCCTAAAGAAAGCATGCCTTATGATAGGAACCTTGAGTAATTCGAAGGCTGACAAATTGATTTTCACCTTCTTGAACTCTTCTGCCACATATTCACCCATTTGCTTGATTTCAGAGCTAAAAGCTTGGCCTATGGGAGAACTAAGGGTTTGGACATTGGTTTGCCTAGGCGAATTTTGGGGTTGGCTTTGAGACTAATTTTGCGACTGGTTTTGAGACTAGTTCTTGTTGAGATATTGGGCAGGTATATGAAGGAGCCCAGGGTTATTACTGGCATTTGGATCAGGCGGGGTGGAAAAGTTGTTTGGTGGGGTAGAAGTTGTAAAGGGTCCACCCGCTTGCCTATTCCTAAGGAAGTAAGGACTCAACCACTGATGGAACATGTGGACCTCATCCAGAAATGGTTCTTCTTCATCTACCGGACTATTATCTACTGAATCAAAGAGTTGAGCTAAGGTTTGTTCATTACTTACCTCCTACGCTCCTTCATCCTCAATAGGAGTAGGCTTAGCTTCAGGCTCATTGCGGTCTTCTAGCAAAAACGGCGCCTGATTGACCATCAGACACGAGGAATCATAGGGTTTAAATAGGATGATGTCCCTGCAGTTGGCATTATCGACTGCATTTTGTACCTCCACCTGGAAGATTTTAGCAGTTGTCTGGAACTCGGGACAATCCAGCTCAGAATGTCTGCTGGTTTTGTGAAGTCAACACCATCCGGACAAAGCTGCTTCGGCCAGATACATGCTGCTGGATATTTTGTCATTGCTTGCTGGTTGATCGAATGGCATGGGGACACCACCATTGTTGGGTCTGGTGTTCCATGTACGATTCTGCCTCTGAGAAGGTCTTCTTTCTGCATTTTGATTAGCGCTCTGCTCCCTCTCATAATTCTGCCCGGAAGAGGTGCCTACTTCTCGATTGTCTCTGTTGTCTCTATTGTCTCGACTGTCCCTATTGAGATTGGCCTGAAAATTATGTTGGGAGGCCTGCAACTAGTTATTCTGGTTCTTTAGATGTGTCATCTTCATGGACATCTTCTTGATCATCTTAGTCAGTTCTTCTAGCTTGTCCTTCTCAGTCGTGCCTCCAGGCGACGGGGCTGGATTTTGGAGAAAAGCAGGCAGGGCCGCCGGCTGATTTTGATAGGCTGGAGGAAAGTCCAGTCCTGACAAGTACAATGACACCTGAGGCTATTGGGAATATGCTTGTTGTTGCGGAGCCATCTGGGAATAGTTGTATTGTTGCTGGGGCTGCAAATAGGAAGTCGTAGGAGGTGCATAATTCAACCGCTCCCTCAGATGCGGCACCATAGGCAATTGAGGCACCTGGTTCATAAGAGGGGTTTGGTGAGCAAATGCCTGATTAAGCCCCTAAATCTGCATCAGGTGGGCTACCAGCCCCAAAGAGGGCAATGGGCCAGAGATATTTTGCCCCAAGTCCACACTAGCGACAACAGCTTCCGCATAGGTGGCCAGTAGGGTAGCGGGCGGTGGGCGCATCCTTTTCACCAAGGCTGACGTGAGGTTGTCCAGTGCTGCATAATAGACTAGGAGAGCTGCCACATCATTATGGACGTACGGATCCTGAAGCCTCATGTGAGCTCGATGGAAGTGGTCATTGAAGGATCCAATAGGTTCGTTGACCTCCCTTCTGATAGACATGAACTGTTGGTAAAGGTTCGCGGGGTTGACAAGGATCTTGTATTTCTGCAGAAAGGCATTTTTCATCAAGTTCCACGAGGTGATGGATCCCCTCGGCAGGTTGATGTACCAGTAGAAGGCCTCTTCTCCCAATGAATGCAAAAAGAGGCGACATGCAATGTCCTCGTAGTCCACTTGCATTTCGGTGATCATCGTTTCGAATATCTTGATATGCTCTTCAGCTATCCTTTGCATGCCGCGTGGATGGAACTTCGAACAAAAACCTTCTAGATTCTTGGGCATATCATTGTAGACCGCAAAGTGTATCAGCAAAGGGTTATGCGCAAGCCAAGCCATGGGGGGAGGCGGAGGTGGCACTTGTTGTTGGAGAATAGGGATTTGGAGCTGTATTGGCAATACAACCATAATGTGGGGCTACCCTTGAGCTGTGGCTGCCCGGACTGTGCCTTGGGCTGGAAGGGACAGAAAATGAGCAATCCCCTGGCTGCCAGAGATAGACAGTGTAAATGCTGTTTGAGATGGTTGGGTGGAAGATGAAGGCTAGCCAAATGAAGGTGAGGGTGAAATGGGAGCGGATGGGATGGAGGAAGAGGAAGAGGCAGCGCTACTTCCTTGTGCTCGCTTTACCGTTGTGGGAGGCTACAATTCTTCAAATTCTCCCTTGTTTGGTGTGGACCATAGAATTCTTTGAAACCTTTATGGGGAGAATGATCCTATCCGATCCAGCTTCGCTTTATCCTTTAACTTAGTATCTCCAACTTGGCCCTCCTTCTAGCACCAGTTCTGTTGATGGCGTTAGGAGGAGGAGGGCATAAAATGAATCACTTCCAACCTTCAGCTTTTTATTCCCAACATGTCTGCCCTCCTTCTAGCGCCAGTTCTGTTGATGGTGTTTTTATGCACTTCTCAACACAGGCAGTGCATGGGTGCACTACCTCTCTTAAAAGACAATCTCCCACAATCAGATTGCAGAACACTATCCCAAGGTCTCTCGGGTGTCAAGTCATGATAGTGCTTAGATACCTCAATAGTTGATTTGATTTGCTAGAATCACAAGGCGGTCTTACAGAAAATACGAAGTGTGGACATAAAGCATGAAGTCAGATTTTGAAAAGGAGTCCCTAGGAATAAAAGTAGTTATGAGTTGGCTGTAGGTTCAAACAGCAATCTTGGACTCCATTTAATTGTTGGATTTAGCTTTACAATGTGCAATGAACCTTGGTATTGTTCAGTTTCTAAAAAAAGGGAAAAAGAGCGAAGGGAAAGAAAAGTTTTTAAGTCTGAAGCTTGTAATGAATAGTGACAATGGAGTTCCTGCAATGGACAATTCCTCAAAACAATATCCCACTTAACCAGGGATTTCACAGTATCATGGGAATTGTGCTATCTTCTAAGGGCTGCAGATATTTCATCCTTCATCCACCACATACATGCATGAATTAAAGATAAATGTTTGGGGCAGCTTCAAATCAAGTCCAAGCTAACTTTGCACAGCTATCTACCTTCAGCAAATAGCAAAAAGTATGGACTAAGTGATCATCAACAAAGTAGGATTTTTCACAATCACCCAACAGTATTCCTAAGATTTACCCAAATAAAGAAAACAGCTAACTAAACAGCAATAAGATCTAAGCTAAACATGTGAAATTAGAGAAATGAATCAAATGACATGAGAGAAATCAAGGAAATATACCAAGTCAATGATATTTCTTATAAATTTTTGCAGCATGCCTTTACAACAACTCAACTCTCCCTTTTGCAAATGAGGGAGTGCTCTATTTATAGTTTTCCAAAAGTTAAATGAATGGCCAAGATTCATTACAATTGTGTGGCCAAGATTCATTACAAAATAGGGTTTCACCTACCCTCAAATAGATTTGCAATTTAAAAATATTATTTGCCCTTTCCCTATTTCGTCATCTAGTGGATGGCACTATTGCTCTTTCATCCTGTAGCTAATTGATGTTTTCTCTTTGCTGTAGCTACTCTTCAAGGAGGTCTTCTTCTTTGGTTGGGTTGTCCTCTTGCTCCTCGGAAGCTGCGTGCTCTATATACTTGAGGATGACAGCTTGGAGCTTGTCGATCTTAAGGATCTCGCATCTTAACGCCTGGTAGCTCCATTCTTTAGCATTCTTTTGCAGCCACTTCCAATCCTCATCATACTTTGAGCCCTGATCTCTGAATAGCTCTGATCGATCGAAGGCGCAGGCAGCAATACTCAGGAATTCCATTGTGATTTCTCCGGCTGTCCCGTCCTTCATCTTCTCCTCGAAGTATAGCTTGATCTTTTCTGCATTTATTTGCACTATGGGCATAGCTCGTCATCAATTTGAGGTACTCGGCGCATTCTGCCTGGATTTCCTTGATCCACTCAATATCCGGATCCACCTTGCTGAGGATTTGCTCCATCCTCTCCCTCTGGTTGATGAGGTCTCTGCGCCACACATCCACGAGCCAATGATCCTCTTTTTTTAGCTCTAGCTTCTCCTCCCACGTGTCCTCAGGCATCTGGAGGATGGCTTCAATTCTTGGGAAGGTGGAGTCATATGTTGTAGGGAAATTGGTGTAGAGCCTCCTTGTACTCTCCAGGGACTGGATCAGGTCCAAGAACTTATTGGCTGTCCTCATAGCCCTATTGATTCCCATGTTTTTGACGTATATGACCTGTCGGAACTAATCCTCGGTTGTTTTCTCTAAGTTCTTCCTCCTCTCCATCTTGTCAATCTTTTTTTTGGAGAGTAACTGTGGTGTGGCTGTAGAGGTGGTGGGCAGGTAATCCACTGAGGACCACTACTGGATATAGTCTGTTAAGGCAGCAACCTGCGCTTTGAGCTCGTCCTTGGATACCTTATCCTGTTTGATCAAGTGCACTATTGTGGCCACTAACTCCTCAAGGTGTTTAACCTTTTGTTCCCTAGTCACTGTCCCCAAGTCAATGGTGGAGACACTGTAACTCACCCCTGCCTGGGCAACAGTTGGCGTTGTTATTTGTGCCGCCCGGGAGCTGGAAGCATCCATCGTTATTTTGGAACGGACCTTGGGCTTCTTCTCCTTCTTTGTTGTGGTCAGGGATCGGGCCAAGATGGCCTCCAATCTCGCCCTTGGGTCTTTCAGCACTGGGGTTGTCCTTTCAACCTATTTCTCCAACCAGTCGGGCATAGAAGATTTGTCCTTGGGTGCATCATTGTTGCCCTCACCTTTCTCAATCAGAGACAAGACTTCTGCCTCATTTCCTTTTTGGGGCTCTTCTTTTTCTTTCGTAGCATCCTCTTCCTCTTCGTCGGAGTCACGAACGAACACGAGGTGTTTGACGGGCAGCCTAGTGGACAATTGTTGGGTGGGACCTCATTCTATCGCTGCCTCTTCTTCTTTCTTCTCTTCAGCTACCTCGGCCTCGGGGCTCTTTACAGCATGGGTTTCAGCCTCAGATGAATCCTTTTGTGGCTTCTCTTCTGGTGGCTGCCCCTCCTCAGCAGATGGTGACCTTTCTGCTTCCTCCCCAACATCCTTTAGCTGCTGCACCGATTCCTCCTCAATGTACTCATCGAAAGTCTGAATTATTTCTTTGGCGCTCGAGCCATCCTCTTCGTCTCTGCTCTCGGAAGAGCCTGTCTCTACCCTCTCATAGACCACCTTGTCGATGGTTCGATGCTCATACTCGGGATGTTCATGATATTCATCAGCCTCTTCCTCCATAGACCTTGAGGTTTCGTGCTCTTGTTCTTCCAACTCTTTTGATATTTGCATTGTGGCTTCCATGGCCGGTGGCCCTGTTGGTGGTTGCGCAAGTTGAGCTATCACGAGGGCTTGGGCAAGGGCCGCCTAGAGAGCTGGGTCCATTAGGAGTTGCGAGAGCTCAGGGGGAAGACCTTGTAGATGTCATGTGATAGCCTTGGGTATAGTGGAAAGGGGGACAGGTGATGCTATTGTTGCCAGTGGGAGGGATGTAATTGGAGACATGGTGGTAGAGGAAGGAGGAGTGGTTATGCCAGAAGAGGAATCAATGATGACCACTGACCCGGCCGGGGGTGAAGGGGCAAGGTGGACGAAGATATCCACCGCCTGCGGAGATGAGGCGACCGCAGTCTGGGAGGTAGGTGGTGCACCAAGAGGGGGAGGGAGAAGCAAGGGAGGCTACAATTCTATTGTAGTCATTGTCTGTTTGATCCTCTTAGGAGATGAGCCTCCCGTGTCCTTCTTTGATTGCTCCTTGGGGTCTGCAGACTGTGCGGTTTCTATTCCTTTCCTCTTTTGAGACCTGGTGATGGGGGGAGACTTGGAAGTCTCACCAGCTGATGTGGTGATGGCAACGTCCTCCATGGCACTGGGCTCGCTCTTGAGCTCCTCATATGTTAGGACCACCCCTTGTTGCTTTAGTTGGGCCACCTGCCCATCGGCCCACTCCTTAGTGCGAGTTATGATCGGCTAGGTGATGGTATCTAGGTCATTGACCTCTTGCTCATCCCAATCAATGGAGGGGATTACCAAGTCAACAACCACAGGGTACCTTGGGTGCATGATTGTAGACTCATCCTCCTCAACCTGATCCGACACTGGGAATGGCTACACACTTCTCAAAAATTGTATGGTCATGTGCATGTAGTGCCTTGCGCGGACCTCCTTGTCATCTTTGCAGTCTGCCTAGAAGTCTTCAATGTGGTATTTGTGGGCATACACTAGCCCCAGTGCTTTCCTCACATGGCCATGTGGATCCATCCGCAGGCGGGCGATGTACCAGTCAAAATGATATTCCTTAAGCTCCTTCTCATAATTACTAGCGCATTGAGAAGTCTGTAACCGGTACAGGCCCTGGCCAAGGGTCATGGGATAGGAGATCCCTGCAATGTGTTTATTGTTGAATATGGCCTGGATGTGTTGGAGCTGCTGAGAAAGCTCCAGGAGGATGATCCTGTCATTTGGGTACCTCGGTAATCTGTTTGGCCGCTCCGTGAAACCCTGGGCCCGGATGTAGGTAAACTTCGGGAACTAGATAAACATGAAGGTGTATTCCTTCAGGAGCGCCCTGGCGCTATGAGAGACTCTCCTTTCAAAGTCTCCAGTGATCAGTCTGATGATATGGCCAGTAAAGGCATCATTGATCCGGCAGTACTCCCTTTTGAAGTTGCGGTATTGGAGTTGAGGGTACTTGTCAAATGGCTTTAGCCCTCACTTATGCCCCTGATCAGATGCCACAAATAGCCCGCTGTATTGTCTTTGACCTGCCAGAGAGTACACCAGGTAGGAGGTCATATCGAACTTATAGCTCTTTTTGACATTGATAAACTGCTCATGGAAGCAGTTGCTGATGATGCCTCCCCAGTCGAATGAGACCTTGGTGTTAATGTCCTCATTCCCCCGTAGGATTTGTTCAATGTAGTAGGCCATCCATTCTTGGAAGTAGGCGGCTGCTGGGAGACCCATGACCCTGCTCAGCATAGTTACCAGGTCATGGTAGTCTTCATAGAAGTCGCTGCGGAACAGCTCTTGGGGGAACCTTTGCAGCGCTACCCCTTTTCTCCTTAAGCCAATAGAGGTTGATAGACTTCTTGCACCCTATAGGATTAGCATCCCATGCCGCTTGGCATTGTTCCAATGAGGGGACCTCCATATGTGGGAATGTCAGAATGTGAAACGTTTTAGTGATTCCTTCTGGTGACATCGGTGAGGATGTTCCCCTCCTTGTCCACTATTGTCCTAGTGTCAGTTTGATAGGCCTCTCGGCAGGCTATCACTAGTTTGGGTGCTATGAGAGAGGGAGGAGAACTGGTAGCCTTAGCGATTCCACTTTGACGTATTAGTCTGGCATTCTTTGTTGTAGGGTCGACCTTGACCCTCTAAGTGAACTCATCTATGTCCACTTGGCCAATGTTGGTATCTGAGATCTCTTTCTAGTCTGTTGAGACCTTTGACTGGAGTGGCTCACCCTGAAACTAAAATTTCATCTGATCTTTATCTTCTTTTCCCCGAGCGACCCTCCCTGATTTTTTGCCCTTATCCTTTTCGGCAGAGGCCCCTGAAGTTCCTGCAGCTGATTCCATATATTCTGCAAGCAAGGGCAAAGTTAGTGCAAAAAATATCAAAAGCATTCACGTTAGTCCATATTTCAAAGATAACACCTAAATAATCATCAAGTATATCATAAATTTTATCCTTAGATGGTATCGATCTTCGTTTCAGGGCGTTTGGACAATCTAGGCCCGGAAGGCCGGACTTCCCTAGTAGGAATGCTGTCTAGAAGGGAAAATGCAACCAAAAGTTCCCGAAGACCCTCCTTGGTCAGATTTTCATGCCTTAGGAGGCCCATGATGGAGAACATAAAAATTGAAGATGTGGGTCGAGGTCTGATTCTGGATTTACGCTTGTTTGGATCGTCCTAAGGGGCACCGGAGGTCTTAAGCTGGAAAGCAGTTAAGAGGCGATCGTTGGCAATGACAGACAGTAGGTAGAAATCCGGTCAAGGAAGTCTGGTAGTGGAAGTTCGAGGCCCGGGTCCCGGAGCACCAGAAGGCGGCCGTCACGAGGTTTGTCATTTTAAGTTGAACGACATTTGGAGCTGCGGGCCCTAGCAGCCGGGGGGACGTGAGATGATGGCCGCTTCAAGATTTTCATTGATTTGAACGGCGGTGGCGAAGGGCGGACCGGGGCCCGGAGGGCGGGAAGCTGGCAGGATTCCGCCGTCGAGGTCATCGGAATCGTCACGAAGTTCTGGGGACGGAACTCCGGACGGGCAGGCCCGGAAGGCCTCGAGGCCGCGGGGAATTCAGCAAAGTGAGACGGAAAAAGGAGGCCCAGGCTCTGGCGTTCAGGTGGACGGCGAAGAACTTCCATAAAAGCAGCGGAAGGCAAGAGGAGGACTTTCGAGGGCAGAAGTCCGACTGCCGGAGCCCGGCGCTTGGTCAGACGGAGCGAAAATTCAGCGGTAGGGTACCCACAGACTTCCGCAAAAGGAAATCTGGCAGGCAGGGCCCGGAGGGCCAGAAGGCATCGGAGAACTTGCCGAACAACCCCGGTCTGGAGGAACAATGTAAAATAAGGGGCGGAGGCCCGACATCCGGGGGCCAAAGGTAGAAAAGACAGACCAATTCGCTCATCAATGTTTTAAACAAGCCGACGGATCTGCGGAGCCTGAAGGGCGGAACGCCGGGAAACGCTCGCTGTTATGAAAAAAATGAGCCTCCGTCGGAACTTCGGAGAGGGAACTCTGGGGTTCCGAGGCCGGATCAACCAAAGGACACGCTCCAAAGTTTCAATTTTCTTAGCAAGGCATGCGCTGGGAGCCGGAGGCCGGGAGGCAATCGTGAGCTTGCGATTGGTGTACGGTAAAATGGGAACGGAACCCCGATCAGGGAAGTCTGAAAGACCAGACCCGGAGGGATGACTCACAGCTCGCAGATGTTAAAGCCCAAGGGCGGATGGCAAAGGCGAATGGCGAAGGTGGATGTCGGGCCTGGGGTGCCCAACTGCCCTGCGCGAAGAACAGCTGCGACCGAGAAAAGTCCCGAGTCGGCGGCGAGGGCTAATCCAACGGGTTTGGGAGATTTCTAAGATATGGGTAATGGGCGCCACTGAGTGCTCTTCTATTTGTTTTATTTTAACCAGTTATTTAATTCATTTAAATTCCCCAAAATGATGAAAAAACACGGGAGGGCAAACGGGGATGGCCTACCTCGAATTTGCTAAGTGGTGATGTGCGGAATCCACCGGGAATCGACGAAGTGATGCAGACACAAATAATCATGACGCTGTTCTTCGCGGTGGCCTCCAGATGCTCAGTTTTGCAATTTCGCTCCAATTCGCAATGTGAAAATGACATTGGCGGGTTGGGCATTATATACCCCATCCGCCATTAATACGCATATTTATTGCTCGTACGGTTGCACCAAAAGTTGGTGAGAATTCAAATTAGGTTGGCGGCGGCGGCGGAGACTTCGGGACCCAGCGGCCTGGAAGATGCGGAGCGATGGCCGCTGTTTGATTTTCACGAGCTTTTGAACGGCCACGGCGGAGAGAGCCTCGAGGCCCGGAGGGCGGACAGCAGGCGGAGGTCTGCCGTAAACGATGGCGGAACTGTCACGGAGCTCTGAGGACGGAACTCCGGACGGCCGGGCCTGGAAGGCGGGGCGACAGGAAGGAATTGGCCGCTGAAGGTTTTCTTCATGCTGCTTGAGTGATGGTGGCGGCGAGCAGCTCGGGGCCCGAGGGGTGGGTGACAGTCGGAGGCTCGCCATCACAGACGGTGAGCCCGGGACGGAAGTCCGACACCCGACTTCCGGGGCCAGGGACTCGATGGGGCAGGCGCCGCCTGGGAAATCTTCGACGAATTTTGAATGATGGACGACAGGGTGGGCCCCGAGGAGCGGAAAGGCGCCCTAAGAACACCGCAAAGGACGGCAAGGCCAGAGGGGAAGCCTGAATAGAGTACTCCAGAGGCCCGAGCCTGGAGGGTCCCAGGGCCGCCTAGGGCCAAAATGCCAAAGGGAACCTGCGAGGCCTCGGAGGGTAGCAAAAACCAAAAATGGAAGCCTGGTCGATTTATGATGAAACCCTAGAGCAACATCGGCCAGGCAGAACATCCAAAAAGAGGGGTACGCAAAATGAGGCGGCCCCAAAAGACCCGATGAGGCGAAAGAAAAGAGGGTCCCCGTTCCGAACTGGGCGTGTGTGCTAAGGGCACAACAAGTACTCTTTTATTTTAGCTCAAAAAATATTTTAAATACCCATAACCCTATTCTATAGAATGAAATACTTGTTGATATTAGGGTTTTAGGGTTTGAGGGTCTCAGGGTTTGAGTTTTATGTATTTGGTGGATGATACTCTTGGTTTATGTGTTTTCTTTTGATTCTACCCTATTCTACAATATGAAATCCTTGTTGATTGTAGATTTTCTATCATTACAACTATACTATATATTCGAATAGCTTATTAAATTCATAATAGAAAATATAAAAGCACTCTTTTATTTTAGCCCAAAAAAATTTTCAAATACCCATAGGTGAAAAACATATGCAGATGACTAGGAGGAGATTCTTGAAATTTTCCTATAATTGGAATTAGCTTATTAATTTCATAATGGAAAATATAGAAGTGCTCTTTTATTTTAGTTCAAAAAAGTCTTTCAAATACCCATAACCCTAAGTTGTAATATTGTAATTGAAACCTAATAAATAGTTTAGAATAATAAGTTTGATTGATTTGTTACCATATAATAATTGAAATTTTGAGAGAATATATTAAGTATATTTTACTTTTAACCCCATCAACACTTTAACGTCATGTTCTAGTTTCCATATAGATTTTTAAATCATTATGTGCAACTGTTTTTAAAAAAAAATAATAATAATAATTTCAAAACTTTTGCTTTCTCGTAATAATTACATTCTTGGATATCAAACATTAATTAATATCATAGAATCACCAGACGTATGGTTCAATTGACCCCGCAGAAAGCACTGCGGTCCTAAATAGCACTGACACACTTAACATTGGTTATACCATGCATCTGCCGGTTTTCTCCGACACAACCAATGGTTTATGCATACTCATTTGCTTCTCATATAGTCAAGCTTTCATGTTTAATATTCAAAAAGCATTTAGAAGATATAATTGTGCATGGTGTGCCCACATTCAAGAATGTATACTGTATTGGTATATCTGCAATTTAGTTAAACCTCGCAATTTTACTTTTGAAAGGAATTTTAATATAGCTAGAAGAAGAAAGGAATTTGAAATGTTTATATTTATTTGATTTAATATCTGCATTTTGATCAGAGTTTAAAGCTTGTAGTTAATACTTGCTCTATTACTAAAAATAGGAAATAGAAAGAGATCACTTTACACCAAACTTTTCTCCGACAGTTACGAGTGCCGCGTATGTTTGATGTGCAGGTTTACTTCTTTCAGCGTAAGGATCCTGTAGCGCCATCACGAGGTATCTAGATGAAACTGTATTTAATTGTTATTTCAAACTGTGCTGTGTTCACATTAATATTGTGTTTTTCTCACATAATTGTATACTTTCTGTTGTATAAGCAGTTTCACTCCCTTCACTACCTCCAGCTTCCCATCCGCTGTAACCAAGGGTCCTGTGTTAGATTTGAAAAAGCAAAAGATTGATTCTGCCCAAGCACTTGCAGGTCCTTGCTTGTAACCAATATTTTAAATAATTGATTGATTACGAACTGACCTTTGTATTACTACTGTAAACATTTGTGCATATTAATAAATTTAATCATAAATACAACTTTGATGCAGTTGACCGGGCATCATCTATTGGAAGTGTTGTTACTGGCCGTACTGATGGAAAATTTGAGGATGGTTACCTAGTCAATGTGACAGTTGGGACAAAGAGAATGATGGGTGTATTTACAAACAGGATCAAGGAAAAGACCAAAAGGTAAGCTAAAATTCCATTGTGTTTAGTTTTATTTTCATGCATTTCTAGATAGTTATAATATCAGTTTTATCACTGGAATATCCAATAAAAAGGTGAAACCAGGTAAAGACTTTCCTGATCAAGTATGTGCCGTGATTGGCTTAGGCACAAGACTATGAAGAATCAAAGAAAATCTCAACTACTGCCATTATAACCTGTGTTCTTCTAGTACATGCCATGCGAGGGCAAGTATCATTGGCTGAAGTACAAGATTATGAAGAATCAAAGAAACCCTCATCTACTACCAGTGTACCTTAGGTTCCTCCTAATCCTTGAGGAACTATGCATCAAATTTTCATTTGCATTTTCATTTGCATTTTCATTTACTATATGTATCTTAACCAGATATGATATGGTTTCTATTCTCTAATAGTCCTCACCTAAATCTCTTTCATTGATTTTAGGAAAGTCTTATTTTATTATATAAATTCATTGATTGTGAAAAACTTCAAGTGGATTGTAACTCATTTAATTTGGGAATTTTTACTTATTAATCAAAACAAAAGTATGATTTAAGAATCGTACTTATCAATTATAGATTTAAGTATGATTGATAAGTAAAAAATTCCACATTAAATCTGAGTCTACAATCCACTTGAAATTCTTCATAAACAATGAATTTTATATAATAAAATGAGATTTTTCTTAAAATCAGTAAAAGAGATTTAATGTGGACTATCAGATAAAAGAAACTACATCATATCTAGTTAATAAGATATATAGTAAATGGAAATACACATGAAAATTTGATGCATAGTTCCTCAAGGATTAGGGGGAACCCAAGGTGTACAATCGCAGTAGATGAGGGTTTCTTTGATTCGTCATAATCTTGTACTTGAGCCAATGATATTTTCCCTCGCATGGAATTTACTGGAGGAACCCGAGGTACAATGGCAGCAGATGAAAGATTCTTTTATTCTTCATAATCTTGTACCTGAGCCAACAATAGTTGGCCTCTAATGGCACATACTCGACCAGAAAACTCTTTACCTTGGATATTCCTGTGATAAAAGAAATACTATAACTGTCTTGAAATGAGAATATAACTAAACACAATGGGATTTTAATTTTAACAAATATTACCTTTTGGTCTTTTCCTTGATCCTTGATCCTCCTTCCAGCGCTATACCACAGCATGCAACTGTATCTCCCTTTATGAATAGCATGGGTAATGAGCTCAAAGCCTCTGTCACGGAACATCAGATTGAACGTAGGCGGAAAAAGAAGCTAATGACTAGGAAGGATCCCGATGCACCAAGGAAGAACAGATCTGGCTATGACCTTTTCTTTGCTGAGAAACGAGCTAGGTTGAAGTCAATTCAACCAGATAAGGATAGAGAAATAAGCAAGATGATTGGAGATCTATGGAATAGTCTTTCAGAGGATGAAAAACTTAAACGCAAAACACAAAATTAGTGTTTTACTTATAACCATATATACAAAAAATTTATATTGAGTTTATATTAATTTGTTTTTCATGGCAGCCTTATCAAGAGCGTGGTATACAAGAAAAAGAGCTCTATAGAAAAGAGATTTACGAATACTTGCGACTTCAAGCTCAAAGTGTTGTGGTTGAAACCAGCAGTTCTCCGAGTAGTCAAATCAGTAGAACTTAATCAAGAACTCATACCATACCAGGAGCAGCTTGTTCAGCCCTGGTCAGAGAGCAGCTCCATGACAAGCAGTAGTAACCATCAAACTCTTTGTTCCAGGAAATTCTGAAGTGAATGCCATAAAGAATTTATCGTCTCAGGACAGATATCCCGCTACTATTAGGGGTAAACTTAGTTGTACCGCATATACTCCATTTCCATACCAAATGTCGTATAGGTCAAACAGGTAGTGTTAAGTACATCCAGACTGTAAGTTTGTGGACATTAAATGAACTTTTCTTGTTGAAAACAAGCAACCAATTCTATCTATATTACTCAACAAGTGTTGCCAATAGACTAAGCTTTGATTATCAAATTGGCCAGTTAAATATTTAATGTCTCATAAAGAATAGATCAATAGTGGTATATTAATTCATGTTTTGTTTGTGTGCTGATGTGACATCACATAATTTGTTGCTTTTTAAATCTAAATAATACATTTCATTCAATTATGAGTTATCAGATCAACACAAAACTTTCAAATCACAATTACTAATTCTCTACTATTAAAAGTATTTAATTAAATCAATAAATTCTATTATATCATTACATGTTCAAGGAACAGTCCTCTCCCCTAATCACTTGACACATATAATTATTATAAAAAATTAGTGCATCTGTAACAGTCATTTTCAGAAACTGCTGAAGGGGTGGGGGCTTAGCTTGATTGACTAAAACATCCTGTTGCAGGAAAGAGATCAGAAGGTTGTAATTTTCTTCTGTTTCTATTTTACATCAGGTGAAACAAGGTTTTTACATGGCGGGGTTTGGAGAATCCGGTCTGGGGAGCCGATGAATTTATGTCGTCGCTGATTGGTGTTAAATGCCAGAGTCCAGCCGACACACAGAGAAAGGGAGACTTTTCAATGTATCATATTTTGTTAGCCGTGAGAGGAGCCGCTAGAAGAATCATAGTCATCTGCCATAAATAAAGCCTGCGTGGGAAAGAGAAAAATCAACGCAACACTTTCCCATAGCTGCAAGGAAGGAACGTATATGGGTTTAAATATTGCAGTCTAGAAATTGGTATGAAATAAAAGAGTCACAGAAGTGTTTTAAGGGAGTTTCCGTTGTGTGTAGATGATCTGCAGATCATCATTAGACTTATTTTGCTTGTTTAATATTTTAAAAAATTGTTGTGCCTGCGCGTCAAAATTTGTATGTAGAGAAGAAGTTTATTCATTGCATTTTCAGAATAAGGAAATCACAGAAGGAAGGATCTGTGAGTTTTAAGGGTTAATAAAAGGAAATCCTGGAGACTGTAAGTTACATGTAGTTTGAAAATGTTTGGATCATAATTGAAGCAGTTGAAATTAGAATTGTTGCAGCCACAAGCAATGGTAAATTTTATTTGATTTTTCACATTACAGTTCGGAAGTGTGAAAATACAAGGATGTTGGTTGGTTTGCTTATTTTTTTTATTGAGGAGTCGTCATAAAAATCTTAACACGAAATCTCAAATATGTTGGGTTACATTTTATAATTTTTGGAAGGAAAGGTTTCTCCCGCATTGTTTAGAATCTGCAAAATTAGTGTTGTGTAAACAGAAACTATAGTTTCCCATTAGTAATATCTACTGTAAGTAGAAATAAATTCGAATTTAGTTAAGTTTTTTCTTTAATTGGTATGTTGTAGTTTTTTCTTGTAAAATCTAAACTCCTCTATAAAAGAAGCATGATGTAAGTGTTTTTGATCAAGCACCAGAAATTGTGCAGTAGCACGCAGAAATTGTGCAGTAGCATGCATTGAGCAAAGGATGTGTAAATATATTTTTTTATTAACCTGAGTTTGAGCATCGTCCTTAATACCCTTTTGAGTGTGAAGCCTCTTTTGGGATTCTAGATTGAAGGGGGCTCCATTCTGGAATTTAGTCGTTGCATTTTAGTCTAGTTGTTGTGCCTTGTTGTTCAACAACTGAGTTTTAAACCCTCGTGCATTTCCTTGCAGATTATGATTTGTCTGTTCACGGTCATTTTTTGCTTTCGATGCCACCACATGCTCTTGAATCCCCGCTTCTTTAGCATATGGCCCTTTTAAACCCTCATGTCTGGAAGACTTTAAGCTTGCCTCTGCTTCCTGACAAGACCGTTGCAAAAAAGCTGTTTCTTTCTAATAACATTTGTTCTGAAAATCTTTGTTAAAGAAAGTATCTCCTTCAAAACGATGTTTTCTTCCATTTGTCTTTTTTGCATACTGCCTTCGCAGATTGCCCGTGGGACCCCGAGGTCGGTAACTTTAATTACTGTGAAAAATTCTGGCACGAGGAAGAAGAAACCTGTCGTTTTCTGCAAAATAGAAGTTAGGTTGCCATTGTTACTTTTCCATTCAAGACCCAAGGGCAGTAACTCTTAAATACTATGAAACGTTCTACCACGAGGGCGGAAAAGCCCGTCGTTTTCTGCAAAATAGCCGTTAGGCTGCCATTGTTGCTTTGCCATTCCTTGTATGAAGTTTATTGCTTATGTATGTATTATACATTTTAAATTGATGACTCAAGTTTGAATGGGCATAATCAAATTGATTTACTTTTTTTAGTTTTTCTCTCAAAAATGATATTCAGGCTGATACCCTCATCCTCAATCATAAAGAGGGGTCAGCCTATTTTCCTCATTGAGTTGACTCAACTAAGAGTTGAGAGTCAATTATGTGCGGGTATATCTTTTCCTAATGAAATAAAGCAAGAAAGGTTCATCACCCCATTTTCCCCTTTCAAATTGGTCAGCCTATTTTTTTTTTATGTTTCATACTTAATTATTCTTCCCTTCTATGCACCTCCTCTATCTTTTCCTTGAGCATTTTATCCACTTTTGACAAAATAGCATCAACCACCTTTCGATTGAATTGTCTTTGCTTCTATCTATATGGAGTGGATCTAGGTTTCAAAGAAATATGTTGCTTGAACTAACCATCCATAAAATCCTTGAGATCATCATAACACCATACAAACACATCATTTATTCTTTAAATAAATGAATGAGATTTAATCTCTCATTTATACAATAAAATTTACCAATGATAATTATTTTAGTGTCACTATCAAAAACCAATAATAACTTTTATATTTTCAAGAGAAATATCAATATGTTCATTGAATTTTCTTTTTACACCACAATCTTGTCTGTCAAACAAATCCTCTAGTGAAATTAGACCCTTCCTAATGGTATTGTTTTTCAATTGTAGCACTTCATGGTTTCCATACATATTTTATATTATATTACTTTTCTTCAAAGCTTGAGAACCTTCAAAACTAAAATTTGAAAAAGTACCATTTCCCTCAAGGAAAGAAATGATATGTTTGTCATCATTAAAGACCTATCAATTTTTATCATTCTAGCACACTTGGTCTATAAATCAGATCAATAAAATTTACATCCATTTCAACAATGGGATGTGGAATTAGAAGAGAAGAAGACACCACCAAACAATCCACTTTATAATATTCTTTTCTCAAGGATAGCATACATTGAGAAGGCATCTAAGCCTTTATTTCCATCCCACTTTATTTTGGAAATTTATTAGTCTTTTATTCTTTGTTTGAAATTGATTCCTAACTTGGTTGACCACTAATTCTGCATCACCAATTGCCCTGAGCTGCTTGATTCCCTTTTCTTGCACAAATTTCAAACCAAAAACCAAGGCTTCATACTTAGCCATGTCATTAGTAGTCTCAAAGGCTAATTTATAGGATTTAGAAACATTTTCTCCTATAGGGGATATAAGCACTATCCCTTCTCTAAGACTAAAATAACATGGGCTTCCAATAAATTACATCATCCAAAATTTAGGAAATATATCAGGGGTGAGAAACTCGGGCATTTCTTCTCCTTTTGAAGTGAGCAAATAGGTACCAGCACTAGTTCCAACATATAGAATTTTGATCTTCAATTATTTTATTTCAAAATAATGTTTTTCACCTTGGGAATTTCTTTTGTGGATACACTACCAAGGCAACTTGTGCATCTTTGATTTTACCTACAAGAAGTACTTATTTTTACTCCATAGAGTAAACTTTTCTAGAAGGCTTATTTAATGAAAGTCCTAAGGCATGAACCAAGAACCCTAGCCAATCACATCACCATGTCCCTTCACCCAATGGGGACTCGACCTCATAGGTAAAATCCATCCCACCTCATCCAATGGTCATATGTTAATTATCACAGCAACCGAGTATTTCATGAAATGTATAGAAGCTATCCCTATGATGTACATTACTAGTAAACAAATATCTATATTTGTCCTTAATTACATCATTTGTTGGTATGGTGTCTCATAGTGTATCATTATTGATAATAGTTTTCCATTTAAGAACCAAGATGTTTGCAAATTATGCAAAAATTCCACATCCAACACCACTTAACTACCCCATATTGTCCCCAAGGTAAGAACCAAGTTGAGATGTCCAACAAAACTATCATCAAAATCTCTAAGAAGACTATCAATGAGGTTGGTCATGACTGGCATCTCCAACTCAATCTTGCCTTATAGGCTTACCACACTAGGATTCACACTCCCACAAGAGCCACACCATATTCCTTAGTCTTTGGTTCTGAAGCCATCCTTCCTATTGTGGTCGAGTTGCCTTCCCTAAGTGTATCCATGCAAGGCCTTATTGATGATGAGGAATATCATATATCCAAATTGCATGGGTTAAAATTGTTAGATGAGTGAAGAAATAAGGAGTTGGTTCACCTACTTGCTCATCAAAATCATCTTCATCACAATTATCATAAGAAGGTTTTGGTCAGACACTTCAACATTGGTGACCTAGTCTAAATCGAAAATCCTAAGAATCAAGTAGAAAGAGTGAAGCTTGCTAAATTTGAGCCTAATTGGTTGGTTCTGTATATCATAACGGTGGTATGTAAGTCTTGTGCATGTCCTCTTTATACTCTTAAAGGTGAACTATTTTTAGAGCCCATCAATTGCATGTACTCACAAAAATCCTACACCCAGCTTTAGAGAGTGTTTGAAAAAAAACAAAAGATACAAAATAATAACTAATATAAATAAATAAAATTGTTGCCTTGATGGAAATCTAGCAAACAAGCATCTTGTGTGACAACAAAAGAAGTCAAAAAATTAACAAAATAGTTAAGAGAAATGATTCTTCCAATAGTGAAAACCACTTTGGTGGCACTTTGGATAAGGACCATTTTGAAAAACTAGCATTTAGGCACCATGTGTAGTCATTCTTTACCCCATCATCTACTATCATTCTATCTAGTTTCCATCCTCTCATAATAAATTATCCTGCACTCTTTCTCTCGCCATCCATGATAACACTTTGTAATCCTTCCCATCACCTGGAACGGTTGACATTTCACATCTTTCACCTTCCATACCCATTCGCTATAAGGCTTATCCAATTCTATCCCTAATAAGTTGCTCTTATACCTTGTTGGGGGAAAGTAATTAACTCATGTCTTCAATGGATCATAGATTTGGTACTGGAGATCACTATGTCAATAATCCAAAATACATAGAAAATTTCAAAAAATCCAACAAAATTAGAAAACCTCAAAAATCCAAAAAATCAAAACATGTCGAAAATCCAAAACAAAAAACTATCTTTAAAATCCAAAAAACATTGAAATATTCCCAAAAATCCAAAAGCATCTAAATAACCTTCAAAATATCAAAAATAGTGTCAAGTCATGTCAAGTTGGAGATGGTCGAACTATGTTGCCTCTACGACTTCATGTAGGCAAGGCCATCATCGATGACCCCTTGAGGTACATATCCAGTCCTTATGGTTTGTCAAATAAATTCAATCATCATTCATAATAAATTATCGTTCACCTAAGTCAAGGTCAAACTACGATGTCTTTATGCATGTTACATTGGCAAGGCCATCATTGATGAGCCACCGAGGCACTAGTTCAGTCCTTCAGGGTCTGTCAAGTCAATCGTTGTCCATAACATAATTGATCAAACACCTTGATTAGACACAAACATTCATCTAAGTCTTAGACAAATCATGAAGCAATTAGACAAGCTATCCAACTCATCTGAAAACCAAACCAATCAATTTCCTAATTAGTCAAATATCAAGTCAATAATTATCAATCAATCAATGGTCTTATACAAGGAGTGGCATTGTGGAGAGAAAACTTGATGTCCTATATGACTTGCCTCATTTCTTGAAACTAGAACCACCCTTATCATTTATCTTATACATGATGTGTCCTTCCTGAAATTAGACATTATCATTCATCAACCTTATCATTTTCCTTATACAAGTGGTTGCATGCTCAAAACCAGACTCAATGTCTTACACAACATTCTTCATTTTTTGAAACCACCTGTTATCGATCAATCAATCAATCAATCAACCAACCAACCAACCAACCAATCATTTAAATCCTACCAGCACAAAATCATTAGCAAAACAAATCTAAATGGTTGTTGACTTTGTTGGTTAATTTTTTCTTACCCTCTTCTATATTTATCTTCTGGTCATGTTACTAGCCACCTCGAGGGTGCCCCAAAAAATATTTAAAGGAGTGATGATGTCTCATGACCTTCTTTTTCTTTCATTGTTATGTACAATTTGTCTTGACAAAAAGATTGTGGCAAGTTTGCTCCTAGTATGAGTTATGGCATTCCTTATCTGTCAAGTGTCTTTTTTTCCCAAAGGGAGAACATTGCACACCATCTTGGTATATGTCATACCACGGTGCTTATTGTCCATTTTCCATATTTTTAATGCCCAATGATGATAAACATGCAATCTTAGCATCTCTCAAGCAAAATATCAATCCCTTTTCAATCGTCTAATTCGATGCTAACATTTTCCTTTTGCTAACATTTCTTTTTGTCAATTCTTGCATTCATGCCTTTCTAATTTGCCTATCAAAGTAATTTTTCCAAATATTTTGCCTGTCAAAGTAATTTTTAAAAATTTGCAAAAAAAAATCCAAGGGGAACTATGGTCTGAAAGTGCAAGGGGGCGTGGGTCTATCCCATCTATTCTCGGGCTTGTCCTCAAAAATTTTCTTTGACACAATGTGATACACTGCATTACATCAAAGAGAACCAAATGTAGACATTGAAAAAATTCCTAAGGGTACAAGCATTATTTTCCACTCCTTCATTTCTTGTTTTATTCATCCTTTGACTAATTAAATAAAATAATATTTATTTAATTATGTCACTAATATTAATCTCTCTATAATTGTATAAATTCTTATTTAATTAATTATTCTTTTTCACTTTTTTACTATAATTAAATAATTATTATTAATTATTTAATTTTTCTCTTCCATAATTATAAATAATTATTTAGTTAATTATTTTCCACATTTCCCTTCACTATTAAATAATTATTTTAATTATTTAATATCTTTTCCTCTTCCCCCACTTTTAATTAAATAGTTATCTTAATTAAAATCAACATTTTCCCTTTCTTTTGTAATTGAATAATCATTTTAATTATTTAATTATTCACTTTCCCTCCTAGATTGAATATTTTTATAGTTATTTAAATTACTCCAAGACCTCTGTATATGTGTCATTCTTATCCATTCTCTTTGTCCATGTCATTCAAATCCCTTCACATCTCAATTAATTTCCACCCTTGATAAGGTTTTATTACCTTTTAATCTCCACCATCAATCCCTAACTAAACCCTATTGTTTCCCTAACCCTATTTCACTACTTCTCAAGCAATCTTATCCTTTGATATTCACCATTTGATCTTGACCCTTCATTCAAATTTGGTTTTCTATAAAAGAGACCTATCACTTTTATTTCAACCCTACCTAGCTAGAGACAACCACAACTAATATCTTTGATATAAAGCAAAATGGAGAAGAGCAATGAAGGTGATTTAATTATTGCATAGAGATTGTTAGTAATATTATTTTATCATTTTATATTTCTATGTTCACTTGTGCTTCATTGTTGGATTATGCTCCTAGGGTTTGAGTTTTATGTATTTGCTGGCATATACTATTGATTCATGCATTTTTCATTGATTCTACCCTATTCTGCGGAATGATATTCTTGCTGATATTTTCTACCATTACAATTAGAATAGATTATTAAAATCATAATGGAAAATATAAGAGTACTCTTTTATTTTTATTCATGCATTTTCCATTGATTCTACCCTATTCTGCAGAATGGTATTCTTGTTGATATTTTCTACCATTACAATTAGAATAGATTATTAAAATCATAATGGAAAATATAAGAGTACTCTTTTATTTTGATTCATGCATTTTCTGTTGATTCTACCCTATTCTACAGAATCATATTCTTGTTGAGATTTTCTACCATGACAATTAGAATAGATTATTATACTCATAATGGAAAATATAAGAGTACTCTTTTATTTTAGCTTAAAAACATCTTTCGAATACTATAACCCAATGACATTCTTGTTGAGATATTTTTTAATTACAACATTACTATAAATTGGAATAGCTTATTAAATTCATAATGAAAAATATAAAAGTACTCTTTTCTTTTAGCTCATTTTGTTTTTAAAAAATACCCATAGTTGTAAAATATATGCAGATGAATTGGAATAGCTTATTAAATTCATAGTGGAAAATATAAAAGTACTCTTTTATTCAAAAAGAAAAATTTAAATACCATAGATGTAAAATATATGCAGATAGGAGAGTCTTGCAATTCTCATGTAATTGGAATGGCTTATTAAATTCATAATGGAAAATATAAAGTACTCTTTTATTTTAGCTCAAAAAATATTTTAAATACCCATAACCCTATTCTACATAATGAAATACTTGTTGAGATTAGGGTTTTAGGGTTTGAGGGTCTCAGGGTTTGAGTTTTATGTATTTGGTGGATGATACTCTTGGTGTATGTGTTTTTTTTTTATTCTACCCTATTCTACAATATGAAATCCTTGCTGATTGTAGATTTTCTATCATTACAACTATACCATAAATTGCAATAGCTTATTAAATTCATAATAGAAAATATAAAAGCACTCTTTTATTTTAGCCCAAAAAAAATTTCAAATACCCATAGGTGAAAAACATATGCAGATGATTAGGAGGAGATTCTTGAAATTTTCCTATAATTGGAATTAGCTTATTAAATTCATAATGGAAAATATAGAAGTGCTCTTTTATTTTAGTTCAAAAAAGTCTTTCAAATACCCATAACGCTAAGTTGTAATATTGGAATTGAAACCTAATAAATAGTTTGGAATAATAAGTTTGATTGATTTGTTACCATATAATAATTGAAATTTTGAGAAAATATATTAAGTATATTTTACTTTTAACCTCATCAACACTTTAACGTCATGTTCTAGTTTCCATATAAATTTTTAAATCACTATGTGCAACTGTTTTTT
>VDFB02360283.1:0-82940 GCA_007258455.2 Sequoia sempervirens
AGTATTTTGGGCTGACAATTTACATTCATTTTATTATTTTGTTGAAGCTGACTTGTAGCGATGAAATTTCTTATTGAGGATATATAATAGTGATTGCTTATTTGAATTCAAGTATGTGAGTGGATGCTTTTGTGTGTGTGTGTACGAATAAATTCCAAATAATTTGAAGGCAGAGCAGAGTGTGAAGAAGAGTGAAGGAGAGTGAAGAATTTTTCATGTGCTTAACTAAAACTATCATCAAGCATTAGCAGATGCTATTTTCTCATTTCAAATCTCTGATGGATGTAATCAGAACCTTTCTATAAGACAGTGTCTTCCTTTTGTAATTGAGTAGTGAGTTGTAGGAAATGTACCTGAATGCATGTGCATTCCCTATATTTCATTTCCTTATACTTTTAACAAGGTATAATATTGTCGACTGACCTCCACCATGATTTTCCCCTAACAAGGTTTCCACGTAAAAAATCTTGGTGTTATGTGTGTTTCTGATGTGCTAATGACTTATGCTTTCATGGTTAATAATTAGATATGAGAATAAGGTTAATAAGTTAAATAAGTTTTAAATTTTGTGACAAATGATTCACCCCCCCTCTTAGTTGTCTTCCCTTGTGTTTCCAATAGTTCATTCATTATTCTCTTTCCATTTCATTTCATTTTCAAGGGTTTGATTACGAAACTAGGATTTTACCAAGGAAAACCCCTATTCTCTAACCCTTAACCCTTTTTCCTCTCTTTGCACGTGTGTTTTGCAAGTCTTATATGCATATTTGTCAAAGAGAAAGGTGTTAAAAGGTTTCATCATTTCATCAAAGTCTTTCAAAGTCAACAAACCCCTAAAAGAATCTTGGAGATCACCTACAGACCTTCTGTAGATTCAGATCTAGACACCTATCAGGAACTGAAGTGCAAATCGAGATCTACAGATTGCATCTTCAAAATTCCTAAAATTTGAAGGTGGAAAAAGTCAGCATCAGTGGTGAATTAGTCCCACTACTAGGCCTGAAAAGTATTTTCTGCAGTTCCAGATACCTTTTTGGCTAAAATTTGTTCAGGTAGAATCTCCCTGAAATAGGACTGTCACCCAACTTGGAAAAAGTGTCCCAGTTGGCTTCAACAAATTTTTTTGTAGGATTCCAGAACCTCTCTGCATCACATTCCAATTTCTAGGTGCACTCTTTCTATTTATCCTTTCTATCTTGTTCCATATTGTATTTAATCCATCTTTCTACATATCACAATGTGTTTTTAAACATCTTGCATTTCATTAGTTTTACATTAATAATCAACATATTTTATCAGTTTATTGCATTTAGGACATTAAATTTAGGCATATTTCAATCATATTAGCATTAGTCTTGAGTGAACCCCCAAGTTTTTGTGGAATACCTTTTTCCTTTTAGGTGAAAAACCCTAGAAGTGTAAGAGAGCATCCTTCTACAAAAATTTGTGGCTCAACAAGTATCCTAGCCTCTTTCATATCCATGTTGATTTCTCCTCCTACATCTTTATATAAATTATATCCAAGTAAAATACCATAGGATGTTGGAACATCTACTACCAAGATTGTCATCTTAATCTTCTTCTCTAGATATGCATAAAATGCAAACTGTGCATCCTTAATCTACCCAATTAGAGGTACATGTTTTTTCTCCATAGAGAAACAACAACCAAATATTTTTTTGAGATTAAAACCCAAGGAAATACCTGCCTTGGCAAGCATGAAATTATCAGATGCACTAGATTCTATAACACAATTACTCAACTTAAAGCCATTGACAAGTAAAAAATATAAAATGGGCCAATCCTTTCAGAAGAAAATGGACGAGTAGTAACTAAGTTATTCTAAGAAGGCTTAGGTTTTTGAATAGTAGAAAAATATAAAGAGGAATCTCTACTAGGGGTAATTCCCTTGTCTCTAACCAATTTGACAAGTCTATCAAATTGATTAGGACTAGCCTTGAGGTATTCAGCTTCATAAATTTGGATTTTGGTCCTCTTCTCATGGTCAATAATGTCAAAAGATTGAAAAGAACTTTGCAAAGAGGACAGGGTAACTTCATTGATTGGTTTAACAAAAGGGACACTAGTTTTAGGAACTTGAATGTTGGAATTTGGTATTGAAGGAATCATGGGAGGACGAGGAGCACTTGTTTATTTTTTGTATCTTTGGGTTTCCAAGGCAAGGGAGATCCTCTTTTTGGAATAGTTACTTTTGGCTTGTCCTTCACTTTTGGAGCATCAGCTTGAGCATGATCAAGTTGATTCTATTGTGACTGTGTGAAAATAGCATATGCATTAGTTACTAATTCCTCATCATTAGATTCATTTGCAACCTATAAATAACAAATTTTTGAGTCGCCAGTTGGATATACTTCCTCATCTTGGAATGGATCAACATTTTCTTTCATAAGATATTTCAGTTGTGTGTACTCATCTTTCTCTACTTCATAATACCCCACAACTGCATTGGTATGTGGAGCTTCTAGAGGAAGCCTTCCTTGCGGTGTAGAAATATGGTTCTGATTTTTATTTTTGAAATAATTGGAAGAATTCGGGAAAGTTCTTCTAGGAACATCCTTGTAAGAAGTATTTGAGACTTATTTCTTCAAGGCCAACAACTCATTTTCCAACCTTTGTATCATGGGATCCACAAAATTGGATTTTTTATTATAATATGAAGAATTAGATGCTTGCCCTCTTCTATTTGGGTTCATCCTTATTTTTTTGACAAGTGTCAAATCATCTTCAATTCTTGTAGCTAGTTGCAGCTTCAAGATCAAGTATGACTACCCTATGACACAAGAATATTCCTCTGGAAGTTGTGTGTTGATGAAAAATCACTTAGTATTATGGGTTCATGTGCCTCTTCCCTCATAGTTGTAATATGTGCTAACAAGGCATGTGCATCTTCAATAGGTTTGAACCTCTCTTCAAAATTTGCGCAAAGAGAATTCCAATTGGTAACAACACCACAAGAAAGAGTATAGAACCACTCAACAACTACTCCTTGTAAAGTCTCAATGAACAACCTTATGGTAACATTTTCATGCTCAACGCTAAGAACACCACAAACAATATAGAAATTAGTGATGTGTTCATCAGGATGATGCTTTCCATCACCATACAATTTTAATATGTTCTTAGATGTAACACGTGGAATCTCATGTAAAAGAGCCACCAAATTAAGAGGGCCAAAAGCATTACCCCAAGGTCAAGGAGGTGGTTGAGGTTGATCCATAACAATAGGTATTTGGATTGGTGTGATAGGTAGAACTCTATGAAAAATAGAATATTTTCTTGGAAACGCTGATCTTATTGGTTGAGGTGGATAACTTGCAGTACATTGCAACAGTGACCTTGATCATAGAGGAGAAGAAAGAATATTATATATACGCAACAATTTTTTGAAAAATGGATCAACCACACTTTGCACCCTTTGACCTTGTGTATAACTTCTGTCTACCAGAGTGGAGACTTGAAGTGAAAGAAAAATTAGCAACAAAAATATACACAAGCTTACAATTAGACACTAGAGTATTTGTCCACTTCAACCAAAAGCATGAAGCTTTGATTGTATGTTTTTTTCCCTAATAGAGTTAAAAAAAAACTATTGGGTGAAAATTTTGTAATCCCTTTAGGGATTACAAAACTTGAATTTCAGCCACAGTTGTTATGAGATAAAATCTCTCCTCTCAAAAAAGGGAGGCTCCCTTCTTATTTCTTATAGGAATGAAAGTAAACTATTCTACAGTTAACAATATTTACACTATTCTAACCATGGGGATGTGTTACATTCATACTTCTCTCTTCTTTTAGAGTATATGTTTACAATTTTCCAGATTGTTACTTTGTGATACTTTTCAACTCTAAGTGATAAATAAAGCAATAATTTCCAATATTCTTAATTTTTCAAAGCATAATCTAAGAATACCAGCATAATAAAAAGATTTGTAACTGGAAAACCAACCAAAGAAAAAATTATTTATGTTGTCTTCAATGATGATTTTTTCAATAACCAGTGATGCCAATTGAAGCACAATTAAAATCTTCAATTCTATGCTACAAATAGATCTATGAATAGAATGAATGATTCCAAGGACAAAGTCTTGAATATTTTTTACCAAAAAGATATCCATAACACATACACAATTCCAAGTAAATGATATAGCACAAAGTCTATTAAATCCAACTTGAGTGCCCTCCAATCACAATTAATAAAATACCACTAACCCAATCATATAATAAGATAAATCAATGTGAAATATGTAAGAAAATTCACATTCATTTCAAAATTGATGCCAACACAAAGTTTGGCATGCAAGTTCACCTTCTTTATTGATTGAATATAGTATCAAAATATGATCTCAAAGTATCAAAATTGCTTTACAATTTAGTTGCACTTTGTTGCAATAGATTCAAGGTAAATAATACAATAGAGATCTCTCTTTTTTATAGATGAGAGCTAAGAGTTATTCTAGGAAAATACCTAGCTAACTTTTGTCTTATTCAACATGATGCCCAATATTATAGGAGGAAATCTCCATTTTTACATGTAGTTGGATGAGTAAAAAATGACATGTAAAAATGTCAACACCTATTTACATAAAGCATGTGAAAAATCATAAAAATAACTATCTTTGGAAATGCAAAAAAAAATATTGTTCCTTGCTTTGGGCTTGGAAATCTTCATACTTCATTAAGATCTCCTGCATCACATCTCATCTAGCCTTGAAGTGTAATTAGTAATGATATGAACCTTCATGATAGGCCTCTTTACAGAAGAACAAACCTTCTTGCATCTATCCAAATGTTTTTTGATATTATCAGAAGATAATTGTACATCACACAAAGTGTCCATTGAAGCCAATGAGAATGCTTCATCTTCCACTTGTTTCTGAATTGCTTCCTTGAATACTTGAATAATTTCTCTAGCCAAAAGAAATGTGTGATCATCATCAAGAAGCTTTCCCAAAAATCCCTCAATTTTATTCACCAAGAAAACACGATGTTCTTCAACATCCTCTTGAACTTTTTGTACATCCTTGATTAGATTCTTGATGACATGTATCTATTTTTTGATTGATTCTTTAATTTCTACATACTTATCCTTGTTAAGAATAATCCCAACTTCCACTAACCTACCCAGTTTCACTTTCTTTAACTATGTCCAAGAATCAAGATTCTGCTCCATCTCTTTTTTCTCAATGGACAGTGTATTTATTGTCTTGTCTAGCTCAAGCATATGTGCAGGATCATCATGTAAAAAATAGGCCCTTAAATGGCGAAAAATTCAAAAAAATCAAAGTTAGGCAACTTGACATAAAAATTCGAATAAGTTATCTAAATTATTTCAAATATATGTAAGAATAGAATCTGTAGCAAATTGAATTTAGTTTCTAAACTACTAGATTTATTTATTTATTTTTTAAATCTATTTGGTGAAAATTTGAAATTTCAATGCAGTAGTACTTAAATTTTAGGGAAAAAATAAGTAGGTGTCCAAATGGAATACCTAACCACAATAAAATGATAATATTTTTTTATAAGATTTTAGATATAACTAGAGGACTCATGTCTCGATGTGATGTATATTTTTGTAATTTTTTCCAAGTAAATAATTAATTATGATTTTTTTATTACAACTTTTAAAAAATAGAAAAACTCTTATGTCTAACCACCTTAACTTGGTTAAAACTTCACGAAATTCAAAAAAAATTAATCGTATAATATGTGAAGCATATAATGTGACACATGTTTCGAATTCAAAAAATGTGATACTGTTTGAAAGCTATAGATGTTTTTCAATTAGCCTATCAATTAGGATTTTACTCATAATTCAAATAGAAAATGGATAATAATTATTTATTAAATTCAAAGTAAAGCAGAATTTATACTGGTGGAAAGTTGAGAATCTCCTTTAAAAACCCTTTTCAATTCATCAATTTTGGGTAAAAAAAAATTCAGCCACATTCCCTACACATACCCATCATATCACCACTTTTTGGCCCATCATGATCTTACACATACCCTCAAGTCTTAGCTTGGATATTTGTATGATCCTTTGCACTGCAATGGTCATGAATTGTGAACCTTGCTCAATTATCCTATCCACAAGTTCATACATGATTTTCCCTTTTGAGTAAGATTTTTCAACCTTATGAACCAAAGGTTCCTCAATACTCATTGCAACAATTTGCACATTCTCAAAAGATTACATGATTCTCCTTAACATAGAGGCGAGGTGCTCAGCTTTCTCCTTATATGTATTTCCTTGGTCTCTTTTAGCTTGTAAAAATTTTCCATTAACACAGTTAAAGATGTTTTAGTATCCTCCTTTATGCTTGCATACTTGATTTTCCCAAGCTCAACCCTGGTAATAGTGTATTCCACTATGTTGATTTATTCATGGATTTTAACTTGAGGTGGTTCTGTCACTTCCACATACTTGTATCCTAACTTATCCATGTCCATCCTTGAGAGAAACTTCGGCTTCTTTTTCCTCTTAGGCTTTTGCAAAGATAACTCTTCAAGATCCAATTCATTAGGATAATCTACTTTCCTTTTTTGCTTAAAATCTTGTGAACCAAGCCATGGAGGGAGAAAATAAACATAACCTTCTAGCCCTGTTGCTATTTCCTGAGTAATGTTAATATTTGTGGGAATAAATGTGGTAGTTACAATAGTTGGTGTCTTAGTCACTATGGCACCTGGAATCTACACATTTGAAGTATCTTGAAGTGATTCATTCATGAATCAATCAAATTCAACCTATGAATATATATCAAATGAAGGAGATGATAAGCTAGGGATTGATGACTAAAATCCTAAAATGACCTTAGCATTTTGCAATACTAATCCTATGGAAGGAGATGAAAGAATTGAATGTACTATTGGTGGCATGGTTACTTTGAGTGCATGCAAAACTGTTGATGGTGGTGGTGAAGTTGGAAGAGGAGGTGGAGGAGAGGTAGGAATAGGAATATGAGGTGTTGTGGCAACAATAGGTGATGATGTATACGAAGGATCTTGAATGAAATTTTCATGTGGAGCTGTTTGCATTTCTTCATACTTCCCTTCTTCTTGTTCACCTTCCTCTTCTTCTTATTCTTCCTCCATTTTCTCATCCCCTTCATCCTCTTCATTCTATTCTTCCTCCTTAGGTTACTCTTCTTCAGTAGTTGGTGTTGTACTCTTCCCACAAGTGAATTTGATCTTTGGTCCCTTGTGTGTGGAAGAGGGAGCAACACTTTCCTTGTTCTTGGTTCTGAGTTCTTGTCATCTACTTGCTTCTCCTTTAGATTCCTCACCCTCATAACTTGTATTGAAAGGCTTCAACTGAATAACTTTCATTTGCAACCATAAATTAGTATTACTTAGAATAGGAATAAGATTTTTTCAAATAGATGTATTTTCCTTTCGAGACCATTGAATGAGAGGCAATGGTTTGTTTGCTATTTTCTTCTCATCATAGAATGCATTAATAATATCACTAGTGTTAAAAAGGCACAAGACAACTAAGAGGGGGGGTTGAATCAGTTGTCACAATATTTCAAACATAAAAATTCAACACTTATCAATTCCACAATCACAGTATTCTATTATTAAGTATGAGCTTGATACACAAATAACAAAAAGTAAAATCATCACAATGAACAAAATATTTTTACATGGAAAACCTAATGAGGGAAAAACCACAGTGAGGATTAACTCATAATACAAAGAGATTATTAAACTGACTATAGAGGCTCACTACCCAGAAGAGGACTAACTATCCAAATACAAAGGCTCACTGCCTACAAAAAGGACTCACTATCCAATAGGGAGGCTCACTGCCTACAGATACAAAAGAGAACAAAAGATCCACCATAACAATTAACACACATCTGCAGCCTTGATCAGAAGATTGCAAAAACCTTCAGCTCACTACCTTCAAGAATCTAATGCAATGAAGTATTATTGCCTCAACTCACTCACACACACTTCTACACTTTTTATATGTGGCTTACTTTGTCACTTTTTATCTACCTTCAAATATTTTCACTTCAACTTACATTTATACCATCTTCAACCTTAGAAACTTTCTCCAAGGTCAACCACATAAGCTCCATTTCATAAAATTAAAATTATATTGGAAACTCAACATTCTCGTGGTGGAAAAGAATGAGAGTGGACCAATAAAACATGTATCCAAGACCAAAAGATAATGTCTTGAATCAACCACACACTTAATTTAATTTAATTCTTCAAATGAAGTGTAAACACCAGGTTGGCCAAACCTAATGAACATTGATGTACACACTTTCCAACAAGAAGATGACACATGGATGACACAACATGCTTCATTATGCACGAGAACACATCTCAGGTTCCTTCAGATACATCCATAGCAACTGCAACAATCTTTGAACACCCAACATCTTCCATTAGTCCATCCAAACTATGTAAACACATACAACAACTCTGAAACTTGACTTCCAAATCACCAAACCACATGCATCTTTGCTGGAACCAAGATAAAACCATTATAAGACACATTCCAGATCCACAAGATTTGAAATAGAACAATAGAGGACTGCGGAGAAAAAAAATTTCTCCTAGTACATAGAAGACCAACTCTGCCATAATAGTTCACACACCAGTGAACGTAACTTTCACATACCATCAAACCAGAAGCTAAAATTTAGGAGATATCACCATCAAATCACCATTAGAAAACCTTTAGATCTGCACAAGCATAGGATCAACATAGGATAAATGTGGAGCACATACCAGAGAACATTCTAAACAAATTCATCACTCTAACTTCTCTCTTTATTAATTTTCTCAAAAGCACTTAGAAACTCATCAATTTAGCACATCTGCAACATCATAAAGATAGCTCTATGTACTCACAAAATCTCAACAACATCTCAACTATACATGCACAATCTGCAACATACTAAACTGTGTTGACATCAATGACTACATTAATGACAACACCACCAAACTTGCTCATACTTGCAACAATCTCCCCCTTTGTCATTGATGACAACACATGATGTGAAAAAACATCAAAGACAACATCCCTCACATATTCTAGAACACCTTCTCTTCATCTGCTACTATTATTCACATGACTTTCTCTCCCCCTTTGACATCAATGGAAAAGATCAAAAACACTAATTGCTCCCCCTTAGGAGTGCACCCATCCAACTCATACTACAACAATGAAAACCTTTTCTACTCCCCCTGTAGAGTAGACCCATTCATCAATCTAGATAAATGAAGAATATGTGAATCCACTAGACCAATGCACCTTAATGGGAACCTATTTCAAAGGTACAATGACCCCCAACTTCTCCCTAAGATACTCAAAATTATCCTTCGGAAGAGCCTTAGTAAATATATATCTAATTTATTCCTTTGTTGTCACATACTCCAACTTGGCTTCATTCTTCATCACATTTTCTCTGAGGAAATGATATTTGATAGATATGTGTTTTTTTCTTGAATGCACAACTAGATTCATTGAAATGTTTAAAGCACTTGTGTTATAGAATATACGAATAGGCTCATCACATATCACTCCAATTTCTTCCAGGGTATGCTTCATCCAAAAAACCTATGTGCAGTAGGATGCTATAGCAATATATTCTACCTCTACACTAGATAAAGAAACTGAGTCTTGTTTATTACTCAACCAAGAAACCAATCTTCCACCAAGAAAGAAATCACCCCCACTAGTACTCTTTCGGTCATCCACACAACTAGCCCAATTTGCATTGGTATAAGCACTCAAGGTGAAATCAACACCCTTAGGATACCATAAGACATAATCCAATGTACCTTTAAGATATCTAAATATCCTCTTTACAACTATAACATGTACTTCTTTAGGATCTGCTTGAAATATGGCAACTAGACATACTGCATGGATAATATCCGGTCTAGTAGCAGTAAGATATAACAGTCCACCAATAATAGATTTGTATTTGCTCTAATCAGTTTTAGCAGATTCATCATTTATTCTTAGCTTACATCCAATTACCATAGGAGTACTAACCAGTTTAGAGTCATCCATTCCAAACTTCTTCAATAGCCCTTTTACATACTAATATTGTGAAATGAATATCCTTTTATTAGTTTGATTCACTTGAAGCCCAAGAAAAAAATTCAACTCACCAATCATGGAAATTTCAAATTCTTTTTGCATTTCTTCTACAAATATTTTACACATGCATTCATTTCCACCAAAGATGATATCATCAACATATACAACTACTATCAATATTTTTTTACCTTGCACTTTGAAGTATAGATCATTGTCAACAGAGCCTTTGTTGAATCCTTGATTTATCAGGTAGCTATCCAATCTTGCATACCAAGCTCTATGAGCTTGCTTCAGTCCATACAACACCTTCTTCAACTTGCAAACCATATATGGTTTGTCAAATAACTAAAATCCTTCAGGTTGTTCCATGTATACTTCTTCCTCCAATTCACCATTTAGAAATGTTGACTTGACATCCATATGATATACTTTGAAATCCTTGTAGGTAGAAAATTCCAAAAGGATTCTAATAGCTTCTATTCTAGCCATAGGGGAAAACATTTCTTCAAAGTCTATTCCTTCAACTTGTGAATATCCCTTGCATACAAGTCTTGCCTTATTCCTTATAACTTCTTCGTTTTCATTTAGCTTCTTATAGAAAACCCATTTTGAACCAATTACATTATTATTCACAGGTCTAGGAACTATTTCTTGTTGGATGTTGTGGTTGTGTTGCAGATATGTGGTTTTCATTGATGTCAACACTATTAGCATTAATTCATTTGAAGTTGTATATGTTGAGGATATTGAGAAAATTGTAAATAAATGAGTCGCAGGTTGTTAGTGATGAAGTGAAGTTTAGTATGTCAGTAAGTTTTGTATGTTTTTGACTAAAGGGTTTGTTTCTGAGTATATCTAGTTTATCCACATCGAGTTTCAGAGATCCACGTGAAGTTTTGTTCAAGTTATGAAGATTCTCATTCTAACAATTTTTTCGTTGCTTCAGTTGGCATTCCTAATTGAAGGTGATGTTATTTCAGTTAGTCCAGTTGTTGTGGATTCCTCTCTTGTGATTCATGATACTTGTGGATGTTTCTAGATCATGCTCTATCTTTGTTGCATGTCTGCTTTGATTTTTGTGCTTGTGGTTGGCGATTTTCTCTTGTGCATTCATGTTTTTCTTATTCTTGGCTGACATAGTGTTTGTAGCATGTTGTGGATCTTTAAGAAATTAATTAAAGTTTCTTCATCATGGAGATGTTGATTTGGCTCCTCACTAAGCTGTGGTCAACTTTGGTTGATTCACATTGTTAATCTTTAATGTTTTGGGCTGACAATTTATATTCATTTTGTTATTTTGTTGAAGCCGACATGAAGGGATGAAATTTCTTTTTGTGGATATATAAGAGTGATTGTTTATTTGAATTGAAGTGTGCAAGAGGTACAAGAGGTGCAAGAGTGTGCGATTGTATGCTAGAGTGTGCTTTTGTGTGTGTAAGTGTGAATATCATTTGAAGGCAGAGCAAAGTGTGAAGAAGTGTGTAGAAGAGTGAAGAATTGTTTATGTGCTTAAATGGAACTATACTTAGGCATTAGAAGATGCTATTTTCTTAGTGTATCTATGGAAATTTAGATGGGTTAGCTTATTAAATAATAAACATCAAAATCCAATGAAATAACAAAGCACAAAGGAAATATAATGAAAATAAAAGGAGTAATACTACCAGAAATCTTCATCTTCCATGGTTCACCTTTGTTACACCTTCTAGTTTGCAGCAAATGAATGAGGCCCTCAGATTTCAAATGAGCAACCTATAATAATGTCAAAGTCCTATGCAAATGTTGAAGGATTTATAAAATTATGCCTATGTCTATGACAATATGCTAAAATGAAATAATGACTACTAATGCCAAATGACTATAATGACTACTAAATTAAAAATGAAGTTGTCGGATCCCGAAATTATGAGCAAAATTGTCTTTTATAGAAAACACAATTTTGAGTGGATGGATGAGATTGAATTCTAAGAAAGACCTAGAACGAGAGGTCCAGATTAAATCTAAGAATCCCTAATCAGGGTTAGGGAAAAATCCTTAATCGAACGGTCAAATAATATCTCAATATAAATCGGCGGTGGAGAATAAATGAAACTAATTAGAAAAATAAAGATTTTTGAAAAATCAAGAAGATAAAGACTGCCTGATTTGTGAGATTCGAAAAATCAAGAAGATAAGGGTTGAACTAAAGATTCGATTTGGAAAATCAAGAATCTACCCAATTACTTGATTTTTGGAAGAATAATATCTTTTTGAATTTAATTAATTCAAAATGATGATTTTGTGTGACAAGTAAATAATCTTTTTCAGATTATTTACTAAAAAGAGTGAGTTAATAAAATGAAATCATTTTAAATATTTTCATTTATTTAAAATGAGAGAAAAGTGAAATTAGTAATTAAATAATTAAAGATAATTATTTAATTTAGAGATAAGACTGAATAATTAAATAAATTAATAAATTTATTTAATTGTGACAATTAGTGACATATCAAATAAATAAATGAAATTCATTTATTTAATAATCAGGAAGAATAAACGATTGAAGGTGTTTAAATAAATTAATAAATTTATTTAATTGCAAGAGGACAATAGACCTTTAGTGATGTATTGAATAAATAAATATGATTTATTTATTTAATAATCATGAAGAATGCAAGAGACATGAATTAATTAAATAATTATGAATTATTTAATTAATAGTCGAATGTGGACCAAGGACATAATTTAAATGTCACAATTATGCTAGGACGAAAGTGGTAAAATGAAGCTTGTAGGCCTGGGTCATTTTAAGGAGGTGTCTACACTTAGTTCAAAATCTAAATGGTTGTAATTTGAATCTCTTTATAAGACAATGTGTCTTCCTTTGTAATTGAGTATTGAGCTCTAGGCAGTGTGCCTGAATGCATGTGCATTCCCCATATTTCATTTCTTATACTTTTAACAAGGTATAATTTTGTGGATAACCTCCACGGTGGTTTTTCCCCTAATAGGGTTTTGACGTAAAAATCTTGGTGTTATGTGTGTTTTTGATTTATGCTTTCATGGTTAATTATCAAATGTGAGAATAAGGTTAATAAGTTGAATAAGTTTTGAGTTTCTGTGACAACTGATTCACCCCCCCTCTTAGTTTTTTTCCCTTGTGTTTCCAACAATTAGTATCAAAGTAGGTTCCTTGGAAGAATTTTAATAGCTTAAGTTGACTCAGGATGGAAAGTTACAAGAAGGATAGTCTGAGATTTAATGGAACAAATTATTGTTGGAAGACTGAAATCACTAAGAGGGGGGGTGAATCAATGATTTATGAAAGTCACAAAAAATTTTGAGTTTAGTGTTCAATTTTAAACCAAGAAAACAAATGAATGTTTGTGAAGTAGACTTGGCTTGTGTATCAACTAAACATATGAATAATACATTGGTATGAATAGATTTAAATGAACTATTTGTGCTTTCACTTGAATGGAAGATCATAACATTAACAAGACAACTTCAGTATAAACATTTGTAGAAATATAAAGGAAATCATTTAACTATGTACTGATAAGGACAAACATCACAATATTGCAATACTATCATAACAAAGTAGTGACACTATAATACCATGAATTTGATGAGTGGAAAACCCTCTTGGGGTAGAAAAACCACTCTAAAATGATGCCTTACTGGCTTAAATAAAACCACTATTTACAATGCCTTACAGGAAGAATTTAGAGCACCCACTCTAGGAGCACAAACCCCTTACAAATTTAGGAACACTCATTCCAAGGAGCACCAACCCCCTTACAAATTCAGAGCACCAACTCCATTACAATGCAACACAATTATAGTATCCTATCAGAACCCTAGAATTTCAATAGAAGACTATGAATATCCTCTTTAAGCACATTGAAGAATGTTGTATGAGAATGACAAAATCTTCTTGAAATACAATAATATGAGAATCATAATAAATATTTTCAATGTAGTACAATTTCTACACAGTGTCTGAAGCTTCATATTCCTCTCTCTCTTTTCAAAACACATAAAAATACATGAGAACCATCTTTTAAAGATATTCAATAATACCAATTGTTGTACACAAATTTTTTAAAGATAAGTCTTGTCTTATAATCTCATATTCTTCTTTCAGTAACCTCAAATAAAAACCTAGAATCATCTTTTTAAAGCCACTGTGAATGAGCAGTTTCAACAACTATAAACCATCTTGGGTTAGGGTTACCCAAGCTTTCAACTAACATTATTCAATTTGTGCAAGAAATATAATCTCAAGTAACAAATTTAAAAGAAACTATCAAAAACCACATAAGGGTTTACATAATACCCAATAACTAAAGCCCTCATTAATCACATAACCCATAACTATCAAATGATAGAACATAAAATAGTTTCATTCTCTATTTTTCAAAAAACAAATAATATAAGATTCTTTTGATACCATTAATCAACTGTTTTAGCAAAAAAATCTCAAGGAAAAACTAAAAGTATGTGAAGATTTTTCTTTCACCTATTCTTAGTTGGAGGAAATGAAAAAAATACGATAAAACACTATTCAATACCATCGTAACTATCTAGCTGAAAGGTAGACCAACTTCCACAGTCGCAACTCATACTAGCTCATAACTAGCATACCAAACTCAAAGCCAAAATAACAAAATGTTGATCCTTTCTTACTTCCAACAAGCTCATAGAAACCATAACATAAACCTTCAAAGTGTCAGTTGTGTGAAGACGCAAAAATCCTGCAAATTATCATGCACTCCATGGTGGCTAGGGTTCTTCTCAAAGATGTCTTTTACCCTAAAACAATCCTCTTCTCATTTCAATGACTTAATGTACAATAATAATCATTTTAAGTTCATTGTTGTTGTCAAATAATGTCAACAACATAATCACTTTAAAAATATGCTAAAAATGTCGACATCATGATACCAATTATCATTTTACTAAGTCAAATATAGATATCATGACCACTGAAAAGACCAATATCATATGATTAATCTAATTTAAACTAAGCACTAAAAAATGTCTTTTCCCAAGCTTTCTTAATAAACCTTTTAAACTTTAGTGTGCGACTATTCAATATCTATAATGCCCAACAAGTGCTCATTTTTCTTTGCTTTATAGAAGTCTGATGTCTCTTAAGTACCTAATACCATTTATAGTGTAAATGGTAGATATTTCAATATCCTTAACATAGGCCATACAAATATGAGATACTTAAGAAAAAAACATAAGAACTAATGTAACACAATGAAATATAAGTTTTCCAAAGTCATATGAATTTCTATGCTTTATGAAAAAATGTCTTGAAGACCTCTTTAGAAAAATAACCAATGAAGAGAATATATACAAGTGATTTGAACTTGTAATTTGCATCTTCTTGTAAACTTGTATGTTTTGTGCAAACATAAGAAGTGTCACTCAAATCACATTTGAACTGTCAGCCCATAAAGAAATAAATTTGCACAAATGTATAAGAAAATGCATACCTCACTAAGAACTTACCAAACCACTGTCCATGGTGTCAAAGATGTCTAATCAAAACCCATGTTATCATGTAAAGACTTGTCTTGAAGCTTCCTGAAAGATAATCACTTTCAGTACCAGCATGCATATTTCAAGAATATAAAAAAACCATAGTCAAATGAATCATTTTGTAAACTAAGTCAAGTAAAACACTAAGAGAACCTCATATGTAATATCATGAACAAGAATGTATCCTATGCCAGAGTTCCATATATCATCATATATGCCAAAACCTAGAAACCATACATTCCAAAATATGGAAAACATCATATACTTTTGACATCAAGGACAAACAAAAACAACTGAGAGCCAACAATTATTCCTTGTGGAAGACTCAAATGGAGTACCATCTAAGATGCATTGGTGAACACTACTAGAGCATTACAAGTAATATTATTCCATCGAATGGTACATATGTTGAGTATAATATATGGGCTAACGAAGCTTTGTTGAGTGCTTTGACTAATTCTGAGATGACAAATGTTATGGATCTAGAGACTCTTATGAGATATGGAAAAAGTTGGAAACCTTGTATGAAGGTGATGCTAATGTGAAGATTGCTAAGTTGTAGAGTTTGAAAGGGAAATATGAAAGGTTGAGAATGGGTGATGATGAGAATATTAATACTTTCATGCAAAGAGTGAATGAAGTTGTGTGTGGTATTAGATGTATTTGTGGAAATATAGACAAATCAGAGATTGTTGCTAAAGTGCTTAGATCCCTGCCTAATTCTTATAAATTCAAAGCTAGTGCTATTGAAGAGCTTTAGATTGTAACAAACATAACTAGAGATATGTTGGTTGGTAAGCTGATTGCTTCTAAGTTGAGCAAATTTGGTGATGACCTTCTTAAGGTTGAATTTGCATTTAGGCTACTACTTCCAGAAGAGATAGACAAATATTTGATCTGGGTGAGAGTTCATCTAGAAATACATTCAAGTATGAGGATGAAATCAGACAAATTGAAGAATAAGAAAGAGAGCTAGAAGAGCTGGAGGAACTTATTGTCAAAAGAGTACCGAGAGGAAAAGGTAAGTATGAAGGAAAATTTCCTTATAAATGTTTTTTTTGCAATAAGATAGGTCATTTTGCATCAATGTGTCTAGAAAGAGCTTCTAAACCAAGACATAACAAGGCTAAATTTTAGAAGAAGTATTACTATGTTATTGATGAAGGTGTGATAGATGATGAATCTAATAAAGTGAAGATGAATGGGTATTTATTTCTATCAAGGAAAATAATCTTGTATCTACTAGTGTCATAAATGTGAAGAAAGCCCTAGTTGCTTGAGTTGAAGAAAAGATGAATACATGATTGAAAATGGATGTTCATATCATATGATAGGAGAAAAAGTAAGTTTGTGGCTTGGAAAAGTATGATGGTGGTGTTGTGAGATTTGGTGATAATATAGCTAGTGTTATCCGTGGGAAGAGGATGCATTTCTCTTGATGGTAAGCATAATACTGATGATGTTTTGTATGTGGAAGGCTTGAAGCATAATCTTTTGAGTGTTGTTCAAATGGTTGATAAGGGATACAATCTTCAATTCAAGGATGGAAAGTGTAGAATATTGAGTTTTGAAAATGAAATTGCATCAGGTACAAAAGAAAAGGTAATATCTTTCACTTGAGTGTTGCTAGTAAAAATTGTTTGATTGCTCAAGTTGATGAGTGTTGGTTATGGCATGGGAGGAAATGTGTCATGTTAACTTTCATAATATTGTCAAGATAAGTTCCACTAAGGCTTGAGAGATCTACCTAAGTTGGTGAAACCTACTAATGCAATATGCAAGGAATGTCAATTGGGAAAGTAAACTAGGATTTAATTTTAGAGTAAATAGTATTGTTCAAATAAATTATTTGATCTTGTGCATATTGATCTATGTGGTCCCTCTAAGGTCAAAATTTTACAAGGTTATAGGTATTTCATGTTACTCATTGATGATTATTCTAGAATGGTATGGGTTACTTTCTTAAGGGAGAAATATGAAGCACTGGAAAAGTTCAAGATCTTTAAAGATATGGTTGAGACAAAGACAGGTTTGAAGATTAAATGTCTGAGATCGGATAGAGGTGGTGAATTCACTTGTAGTGAATTTAATTATTTTTGTGAAGAACATGGAATAAATAGACATTTATTTGCATCACGAACCCCTCAGCAAAATGCAGTTGTGGACAGAAAGAATAGAACAATTGAAGATGCTGCTAGAACAATGATATTGGAATGAAATTTTCCCATATCTACTAGAGAGAAGTTGTGAGTATTGTTACCACCTCAACCTAGGTACAAAATCAAGAAGTTGATATTGGTAAGACCACGCAGCTATGGGTAGTCAAAATCCTGATTAAATGCGCCTTCAAAATTTGGGAAGAAAATGTTATTCTACGAGATGAGGAGCATGGGAAATTTTGATGCTAGGAGTGAAGGGTATCTTTGATTTATTCTATTAGAGTAAAGGCCTACGGTGTTACAATGAAAACATTGAGATAAAATGGTTGAAAGTGAAAATGTTAAAGGTTGATGAGGAACATTGCTGAACCATCCGGAACCTATGGATATGACTCATTGTCGGTTAAAGACACAAAAACAAGGAAAGGTAGTTAGGGCTACAAATCAGGTGCAAAATCAATCTAATAAATCAAGAAAATGAAGAAGGAGAAACCAGTGGAAACACAGAAGAGAGAACACAAGAAATAGAAGGTGAAGAAAATTATAAGAAGACTCTAAGGTATGTAAGATTGAATCATTTAGAAGATCGGATTATTTGTGATAAGAATAAAGGTGTCCAAACTAGGAGAAAGATTGCAATAGAGTATTGCTTGATTACAAAGACTGAACCTACTAGTGTGAATGAAGCATGTAAAAATGAGCATTGGGTTGAAGCAATGAAAGAAGAATTGAAACAAAACGGTGAAATGAAGCTGATACATAGTTCTTGTTCCCAGACCTAAGGATAAGAATTTCATTGGAACTAAATGGGTCTTTAGAAACAAACTGAATGAGCAAGGTGAGGTGGTTAGAAACAAAGCAAGAATTTTATGTAAAGGATATTCTGAGATGGAAGGAATTGATTTTGAAGAGACCTTTTCCCACATTGCTAGGGTGAAGTTGTATCTTATTTCTTTGTCTTTGCTACTCACAGAATTACAAGTTTTCTCAAATGGATGTCAAGTCTTCTTTTCTAAATGGTGAGTGGAAAGAAGTGTATATTTGAAACAACATTGGATTCAGTTGATTGATAAGGAAGATATAGTGTGTCGGTTGAAGAAAGGGAATGTATGGACTCAAGCATGCCCCTAGAGCATGGTATGCAAGATTGGATAAGTATTTGCTGAAGCTTGGATTTAACAAAGGTATTGTTGATAGTAATCTGTATTTCAAGATTGATCATGATAAAGATTTGATTATGGAAGTCTTTGTTGATGATATCATTTTTGGAGATGATGGTTTGTGCATGAATTTTTCTAATGAGATCGCAGAATGAATTTGTGATATGATTGGTGAGATGAAATTATTTTTTGGGATTGAAAATTACCGGTTAAGATAGAAAAGGAATTTTTTATATCTCGATCTAATGAATTGCTAGCAGAAAGAAGTTTGGTATGGAAGATTCAAGCCAGTCGATACACCCTTGGTGACGATGCAAGTTAATAGAATGATTATGAAAGTAATCGAACAAGATACAAATCAATTATTAGTGGATTTTTGTATTTAACTCAAACTAGACCTGATATCATGGATGTTGTATGTATTGTTGCAAGATTTCAAGCTAATCCAAAGGAATCTCATGTGACTGTTGTGAAGAGAATTTTCTAATACTTGAAGGGAACTATTGATCTTGGCCTATGGTATCCTAAAGATGATGATCTTACTTTGAGTTCCTTTCCTGTTGCTGATTGGGTCAGAGATGTAAATGATAGGAAAAGTACTAGTGGTGGAAATTTTTCTTGGTTAAGAAGTTTATTTCATGGTTAAACAGAAAGAATGTCATTTCCTTGTCTACTTTGGTAGGAATACATTGTTGTTGCTAACTTTCTAATTGTACTCAAGTATTATATCTAGTATATCATGTTGGAGTTCGAGATCTACATGATTTTATTGAGTTATGAACATTTTCATTCTAATAGGTTTCGTTGCTTCAATTGATTGTTCTTGATTGAATAATGCTATTTAGGTTAGTTAAGTTGTTTTGGATGGCTCTCTTGAGTCATTGATTCTTGTGGATGTTTCACAGATCATGCTATATCTTTATTTGCACATCCAATTTGATTGTTGTGCTTGTGGTTAGCAATTTTCTCTTGCATGTTCATGTTTTTTTTGTTCTTTGTCGGCATAGTGTTTGTAGCGTGTTGTGGATCTTCAAGGAGAAATTAATTGAAGTGTTTTCATGTTGGAGATGTTGTTATGGGTCCTCACTAAGTTGTGACTGACCTCTTGGTTGATTCACATTGTTAATCTTTAATGTTTTGGGCCAACAGTTTATATTCATCTTATTATTTTTGTTGAGACTGACATGAAGGGATGAAATTTATTTTTGTGGATACATAAGAGTGATTGTTTATTTGAATTGCAGAGTGCAAGAGGGTGCTAGAGTGTGCAAGTGTATGCCAGAGTGTTCTTTTGTGTGTGTAAGTTTGAAGATATCATTTGAAGGTAGAGTAGAGTGTGAGAAAGAGATTAATGTAGAAGAGTGAAAGAATTGTTTATTTTCTTAAATGGAACTATAATGGGGCATTAGTAGATGCTATTTTCTCAGTTCAAAATCAAATGTTTGTGTCTGAATCTCTTTGTAAGACAATGTGTCTTCCTTTGTAATTGAGTAGTGAGCTCTAGGAAGTGTGCATGAATGCATGTGCATTCCCCATATTTCATTTCTTATACTTTTAATAGGGTATAATTTTGTGGACTAACCTCCACCATGGTTTTTCCCCTAACAAGGTTTCCACATAAAAATCTTGGTGTTATGTGTGTTTTTATTTATTCTTTCATGGTTAATTATTAGATGTGAGAATAAGGTTAATAAGTTGAATAAGTTTTGAATTTGTATGACAACTAATTCACCCCCCCTCTCAGTTTTCTTCCCTTGTGTTGCTAATAGTTCCCATGTCTAATAATTTTCTATTTGTTGCAACTCTTCTTTCATAGCTTTCATCCAACTCTCATCTTCACATGCTTCACTCACAAACTTAGGTTTGATTTTAAAGATTAAACACAGATTTACCTCAGCTGCTACTTTACTTCTTTTCTTCACACCTTGACTCTTATCTCCAATTATATGTTCCTCCAAATGATTCTTCTACACATACATAGGAGTCTTAACGGAAAATTCTGGTTCATTTTCTTCTCTAGTCTATTCTTCTTTATCTTCTTCTTCCTTCTCCTTATTCTCTTTAGGTACTTTTCCACAACTAGGGTCATAAGGTTCAACCTCATTTATCTCAATAGGTTTACGCATGTCCTCATCAACTTTCACATTAGCACTTTCAACAATCTTAATCTTTTATTGAAGCATCTATATGCTTTGCTGGTAGTAGAGTACCCAAGAAAAAATCCTTCATCATATCTAGCATCAAAATTCCCAATATTTTCATCATCTCTTTTAATGTAACATTTGCTTCCAAATACCTTGAATTACTTCAGAGTGGGAGTCTTACCAGTCCATAACTCAAAAGGATTCTTTGTGTTGTTACCTCTAATTTGGACTCTATTAAGAGCATAAATAGAAGTGTGTATTGCCTCTCTCTAGTACACATCCAGTACATTTTATTCTTTCATCATGTTTCTTGCAGCTTCCTATACCATCTAGTTTTTCCTTTCAACTACCCCATTCTGCTGAGGGGTTCTCAAAGCAAAAAATTTTCTTTTTATGCCATATTGTTCACAAAATGTATTAAACTCACTAGAAGTGAATTCTTCACATCTATTAGATCTCAAACATTTGATTTTCAAATTTACTTCATTTTCCACTCTTTCTTTGAACAATTTAAACCTATCCAAAGCTTGAGTCTTCTCTCTAAGAAAAGCAACCCATTCCATTTGAGAATAATCATCAATTAGGAGTATGAAATACCTATCATCTTTCAGGCTTCTTGTTCTAGTTAGACCACAAAGGTCAGTGTGAATTAATTTCAACATTCTCGTAGTAGAGTGCTCTTTTCCCTTAAAGCTACATCTTGTCTATTTCCCCAACTGATAACTTCTGCAAATATTATTAGTAGGATTTATGATTCTAGGTAGACCTCGAACAACATCTCTTGAACTGATTTTGACCAGATTATCAAAATTTACATGTCCCATTCTTTGGTTCCATAACCATCTTTCACTAACTTGAGATACAAGGAATTGACCATCAACTCCCTTAAGTTAATAGATGTTTCCATGAGTTCTCCTTCCAGTAACAACCATATCTCCATTTCTAGATCCTTTTTCTAATTTTACAGGTATTATTCTAAAACAAAAGTTTAAAACCATTGCTACACATCTATCCAACACTCAAAATTTTATGCCTCAATCCCTTCACATAATATACATTATTAGTGTTGTGTACTCCATCAAAACTAATTGAACCTTTCCCACAAATCTTAGCTCCTGAATCATCACCAAACATGACTAAACCACCATCATACTTTTCAAGTTTAGTGAACTTAATCTTATCTTTGGTTATGTGATTAGAACATCCACTGTCAATCACCCAGTAGTCTTCATCCTATCTTGCATGAAAGGTGGTGATCAAAGTACCTTCCATCTTATTCTTTTTGTTCTCTAGAGAATTCTTGCTTGCACATTTCCTAGGGTTAGCAGATACATGTTTTTTTTCCAAAGCTAAAAAAAATCATTCACTATCATCAATCTCATTTTCAGATTCATCATCAGAGATTTTGGCTAGTTCTTTAACATAATACAACTTCTTGTATTTCTTATCCTTTCTATCCTTATCTTTGTAATCCTGGTTCTTCTTATGTAAAACTCTATTTAGACATCTGGAAGCATAATGACCAATTATTATGACAATTGAAAAATTTAAAGGGAATCATACCTTTATACTTTCCAGTAGCTTTCTTCAACTTCTTGGTGAAATTTGCTTCCAACTCATGAGAACGACCACTCTCTGGATCATCTTCAATATTCATTTCCTTAAATTTTGTCTCTATATTTTCTTCTTTCCTAAACTTTCGCATCTCAAATGCTTGCAAGGTGTCAAATAACTATTCTTTAGTATACTTATTAGGATCATACATTTGTTCAATAATTGAGATATTATCATTGTAACAATATGGTAGGGTGATCACGAATTCATCGGTCAGTTTCCCCTCTTGATTCTTAACTTCATTTTTTGTCATCTCAACCATCTGGAAATAGCTTTTAAACTCTTTACCTTCTTCCATTCTCAAATTCTTATATCTACACTTTTCCGCTAGCTTCTTTGTCAACTTTACTCTTTCATTTCCTTCATACAGTTCTTCCAACTTCTTCCAAACTTCATGAGCAGTATCTAAAGAAAGAACCTTAGTTCGCTCAGTTTTAGATAAAGAACTGTAAATAGCATACCTCACTTTCTCATTCTCCTCATAAGAAGAAACCTCATCTATAGTAGAAGGACCACTCGCTAGAGCAACATACTTCGTCTCAACAACCTTCTAGGTCTTGTAACCAAGAGAAACAATATATCCTCTCATCTGCACTTTCCAATCACTATAATCAGATCCATCGAACATAGGGATCACCAACTTATGTGCCATCAGATCTTCCTTAAGAGGTTAAGCTTTACACCAAGGAACCAAAGATTTAATACCAATTTTTAAAAAGGTGTAGGACAACTAAGAGGGGAGGTGAATCAGTTAAAAAATTTAAAACTTAAAACTTCAACACTTATCAATTCCATAATCACACTATTTTTTTATTAAGTATGAGCATGAAATACAAATAGTAGAAAGTAAAATCATCACAATGAACACCATATTTTTATGTGGAAACCCAATGAGGGAAAAACCATAGTGAGGATTAAATCACAATATAAAGAGATTATAAAACTAAATATAGAGGTTGACTGCCAAGGGCTCACTACCCAAAAGAGGACTCACTGACCAAATACAAAGGCTCACTACCTACAGAAAGGACTCAATGTCTAACAGGGAGGCTCACCAACTACTGATACAAAAGAGAACAAAATATCCGCAACAATAATTAACACACATCTGCAGCCTTGATTAGAAGATTGTAGAAACCTTTAGCTCACTACCTTCAGAAATCTAACAAAATGAAGTATTGCTGCCTCAACTCACTCACACACACTTTTTCACTTTTGATTTGTGGCTTACTTCATCACTTTTCATCTGCATTCAAATCTTCACAATCCAACTTGCATTTTTTCCATCTTCAGCCTTTGAAAAATTCTCCAAGGTCGGCCACATAAGCTTCATTTCATAAAATTCAAATGGGGTTGGAAACTCAGCATTCGTGAGTTGGAAAAAGTGAAAGTCGGACCAATAAAAAACATTTTTCAAGATCAAAAATAATATCTTGAATCAACCACATGCTTCCTTAATTAAATTTTATTATTAGAATGAAGTGTAAACACCAAGTCGGCCAAACCTAATGAAAATACAAAAGAACATTTATGTACATGCTTCCCAACAAGAAAATGACATGTGTATGATGCAACATGATTCATTATGCATGAGAACACATCTCAGGTTCCTTCAGGTACATACACAACAAGTGCAACAATCTTCAAACACCGAATTCCTTCCATCAGTCGATTTGAAATATGCAAACACATACAACAACTTTGAAACTTGAATTCCGGATCACCAAACCACAAACTTATTTTCCAAAACCAAGATAACACCATTATAAGACACATTTTAGATCTGCAAGATCTGAAATATAATAGTGAAGGACTACAGAGAAGAAACATTTCTCCCAATCCATAGAAGACCAACTTTGCCAGAACAATTCACACACCACTGAATGTAACTTTCACATAACATCAGACTAGAAGCTAAAATGCATGAGATATCACCCTTAGATCACCATTAGCGAACCTTTAGATCTGCATAGGCATAGGATCAACACATGAGAAATGCAGAGCGCATACTAGAGCACATTTTGACCACATTCATCTCTCTGACTTCTCTCTTTATTAATTTTCTCATAAGCACTTGGAAAATCATCAATTCAACACATTTGAAACATCATAAAGATAGCTCCATGTACTCACAACATCTCAACTATACATGTACAATTTGCAAAATACTAAACTATGTTGGCATCAATGACTACATTAATGACAACACCACCAAAATTTTGCATACTTGTAACAACTAGTATCTTCAATGTACTTAGGAAGATCCACCAAGCTAAGATCAAAAACCTGCTCCATAGTGAGCCTTCATAAATCCATCTTTCTAACATCTTCTTCATCTTTGCACTCAGCCCAAATGTCCTCAAATTAGTAGAAATGTGTATGACTCTTTTTAATCTTTCTTTTCATTCCTCTGTAATCAAAATCAACTCTTCTTTTCTAAGTCCTCAGAGTCATGATCTACATCTCTGATGTTGCATCTTTAGCCTTGGGCACTATTTGTACTGAAAGCCTTCCAATGGAGATCATAAACTTGATCCTTGGCTTATGGATAGCTTGTCACTCATTATGCACAAAAATAATTTTTCTACACAAAAACATATAAGGATATCCTATGTAGAAACCCACCCTAAGGTATGTTAAAGTAGGAAATTGTAAGAAGATGCATCCATATTTATTTACTACTTTACATGCTTCATCAAAAACTTTTTCTTCTCTAATGGCATATCAAACATGCACAACAAGGGTGCATAGAAAGCATCATTTACCCTCTTGAAGTGTTTGATATTTCCTCTTAAAGTGATTTGGGAATAATAATTGTGCATAGGTAGATATAGTCTATCACCTTTTGTTGAAAAAACTAGATATTGCCTCATTGCAGATGTAGCATATTCCAAGTATGAAGTCATATATAACTTTAAATTAGTGGGTGCCTTGATTATTTTCTCATGAATTTCATCACTGATTTGTGTACCCTAGTCAATGTGGCTCTTCTTTCTCCTGATAACCCTAATGTATTCACACATCCATTCTTGGAATGTTGAAGAAGTTGGCAAGCCTTTCACTAAACTTAGGAGAGTAATCATATCATTCACATCCTCCTCAAAATCACTATGAGGAAAGAGCTTAGGCCATCTTACAATGCTAGGCCTTAGGTGTAAGGAAATCCCAGTGTGGAAACACCTTCCAAATGAAAAATTCTTAGGAAAGACATGAAGAAAATTCTTTAATTCAAGTTACAAATTATTAAGATTTACAAAAACAGAACAAAGGAATAGACAATTTAAATAACATACAAAACTAAACACTAGTTTTACATGGGAAAACCCTTATGGGAGAAAATACCACACAACAAGTAAAGCCACTTTGTATTATAGTAAAAAAATTACATACAAAGTTACAAACTCCACTCTTAGGTGTTACTTCATAGTAGTATTACATTTCCTTGATCAACCTCATACACCAATTTTGATTTCAATTATTCTCTCACACTATTACAATGCCCGCATAGCATACAATGTATAACATCACCAAATTTATCAAACCCACACTCATTGCAAAGTGTTACAATGTATACTCAACATCCATCCATGGTCGCTCCAATTCCAACAAACCAACTGTTCAGTTTCTATATGCAAACCATCACAAAAATGTAACTATTACAACTGCATCTAGCAATTGAAGAGACTCCTTTCACTCTCTTTTCAAAATCAGTCACTCTAATTTATGTTCATTTTCCAAGTATTAAACAATTGTCAACAACCAACAACCAATCATGGCTTTCTATCTTGACATTGGTCGGGTCCCACTTCAATGGAATTCATGAGTTACCAATTCAACCTCATTGCCATATCAACGAGCCACCAATTCATCTCCTTGTGACATAGGAAATTCCCTTTGATGAAGCTTATCAACTTTTTGAAGAGAGTTCACCCATGGTCCCTTCGATACACAACTCCTAGTGGTCCCTACTACCAAATCGACACCATGTCACCACCACTAGCCAGGGTCCCATCTATGTCATCAGACCATACAGGAGACTCAAGGTAGAGTCTCTCCAATAAGGCTAAGTCTCTTTGATTAGCTTCCTTTACATGCTCCATCTTGCCATCAAAGAGACTCAGGGTAGAGTCCCTTCGATGAAGCTGAGTCCCATCGACAAAGACCAAGACAAGGCTTCAGGTTGTCGAGGAGACCCTTTTGAAAAGTCCTATTGACAAGAGTAAGTCCCATCGATGAAACACATAACTTATAATGAGAGATATTGAACCATAAATGGGACTATGGATTATGTCCCATCAAAAATATATTTTCAAACCGATCAAGTAGTAAACACTAACCTGAGGGGGATTATTCAGCAAGTAATTTGGGTCACATTTCCAACATTAGGGTTGTCAACCATTTTGTATCGATAATCGTCTTGGCCTCATTCTAATTTTTATCATGTCTCTTGAGCATATTCAATGGTCATATCTATGTATTTTTCCATAGTTGGGACTTGGAAATCCATGTCAAAGAAATCAACATCAAGCCTCATCATCACTTGACCTGAGGAGTCTCTAACACTTCTATCCTCCCTGATGTAGTGCGAAGCTACTTGCAAAGAAAACTTTCAGCACTGAGCTTCCACTCAGAACAAAGCAACCGGATGGAGATTATTATAAACTATTGCCTACAATTCTCTTTCTAGAGGATGCTTCTCTATTCTTCTGACAAAATAATCCATATCTTGGTTTCCAATCTTTGTGTCCTTGATCTCATCAATCTTGGATGTAAGCACCATCATCAAATAAACACCTTGGTATTTATACTTCATATTGGCCTTCTTTCTTGATGATAGGGATTCCTTAGTTTTCATTGAATGCACCAAGAAACACTAATTACTTGATGAGAAAAATCCTTCAACAAATATCTGAAAGGAACATTGCAAATCAATTGCAAGGAAACAAGGGATTTTTCGATATTAGAAGAATATGCATATGTAAGAACAAGAGTGTGGAAAATCCAAGTGAAAACATTAGAGAAAGTGAATGTAAGAAGTGCATCATGAAAAATTGAGTGGTTGTGAGTGAAATGAAGCTTGGATAGCCTTTTTTGGAAGTTTCTAAGAGTTAGTGATTTTTTTTGCATTTTATGTAGGGGCGTTGAATTTCAATGCCACTACATGTTGAGGGAAGTTCTATTTGTGCATAGTCGTTGAATTTCAGCACTATTACATAGCTTACACTTTTTCTTTAGAAGTGTAGTAGCACTAAATTTTAGCATTTGTGCATCTTTTGCATGGAGTTGGTCGACTTAAGTGTAAGAGAGTTGTTTTTCTAAAACCTATGCATTTTGGGAAGTTCATTTGTGCATGAGTGGGGAAAAAGTGCACTTATACACCATAGGACTAAGGAATGGTAAACCAAAAATGTAATGACAATATTTTTCACTATTTTTGCGTATATTGGAAGATCTCTCTATGTAAAGGGGTAAAAAAATTTGATGTTACACCATAACTTCATACTTAGCAAATTGACATGTAATAGTGCTAAAAATTAGTGCCACTCCATGTAACACTGGTAGGTTTGACATGTCTCAGCACTAATTTTTAGCACCATTATGTGTTGAGGGACTAAACGAAAATCATGATGTAGTGGTGGGATTTTTCCACACCACTACATATGTTGATATGAAACAAAGGTTTCATAACAAGGTCGAGGAAAAAACCCAACTCCTCATGGGTAGAACATGTTTAGATGGTTCATTCAACATTTTTTAATGATATTTCAAAATGAGACTATCATTTATTGATGAGTGATCAGACAAAAAAGCTAAATGAAAAAAATTAAATAAAATAAAACCTACACCGGGGCATGGGTAACTAACATAACCATTTTTAAATTAATAAAGGAAGGGAAGCATGAAAAACAAATAACACACACTTGCAAATGGGTATGATTCGAAAGAAAAAATTGTAAAAACCTAAACAATCACTGCAAAAATGAGAAATAATCTTAATTACCAAAAAATGAAAGGAAATAAAAAATGTACCCACACAGAGAAATGGAAACCCTAGACTAAACCTTGGTTGAAATAATCCAACAAATTCTCACAAATTTGTGCTTAAATGTGAAGGAGGTTTCAACAAAAAATATGAAAGGTAGAGAGGAATGAATGAAGCTAGATGATCACAAATGATATAAAATGACTTAGAAAGATATTAAAAAGTGATTAATGAAGTCACATTAATTACACACTGTAGAATAATTTTCCTAAACCTGCTTAAACATGGACAAACAAGCAAACATTAGTCCTCAAACAATTTTAAACCAAAAAATTCCCTATGAAATTCATAAAAATTCCCTATGAAATTCATTCAAGCATAAGAACAAGAAAGCAACATAAAATATCAAATAAAAGCAAATGAAATCTCATTTGAATGCTCAAACCAACATCACATAGGAGAATTGGTGCTCCTTTGATGTGGATTGAAGGCCTTTCCCAAATCCTTGATAAGCTTGATGATGATTGATTGATCCTTGATGAAAAATGTCAATAACCTAACTATGAATGATGAATTATTTGATGACTTGGATGAAAATGTGAATGAACTTACATAAACTTGTGGATAATAGCCTTGCATCAAAATCTAGATGATTGTGGATGAACTTGTGGATTCAAATGAGCATGATGATCTTACATGGATTATGGATGCCAAATCAAATAGAGAAGGCCTCTATTTATAATAGAGAAGGATTGAAGAATGAGGAATAGGATGAATGTGGGATTAACATTTGAACCAATGGCATTGTGCCACTTGTAAACATGCTAATGAAGGAGAGTGGAGTTCATTTTGAACAATGTGCATGTTAAATACATAAAGGTGAAATTTGAAATTCAAAAGATGGCTTGTGCAAGAAGAGTTGTAAGAGGAGTTAATGCCAAGTTGGCTCAAGGAGAGGACATGTAAGAGCCTTCAATTACAATTTGGAAGAAAAAAGTCCTGTAGGAGGGAGAATTCAAATAAGTGGAATATTCCAAGAATATGCCATATTTGAATGGAAATAGGAGGAATTGATAAATCAAATAAATCGATTTACATGTGCAACTTGCAAAAGCTAGAGGAATGGAGGATTAGTGTTAGGAGTTAATTAGGATTAATTAACTTAGATGAAATTAGTTTGATTTGACATTTGATTTAGATATTTAGCTTTATTTAAATCAAATGAGAGGATAGTTGGGCGATTTAGTAATTTAATTAAATAAAATTATTTATTCAATTAAATGAAGAACATTAGGATTTAATTAAATAAAGTTGATTTATTTGATTAAAGAGAGAACATTAGGATTTAATTAATTAAAGTTGATTTATTTAATTAAAGTAAGAATATGATGAAATAACCTAATAACGTGTATTATTTCATTTTTTGGAGGAATTAATTAAATAAAGATTATTCAATTAATTAGTTAGTGTGGACATGATAAAGGAAGAATTAGTGTTAGTTAATCAAGATCGAATGCATGATATCAATCAGGATATTTTGAGTGCCTACATTTTTCCCCTCTTTGAAGCAATGTATTTGTTGTGTTAGTTCAAAGAATAACCTTTTTGAGATCAAAATTCAATTATTTTTTTTTGGATGCCCTAGTAGAAAGAAGTATATGGGTACACTGCCCCCTCGAAGGATTGAGAAAAAAGTTTGATTTGAGGGTCAATCTTGTGACAAAGAGGTTCAAGATGGATGTATGGATGGTTATGATGATGATGCAAATGAGATCATTTTAAGATGTAGGATGGATGCATTAGTGATGTTTATTTGACTGTCATGGTACCATGTTAGCGGAGAGAGAAGAAAGAAGAAATGAGATGATGAAAAGAGGATGCAACAAGTCCATGACCTATTGAGATTTTATTAGAAATAATGATGAGAGATTGATGATGTTTCGCTTATTAGAGATTGGGATTTTAAAAGGTCTTACTTACCTTATGTTTGATAACACACATAGATACGATGCATCAAGGTATAAAAAATAGGATGGCGTTGTGCCTAGTGTGATAAATTTTGACTTGAAAATCAGATAGGAATATCCTTGTTCACAATTGGAATATGAAACCTTATTTAAAATGTAGTTCAGATATTTCAAACATCTTGAACCAAAACATAGAAAAGAAAGCCTTCCTATGTGGTCAACAAGACACCTAAAACATCCACCCTACAAACCAAATAAAGTAAGCATGACCAAGGTTATATTAGAATAATATCTAACAAGCATAGTAGACAAAAGATAATGATCAATGCCCCATTCCTTTCTCTCTAAATCATTTTGATTAGATATCATCAAGAGGTGATTGGAATGAGTGCAATAAGATAAGTCAACAAGACAAGGACCAAGTAAACAAACAAGATAATGTTCTTCATACCTATATCCAAGACTAAACTACAGTGATGCTTGATGTTGATGTCCATTGCAGGAAGGATGCATCCTAGGACATGATGTTATCAGATGATTTTGGGATTGATTAGATGATGGGCTATTAGTACCAAGGGGTAACTAACTTGTTTACCTACTGATCTAGACTTGAGACCTTGACATTTTGAGTTTTCACTTTTGATTCGCTATACTTGTTTCCAATTGTTTCACCAAAGGTTAAGGATGATGATAAATTATTATAAGTGGATGTTTATTGCAGGTGAAAGGGAGATGGGACAGATGGATTTTTTTGGGGCTTTTTTGAATTTTTTTTATGTTTTTGAAATGTTTTGAGGCTGTTTTTGGTATTTTTTGAGATGTTTTACAAATGTTTTGATTTTCAAATTTTCTAATATTTTTGTGTTTTCTGAGATTTGTGAATGTTTTTGGATTTTGATATGATTTGGATTTTTTTTGGATTTTCACATGATTTTGATGATTTGGATGTGTGATAATATCAGTGATGTGTTTTTGGATTTTTTTGAAAACCAAGCTAAGGTTGATTGATCGGATTGATGGATTGATGATGATAACATTGTTGAGAATACACAACAATGCAAGGATAGTGTTAAGCAACACGAGGACTAGGAAGGATATCCCAAGATGATGATGGATTGATTGGATTTGATTGATTAGGATTTTGAAGCTTGATTTGGAACAAAATTTGTTTGAATGATTTGATGTGATGTTGACATGAAAATTAGATGCGTCTGATATTGATTGTTTGGATTGATTTTTGATGAAAGATAAAGCTTGATAAGGAACATCCTCTCATCAAAATATGCCACGGGCTAGTGATTTGGATTTTTTTTGGCTCACAAATGTTTGGATCAATTTGATTTCACATTTTCCAATGTTCGTATCACCACATAAGTTGGAGGATATAGATCAAGATTTATTCTTGAAGCCAGATGTACATATCTACCCCCAGTGTCTAGCAATGTATGGAATTCCATGGGTGGATGTTTGGATAGATGCATGTGTGGATGGAGGGATATGGTAAGCACACAAAGGATGCAACAAATTATCTTGTTATTAGATAAGGTGTTTGAAAAAAGGATGCTCATTTGGATAATGCTTCATGGCTTAGATAATGTTGGGTAGGATAGGATCAATGAAAATGCCCATGTCAAGATGTTTACCATAAGAAAGTGTAAAGTGTGCACCAAATTTTTTCAAGATCAAGATAACTTGGAAGATGGATATAGATGTATGAAAATGGATTGGATAAATGGTTCATGGATGAATGGATTTATTATGGATAAGATGGATGACATGTTGGATTTATTATGGATGGGATGAGATGCTTTCACCTAAACTAGTGCACGTAGATGCTTGATTATACACATGACACCTATTTTCCAAGTTTTCATCATGGTACATGTCTAAAGTGCCACCTTAATGGTTTTCACTAGAGGACAATTTTTTTTTTTACTGTTTTCAATCCTTTTTTTATTTTTTTGGATTATCATTATTTTTCATTATTTTTATTTTTTTCAAAGATTTTAAGCTCATGTTGAACCACCTGGTGGTGTTGATGTAGATGCTTCTATCATAATGTGCCATCGATATCCTACTTGAAGAAGTTGCTTTGCTAAGATACATGCACTTGAATGCAACTTTTGAGATTCTTGATCTGCTTTGTTTATATCGGAGTTAACTTTGTCTTTGTGCAGACATCACAATAGAATGCCTTTTAAATCCTTATGATGAAGGGTGGTTGCCAATACATGGTTAATGTGAGAATTAAATATCATGCGTGAAGGTGTGGATGGAGTGTGTTTAGGAATAAAATATGGATTGGTTGATATTTTGGAACCTTTGACTCTCCAAACTTGGGAAGATGAGCAATGATGGGTGGATACGAAAGTGTGCTTGGAATTAGGACCACCTGCTTGATATACTTTGTACATTGCTTGAGAAGCATTTTTTTTCCTTTGTGGACATTTTTGATGGATACTTTTCCCTTTTTTATTTTTCCCCATAGTTTCTTTGATTGATGGAGTTTGATAAGGATAATCTTTCTTTGTATATTTTGGTATCCATGTGTATTTGATTTTTCCATTATGCTTCCCAACTTCTTTTTCTTTGATAATGTTCTTTGTACTTTGATTCAATTCTTTCTTTTTATGTTGGTCCCAATTCATGGACGGGGTGATGGGTGGATGAAGATTCATGATGTGGCTAGTTGTAGTATTGGCATTGGTTTCCTCATAAGGACTCTTTTTGCTCCCTATGTTGATGCTTGCACTAGATAAAGTTTCCTCTAGTATTATAGAGGTATCACTAATATCTTTAGATCCATTCATTATCAAATAACCAAGACCTTGATGCTTAGGATTGCCAATTATTTGCACTAGTTCTAGGATACCTCATTCATGTAGGCCTAATCCTCTACCTTGATAATTCATCTGTTGAAACATTTTATTTGCAATGGGATATGATTTACCTTGGAAACAAGGTGCTAATCCTTCTCTGCTCTGTTGTGGATCTTCAAAGGTGATAGATTCTTCATTTATTAGATATCTTACCCTGAAAAAGGTAAATCATCCAAGTTTATAAGTGGTAGGATCCTCCATAAGTGATATAACTTCCTGATTCATATCTTTGGCTTGATCTTGTGAAATATCAGATTTTAATGCTTCTTCAAGAGGTGTTGATGATTCACTTTCCACATAAAAGTATCCCTCATGATTCATTTTTGATATGCCTTCATAGGATGTTTTTGATTCACAACTTCTGTAGAATCATTCTTCATGGCCAATTTCCGATGTCTCTAGATTTTTTGTATCTTGATCATGTGTACAAATGTTAAGAGTAGGAGACTGTTGTTCCTTGGTAATGATATCAAGAGTATGAGACTCTTGTTTTGAATTAAGATCATCTGCATGTCCATTAGGAGTAAGCATCTCATGGGTAGGTGGAGGAATATGTGCTATATGGATATGATCATTATTTTCAACATCTTGTATAGATAGAAGAGCATCCATTAGATCATTGTAGTATCTTGGAGATACGAATTCTTGATCTTGATTAATTTTAGAATTGATTTTGACCTACTTTGGATCAAGTTCTTCACATGGGTCAATTTCAAAGGATGGATTTCTAATAAAGGGTTCTTGGATATCTTCATTAGGCATGGGAAGTGGTTTAATATCATCTTGATCTTTGAGTGGACTTGGATCAAATGTTGATTTGAGGATCACTTTAATATCTATAACTATGAGGTCAAAGGACATCAATATGTCTTGGAAAGGACCATTGCTAGATTTTGATGAAAGATGTTGATCATGCTTTGGAATAAATCCTTGAGATATGTCCTCTAACTCATTAGGTGGTGTAGAGACATTTTCAATATGATCATTGGTCGATGGATCATGGATTATGTCAATAGGATCAAATAATTATAACACTCCTTGAAATAGATCATTGTTGAATATTGTTGAGGGGTTTTGATCATGACTAAAAAATGACTTTTGATGTATGTTGAGTTGATCATCGGATGAGATAGAAATATCTTCAAGGTGATCATTGATGGATAGATCTTGATCATGCCCCTCAGTAGACATTTTGTCATTTTTTTATGCCATGGGATCAAATGATGTTAAAATTTCTTGAATTAGATCATTGTTGGGTATTTTTGGTGGATTTTAATCATGATTAAGAAATGATTCTTGATATATGTTGATTTGATCATTGGATGAGGTAGAAACATCTTCAAGGTGCTCATTTATGGATAGATTTTGATCATTTTTTTCAACAATTGTGCTAGAGAGATTATCACTACTACCACTAATGGTTGAATCCTAACCATTTTCATCAACAATTATTATTTTTTGATCAATAAGGTCTTGGGTGAGATCTTTGAGTTGAATACAATTTGATGTTTGATGAAGATTTTCTCTATGATACTCACAATAAGATCCACCCCTATTCCAAGGGAAGTTTAGGATAGAGTTGAAAGGACTTACCTTTGGAAGAGTGATGAGTTTTGCATCAAGTATCTTAGCACTGATTCGATTGGATCTCCAAAATGAGTGTATTCGCGTTTGTGTTGTTTTGAGATTTATGATTGTTGAGGTGATTCTTGTTGTGATTGATCTTGGAGATGTGGTGATTGGGTTTGTTGTTGATTTTATTGATCTTGATATCCAACCTCTTAACATTGGAGATATTGTTCTTTATGTGGTTGTGGACACAACTCAATGCTTTGATGACATGGTTTAACCAATGGAAGAGCATATTGATTTTGGGGTGGAGATTTCTCTTGGCACAATGAATCAATTATTTTGGCAAGTGAAGCAATTTTATCTAGAAAAATTTGATCTTGACACCCTTGATATAGTTGATTTGGTTTTTTTTCAAATATATTTGGAATGCATACTTGTGGTTTGTATGGGTTTATAGACAAATTGAGTTTGGACAATGTTCTGATTCAAGATGATGTTTAGATTTGACATTATAGGTTGACTTTGAACATTGTTTTGGTTTGGGAACACACTACTTTGATTTAGGTAACCTTGATTTTTCATGGTGTTACCTTGACTTGGAGCAATACATGGATCCGTTAACATATTGTTTGGACTTTGAACAACATTTGTATGATTCACAAACATATCTATCCCAAATTTTACCAAGTGTGGATTTGAAATGTTCGTATTTGGTAAACTTGTACTTGGTATATTCACATTTAGCAATTTGGTAGGATAATATTGTTTCATTGAAGACTCATGCATTGATTGTTTGCTTGATATATTTGTAGGTTTGGACTTTGATTTAAATCTACCATAGGGAAAGGTGTTCCAAAATTTAGATTAGGCATAATCACATTTTTTATACCATTGAGGTTTTGTAGGAGATAATGATCCCATGTATGGATTGTATAAATGTCATTTTTGATAGTTTGGTTGACTTAGATCACTCATGATGTATAAATCAAGTATATATTCCTTGTTCCTCTTGTGTTTTGACCTTGTTGAGCTCTAAGGAATTTAGGACCAATGATGAGATGAAGGATGAAAGGTGTATCAATGGGTATTTTCCTAGTTTTGGCAATGATTAGAGCATATAAAATAAAACCCAAAGAACTACTGAGTACAATGAAAAAAAACACAAGAAATATTATACCAATTACTCCTCGAAGCTTCCATGATTCATCTCCATAGCACCTTCTAGCTTGCAGGGAATGTATGATTATTTCCCTCAAATTCGTTTGTGTGAGCAAATGCCTATGACTATGCCCTATGCAAGGTTTGAAGGATTTGAATGACAAAAAAAATGTAGATTCCTATGCCTATGAAAAAATGACTATAATTCCTAAGAGTAGAATTAAGTATACCAAAATCATAAATTACTAAGAAAATGCAAGTATATGCATAGTAAGTTGGAAGTCCAAAATTGTGAGTGAAATTGACATTTTATAGAAAATGAAATTTTGGATGGACGGATGAGATTGAAAGCTAATGGAAGCCTAAAATCAAAGGTCAAGATTGCACATGACAACCCTTAATTAGGGTTAGGGAAAAATTATTAAATGAGTGGTCAAGATACCATTTGAGAAAATCAAATTGACGGCCGAGAATAAATGTGATAATTAGCCAAAAGGATAAAGATTTTCAAAAATCAAGAAGATAAAGACTGTTTGATTTGTAAGATTCAAAAAATCAAGAGGATAAAGGTTGAATTAAAAAGAAGATTGGGAAATCAAGAATTTACTCAATTACTTGATTTTTGGAAGAAGATTATCTTTTTGAATTAAATTAATTCAAAATATGGATTTTGTGTGACAGTAAATAATCAATTTTTTTATTATTTACTAAAAGGAAGTGATAGTCAATAATGTGAGATCATTTTAAATATTTAATTTATTTAAAATGAGGGAAATGTTGAATTAGGAAATTAAATAATTAAACATAATTATTTAATTTAGAGGATTATGACCTATAATTAAATAAATTAATAAATTCATTTAATTATGAGAATTAGTGACATATTAAATAAATAAATAAAATTCATTTATTTAATAATCAAGAAGACATAAATGAATAAAGGTAATTAAATAAATTAGGAAATTTATTTAATTGTAAGATAATAGACCCTTAGTGACATATTGAATAAATAAATATAATTTATTTATTTAATAATCATGAAGAATATAAGAGAAATGAATTAATTAAATAATAATGAATTATTTAATTAATAGTGGAAAGTGGACCAAGGACATAATTAAATGTCATAATTATGCTAGGACAAATGTGGTAAAATAGAGCTTCAAGGCCTAGGTCATTTTTAAGTGTCTACATTTTGCCCCTCTTTGTCGTAATGTAGCATGTCCCATTGTGACAAAGAAAATAAGTTAGAAACATGCCCAAGTGAAGGTACAGAGCATCGATACCCCCTTGGGACAATTTTTGAATTTTTCTAGGTGCTAAAAAAAAATTGGAAAGTGTCCTAATAAGTCAATTTTGTGACCGAAAAGAGGTGCAGATGGTTTCAAAATTTGACATGTTTAGAGCAGCCAAAAGAGTGGTCAAAGTTGGTCAAAAGGGCCTCCAGTAATAAAAGAGTTGAAAAATGCCATTTTGATTATATAAATAGGTTGACAATGGGGTAAAAGTCAATTCATTTTCACTATTCACCTTAGCAATTTCGAGAGCACCGAGCAAAAAGTATTGTAGCAAACATGGTGATTCTAGTGATCGAGCATCACAGAGAGATTGTGAGGACTTATAGGTGCCCAAAGGGCTCAGAGCCAGTGGTATGTACCCCTAACCCACTGTCATTTTTTCATTTTTCATGCAAAAATTAGGGTTTTAGGGTCAACAACAAATGTGTTGTGATGCATATGCGTGCACATAAGCAACATTTTTCTTTGTATTCAACGCATTTGATGCATCGCAATGCAAATGAAAGGGGTCACTAAGTTAGGGAAAAGGACTGCAATGCATTCACAAAATCACACCACAAACGAGGTCCATAATGTCACATTTGACATGTGACACATTCGTGAGGGTAACTGATGCATTCAAAAGACATGACCATATGCCATAAATCGTGACACAAATGCTCTTCTGTGATGCAATCATGGGGCAAAATGACACAATCAATGGTTCAAGATGCAATTGAAGTACGGAATGACACAAACGCCATTTCGTGATGCATTTGACTTTGACTTTGACTAAGGCTGACTTTGATGGGTTTCAAATTTTGAATTATTTTTGAGTTACGCAAATGATAATGATGATTTTCTATAAGGTGTTGATGCATTTTTTTTCCATGTGTAGAGACAATTAGCACCCATTTATGTGTGGGAGAGTTGGCCATTGACCTACAGGTTCTAAGATCAACTGAGTCCATGGGATCGATGATGGTTGATGCGGCTAGGTTTATACTATGTTGCCTATATGCCCATTATCCGGGAAAATAGGGGACTATTGACTGCCTTGTGTGAGAGATGGCACTCAGAGACATGTTTGTTCCATCTACCAATAGGAGATACCATTGTGACTCTTGAGGATGTATAGTGTATTCTGTGTCTATCAATCTGAAGAGAGTAGATCATATATGACCCACAACATGACCACCAGACATTTACAGGCTATTATCACAACCAGGGTGGAGGGCTTCGAATTGAGGGTTATGAGATCCGCTAGGAGTTTATGGTGGAGTATTATGGCTAGTTTGATGCATTACTGGCAACATTGATTGGAAGGGTACTGATTCCATACCTACGATGGCACGGGTTTCCCATTGGCTAGGGAGATGTTCTAGTGGGTATGAGATGAGATAGGACTGTTTACGCATGGGGACCCTGTTTGTTATGAATGTTGTATCATCAGTTCCATAAGGTAGCATACGGGAAAGCACAGAGCATTGGATGTGGTACGATACTCTTGATGATTTTGGCATGGGAGCACATGGCTATCTTCCTACGAATTTAGAGATTGCAACTAGTAGAGGGGATGCCATATGTTTATTATTATGCCGGTGCGCTACAACAAACTACGGTTGGGGAGATAGGTTGGTGGAGCCATCAATCAACACCATGATATCCTTGATTTGGAGGCTTTATAGGGATTGTGAGTAGTGGGATGATGAGGATGACCATCTTAGCTTCTATAGACAATACCAATATTTGATTGGTAGGATAGTACAGAGTCAGTTCATTATAGCGATGTATCTACCACAGTGTGTACTATGGTAGTTTGGAGAGTAGTAGGGTGTACTAGTAGGCACAACTGAGTATGTCAAATCATCCAGAGAGTCAGCCTAGGGTTCGCCTATTCTTGTACCTTTTTCCATGCAATAGATTGATGGGCTAGTGGTGTAGTAGTGGGGATGGAGGGGTGGGATTGTAGATCCATGGATGACTGTTGACTATGACTTATGGTGGAAAACTCATCACCAAGTGCCACTAATAGATTTGGATGGGCCAGTGCCAATTGATAGGAGATCGGTTATACCACATGTTTTTTGGGGTGGCTGAGGAGGCAAAGGTGGAGACAGGGGTAGAGGTAGAGGTTGGGGGAGAGACAGAGGAAGAGATGGAGACTGGGGTGGAGGGAGAGATGGGGATGATGGGGATAATGGAGGGGATGGAAGGAGATAGAGGAGAGGAGGGGATGGTGGCAGGAGGAGGGTGAGATAGTGTACAATGAGAGGGGCACTGGATATCATCCAATAGGAAACTACAGAGGAGGAGAGAGAGGAGGAGGATCCTAGGCAGGGGTAGGAGGACATGGGTCACAAGGAGCATGTGGCCAAGGAGCAGGCCAAACAGGAGTAGGTGGTTGGAGAGGAGGCAGTTCGACAGGAGGCCAAGATGGAGGTTGATATGCCACAGAAGGAGGGAGTCTGATCCGGTGGATATTTTTAGTGGAAATTGAAGTGTCTCATTTCTCTCCAGAATCTGCACCATCAGAAAGAGCTCAGTGTCCTGATTCCAACGCAACTCGAACAGAGCGAAAAGGAGTCCGTTTGTGCAAGTTATGGCCAGTCAAACCTTGGGTCAAACTGGGATCAGGGGTGTCCAGAAGGTGAAAAAATGGCATCATAAAAAATCTTCAAAGTTAGCATCATCACGAAGAGCTCGTCGACACGATTCCAACGGTGTTTGTTTCATTGAAATCCGACACCGTATGCTCAAGATATTGGCAGTCAAAAATCTTGCTATGAATGGTTGACTTTGACCGTAAGGATGCTGACATCAGCATTCCATACTGTATGGACGGGGTGAAGTGTACGAACCAAACTATGACATGTGGCATCCATGTCAGCATTGTATGGACCAATTGTAGAGTGACACGTGGCAGTCCGTACGCCCAATCAGCAAGTCCAGTCAGCAGTCTATACGCCCAGTCAGCAGGTCTAGTCAGCATGCCACGTCATCATCCGAGTCAGTAGGACACGTCAACACTCAGTGGCACAGTCAACGTACATGTCATTGAGATGGGTGAATTAGGCTATGCCACGTGGCACCTCCTCGACGTGCCACGTGGCCTCACTCTCATTTTCTGCATAGGTGGAATTTGTTAGTTAGTTTGTTAAAAAGTGTGATTCGGGGGATTCGAAACCCCAACCTCTTACAAACAACTCCGGCCTCCTCCCAATCCAGCTACAATCTCAGGCTTAACTAGCAACTGTGACGGTTTTCTTTTGTTGAATTATAACTGGAAAATGGCTATTAAAAGCCAGTGACGGGGGTTGAACCCCCAACCGCCGGCCTAATAAAATATCTAGCCACCGACATACCACTGATCACGGTCTGTTAAAGTTATTTGTTCGGTTGGTTTTGTTAGTTGTTTAAAGACAAATACCCTTAAAATTAAAAAAAACTCCCCTAATTTAAAAATAAAACAAACTATAATCCTTTTAAAGGATTAAATCCAAACCATAAAAACAACATAAGCCGAGAATGAAACAACAAAGGGCTTAAATTTGTTTTTTTTGGGATTGATCAAAGATTTGTTATGTAAAACAGGGGGATATTTTGAAGATTTTTATGTGTAAAAGGGAGATTTTTAAATATTTTTATGTATTTTGGAGAGAGAAGGGGAATATTTTGTAAATCAATTGGTTAGTAACCAATTTGAGAAATTTTTATGTATTTAAAGGGGTGAGGTGAGAGTTGCTACTAAGTTTTTTTTTCAGGTGATGAAGTCTTGAAGCTGAGGTGATACGAAAGAGAGGTGTTGGAGTTTTTTTCAGCCATTGTTGTACGTCGGAGCCTTGTTATGCTGCCGAACTGATGGTCTTGGTGCATCTTTTGTAATTGATTTTGGAGTTAATCAGATTGGTCTCTCTATTGGAGTGGACCCGGAGACATAGTCACATTTGTGACGAACTCCATTATCAAACGTTGTTTGCACTTCTCTTCTTCTCTCTCACTTTCTCTCAGTTTGTTAATTCCTTCATTTTTTTATTTCCTTGAGTTAATTTTGATTTAATTAACTTGGAATAATCATTGTAAAAATTAAGCATTCATTTCTGCAATTTAGTCTAGATCCTATACAGATCAAGTTGGTATCAGAGCACAGTTGACTATTATTGCAGTTATTTGTTTTTGAATGCTAACGAGATCCAGGATTCAGAAGGGTGAAGGCAAGCTTGAAGAATTTGATCCTGAGATCGGGAAGCGTAGAACCTTTCTGAAGATGTTAGTTTCTGGAATGGAGGTTCCTGAAGAAATCAGTGAGCAGGAATTTCGAAGAGCATTCCTCGAGATGAAGGCAAAGGTGGACATTCTTTTTCAGGAGAGACAAGAACGGAAGGAACATGAAGAAGGTTCATCGAAGCAAGATGCTCGTGAAGAAAAGAAAGGGAAACAACATGGAGATGGTGGCAAGCAACCAAATCACCCCTTTTCTTCTTCTCCTCCCTCTTCTCCTTCTCCTTCTTCTCCATCTTCTCCTCATTCTATTTCTTCTAATCCTTTCAAGAGTGGGTATAAGCCTAAGATCAAATTGGATGTAAAATTTGATTTGCCTAAATATTGTGGAGAACTTAATGCTGAAAAATTGGATGATTGGATTCAACAAGTTGAAGTATACTGTAGAGTCTAGAACCTATTAGATGATGTTGATAGGATCCAATTAGCTACTCTTTGATTAGGAGGTATATCCTTAACCTGGTGGGAGAGTAAGTCTAAGGTAGAAGTTTCACAACATGGTAGAGTCAGTTTAACTTGGGCAGAATTTATTAATTCTCTTAAGAAGCAGTTTTATCCCTTAGGACATATGCGGCAGTTAATGATGGAGTGGCAAATGTTTAGGCAAGGGAAAGGTCAAACTGTCCAAGAGTACACCCATGAATTTAGGAAAAGGGCTATTGCTTTGAATGTTCCTTTGTATACCTAGGACACTTTGTTGAAGTACATAGGAGGTTTGCATTCCTACCTTAGGCATTCCATTTTGGTATTGAACCCTTGTAATTTGGATGAAGTGTCTGTTCAAGCTACACACTTAGAGTCAAGGGGTAAAGGATTGTTTATTGATAAGCTTGATAATGATGTAAAGAAATATTCTAAGAATGCAGAGACAAGGAAAGGAAAGAAGGCAGCTACAGTTAGGAAGGATGAGAAACTTTCTTGTTCTCATTGTGACAGGAAAGGTCATGATGAAGAACATTGTTGGCAGTTGCACCTAGAACTGAAGCCTAAGTGGGCTCAAAGACGTAATCAGAAATAGAAAGGTAAGGAGAAAGCCACGACTATTGTTATGGATCTTGGTTCAGATTCAGATGATGAGACTAAGATAACAACTATGGGATTGAAAGGTAAAGCTCCTATTTCTGGTGTTTCTATTGCTAGTTGTCCTTCTTCATCTACAGTTAATGATTTCTCTGAAGATGTGAAAAGGAATGAGTTGTTTCATTTGAGGGTTGTTGCTAAGAACAGTAAAATTGATGAACTCATAGATAGTGGTTATCAAGTGAATTTAATTTCAGAAAGTGTTGTAAATAACTTGGGACTAAAAACTACACAACATAAGAAACCTTATCCACTAGGCTGGATTTGTGAAAGTGATAAGCTGCAAGTAACAAGATAATGCACCTTAAGATTCGCAATCACTAGTATATTTGTGGATGAAGTACAGTTTGATGTGGTTCCATTAGATATTTGTAGGATAGTGCTTGGTAGCCCTTATCTTTATGACAGAAAAGCAATCTTCTACAGGGAAAAGAATCATTATCACTTGTTTAAAGATGGCATTCAGTATATTGTACATTCTCACAGGATTAAGACTGATTGTTCTTTTGCAAACACAGGGCAGTTAAAGAGGGTAATTAATGCAAGTAAAGAGTTAACTCTTATGTCTGTCAGTACAGGTGGTTCTAAACTTGAACTTGGAGTAGCTAACCAGGGTCAGATGTTGTAGGATGCACTTGTAGTACAGTATGAGAAAATGATTATTGAAAGCATTGATGGATCCTTGGGTAATAATGTTCCTGTTGTGAAGGATCGATATGTTGTTGACTTACTTTCTTTCATTTCTACATTATTTTTCAGCTTGATGCTAGTCAATTTTTGTTGGTTAGTGGCTACGGAAATTGATGTAGATGCTTATGGAAGTGATAAAGTTATGTTTATGTTTAACAATATTTCTGCAGTGTTGATTATGCTTGTGAGCCAGGTATTTAGATGTACAGAGGATATAGGACAAGTGGGGAGGCCAAGTCCTCACTTAATGTCAGATTAAATGCCACTTTTGGAGGTCCAAAAGGTCTTCAGTGGGGAGGCCTGATCCGGTGGATATTTTTAGTGGAAATTGAAGTGTCTCATTTCTCTCCAAAATCTGTACCATCAGAAAGAGCTTAGTGTCCTGATTCCAACGCAACTCGAACAGAGCGAAAAGGAGTCCGTTTGTACAAGTTATGGCCAGTCAAACCTTGGGTCAAACTGGGATCAGGGGCATCCAGAAGGTGAAAAAAATGGCATCTTCAAAAATCTTCAAAGCCAGCATCATCGTGAAGAGCTCATTGACACGATTCCAATGGTGTTTGTTTCGTCAAAATCTGACAACGTATGCTCAAGATATTGGCAATCAAAGATCTTGCTATGAATGGTTGACTTTGACCGTATGGATGCTGACATCAGCATTCCATACTGTACAGACAGGGTGAAGTGGACGAACCAAACTCTGACACGTGGCATCCATGTCAACATTGTACGGACCAATTGCAAAGTGACACATGGCAGTCTATACGCCCAATCAGCAAGTCCAGTCAGTAGTCCGTACGCCCAGTCAGTAGGTCTAGTCAGCATGCCACATCATCATCCGAGTCAGTAGGACATGTCAGCACTCAGTGGCATAGTCAGCGTGCACGTCATCGAGATGGGCGAATTAGGCTATGCTACGTGGCACCTCCTCGGCGTGCCACGTGGCCTCACTCTCATTTTCCGCGCAGGTGGAATTTGTTAGGTAGTTTGTTAAAAAGTGTGATTCTGGGGATTCGAAACCCCAACCTCTTACAAACAACTCCGGCCTCCTCCCAATCCGGCTACAATCTTAGGCTTAACTAGCAACCGTGACGGTTTTCTTTTGTTGAATTAGAACTGGCAAATGGCTATTAAAAGCCAGCGGTGGGGGTTGAACCCCCAACTACCGGCCTAATAAAATCTCTAGCCACCGACATACCACTAATCGCGGTCTGTTAAAGTTATGTGTTCGGTTGGTTTTGTTAGTTGTTTAAAGCCGAATACCCTTAAAATTAAAACAAACTCCCCTAATTTAAAAATAAAACAAACTATAATCCTTTTAAAGGATTAAATCCAAACCATCAAAACAACATAAGCCGAGAATGAAACAACAAAGGGCTTAAATTTGATTTTTTTGGGATTGATCAAAGATTTATTATGTAAAACGGGGGGATATTTTGAAGATTTTTATGTGTAAAAGGGAGATTTTTAAAGATTTTTATGTATTTTGGAGAGAGAAGGGGAATATTTTGTAAATCAATTGGTTAGTAACCAATTTGAGAAAATTTTATGTATTTAAAGGGGTGTGAGGTGAGAGTTGCTACTAAGTTTTTTTCAGGTGATGAAGTCTTGAAGCTGAGGTGATACGAAAGAGAGGTGTTGGAGTTTTTTTCAGCCATTGTTGTACGTCGGAGCCTTGTTATGCTGCCGAACTGATGGTCTTGGTGCATCTTTTGTAATTGATTTTGGAGTTAATCAGATTGGTCTCTCTATTGGAGTGGACCCGGAGACATAGTCACATTTGTGACGAACTCCATTATCAAACGTTGTTTGCACTTCTCTTCTTCTCTCTCACTTTCTCTCAGTTTGTTAATTCCTTCATTTTTTTATTTCCTTGAGTTAATTTTGATTTAATTAACTTGGAATAATCATTGTAAAAATAAAGCATTCATTTCTGCAATTTAGTCTAGATCCTATACAAATCAGATTCAGAGGAGAGGAGGATATGAGGGAGGAGGATGAGGATGAGGCCATTGATGAGGCCGAGAGACAATTGATATGGAGCATGGTGGAGGGAGAGGAGATACCATCCAGCTCAACCTTTCCCCATGATGCCATGATAGACCAAATGGTGGAAGATTTGCAAAGGAGATTGAAAGAGAGTGTCGTACAGGTCAGAGCACCACAAACAGAGTTAGAGGTGACATGAGTAGAGCGAGACCAGGTAGTGATCCACCAGCAGGAGGCAGCATAGTGTTGTACAGAGTTTTCACAACTATGTATAGGACCATCTCCATATTTAGCTTGGGAGTTTGGCAGGGTTAGTGTATGGATTGGGTGATACAAGAAGTTATATGAGCAGTTCATACCATTCGAGAGGAGAGATCCCACTATGAAGAGGACACAAACGATGACATGTAGTGGTAGTGGTAGTCGGAGTAGTGCAGGGGGTTCAACATCTTCAGGGTAGTCATTGAGACACTAATCTGGCCACTCCCACAGGTCTGGGCATAGCTATAGGTCTTCTCTCAATTAGCCTCATTTAGTAGACCCATTAGTCACAACATTAGTACAGCCTTCAGTTACTCTTCCATCAATGTCATAGATACAAACCACAGTGGCAGACCCTTCTACATCACAGACATAGGTGACTGTTATCATGATGGCCTCTGGTCGTTTGACAAAGCACCAATCTCCTAGGTCTTCTCCTGAATGGGGTGAGGAGAGTGCATCATAGCTCTCTTATTTTTTTATCTTCAGGACATTTCAGACACATATATTATGATATTTATATTTTGACCATTGAGTCTGCGTGCTCATATTTTTGGAATATCTCATCACTCTATCTCGTCACATTATTTTATTTTGAGATGATATATATATATATGATGCAATTTTGATGTGCCCTATATGTGATGTGATTTAATTTATGCATTTATGTTGTATGTTCATGTGATGATGATATGTCTTTCTATGCCATGTCCTGTATGCATTTTTTTATGGTTATTGATGACGTGATGCAATGATGATGTTGATATGTCTAATGCATTTACTTGAATGGATGCTAGGTTTATGATTATGTCAATGCATGACTATGTGTAATGCAATATGCAATGTAATGTATATGATTTAATGATATGGATGATGTATGTATGGAGCTAATACAATGTCTATATGATTATGTATGCACTTATATTTTTGTATGTCACAGGATATCATCAAGAGGTGGACGAGAGAAGATGACAAGATAGAAGCAGATGCATGTTAGTTCCTAGAACAAATCCTTCAAAACCTTACCATAGGACTTTAATATTTATTGCTCTTAATCATCATTGGGAAGATTATTGTAATGGCCAACAAACACCATGATATGACATAGATCAAGGTGTGCAAGGTCATACTATCACATAAGACAAGTAGTCATAGACAAGGATGATCATAACTCATACTAAGGACACAATTGCCCCAGTCTTTTGTCATAACCAATCGTAAGCAGTAAAAGACAAGAAGGAAAAGTCATGAAACGTTGTTTCTCTTCTAAATCCTGTCATTAGGACATCCTTGAAGAACTAACAACATGACTGTCAAAAAACTAAAACAAGACAATCATCATGATATATCACGGCTTCTCTAAATTCTGTTATTAGTGTAGACACATAAAATTGTCCTAGGCTTGCAACTCTTAGATTATTCAACATTGCCCCTTTCATTCTTAATAATTAAATAATTTTTAATTATTTAATTATTTTCTAAAGTCATAATTATTATATTAATTAAATAATTTTAATTATTTAATTAATTCATTTTTATCTTTATTCTCCCTTGATTGATTAAATAAATTTTATTTATTTAATTACGTCACTAATTAAGTCCCCTTCTTCTAAAATTAAATAAATTCTTATTTATTTAATTTTTATCCACTTTCCACTATAATTAAATAATTATTTTAATTATTTAATTATTCATTAGCCTCTTCTCTCATAAATTAAATAAATTTAATTTATTTAATTTAGTCCACTCTCTTGAATTTTGAATTAAATCATTATTTAATTCAAAATGATTCTTTTTGTCACATTCCTCTATAATTAAATAATATATTTATTATTTAATTATTCATTGGTCACCTAAATTAAATAATTTTTATTATTTAATTTCTCCAACAACCTCTTTGTCCGTGCCAGTCTTATCTTCCAAATTAATTCTTATCTTTTGACATCTCATTTAATTTCGACCCTTGATTGAATTATCTTATAATTCAATCTTAGCCATTCATTTCTTGACATTGCCCTAATTTTGACCTAGCCCTAATGCATACAGCAACATTCAATCTTGATCTTTGATTCTAGGGTTTTTGTCATCTTCTCATCCTGGCCACACATTCAAAATTGCAGTTTTTATAAAATGGCAATTTTGTTCTCATTTGGCCCTCTCTTTCTTTTCTCTCTCTCCCTCTCACTCTCTTAGCTCTCTTGGTCTCTCTCATGCTCAGATTTCTCTTTATACTATTATTAGTTTTGCAGTCATAGCCACTTACAACCATTGTCATTTTAGTCCATTGTGAGGTCATTTTCTTTATGCAAATCCTTCAACACTTGCATAGGGCTTAGTCTTTTGTCATAGTTGCTCATAAAAATCTGAGGGCATCTTTTACTTACTGCAAGCTAGGAGGTTTAACAAAGGTTAATCATGGAAGGTGGAGACCTAGGGTAACATTGTCCCTTTTGTCTTCACATTATTTCCTTTGTGCTTTGTTATTTCATAGGAATTTTGTTGTTATTGTGCTAACCCCTTTAACAAATTCTCAGATTTTCCCTTGATTACATTGGTGAACTTGACATATTTTAACACATTTTGAGAAATCTTGGAGTTGGATCTTTTTATTGCAGGTTTTGTTAGCTTTTTGTTGCAGGTTTGGCATCATTTTTGGACAAAACCCTAGTTTCCAAGGATTCGACCATATCTTTCACACAGATTTGTATTTTCTCACAATTTTTTTTCTGTAGGTCTAGGACACTATCAAGAGCTCTCATTCCAAAAATCATATTTTTTGAATTTTTTTTTCATTTTTTATAATTATTTTTCTGTTTTTAATAAAAAATTAATTTCGGGAGTAAATAATCGAATTTTTCAGATATGTTTACATTTCTGGAATTTTTTTTTAATTTTAATAGGGGTCTACTCTTTAGTTTTTAAATTTTGATGTGAAATTATTAGTCAAAAAATAGATTTTTTGAAATTAGGGTTTAAAATAGATTTGCTTAGATATCACTCACGGTTAAAGATATACTCACAATTTGTTTTTTGCAGATTTGGAATGACATCATACGCCTCCAGTAAAAAAATCAGAATTTTTGGAGCTATTTTGTATTTTTTATAATTTGTTTATGATTTTTAGTAGAAAATTAATATTGGGCGCAAAATAGAGAATTTTTCTGACTTCTTTACATTTCTGGAAAGCTCTACAAAAAATAATATCAGTCTTTTCTTTGATTTTGTATTTTTCAGATCAATAATGTCTTCAAATAATCTAATCTAATTCAGCTATGTGAAAAATATGTATCTGAAATTGCAATTTTCTAATGAGTTTATTTTTTTTTCATGGCTGCATTATGATATTATTTCTTTTGATTTTGTAGGTGATCATAAGGAGTTTTAGTGGCAGAAATATCATTCATACACAAAAAATTGGAAAGCGAATAATCAGGTGCACATATCCCATCTTCCATTTCTTAATCTTGTTTGTCACACATTTCAATTTGGGGCATAAAATTAATCCTTGTTTGCAAACATATTTGGATTTGGGCTCTTAAAACTGAATTTTGTCTTCAATCACATATCAAAATTGGGTCTAAAATTAACCATTGTCTTCCTACACATTTGAATTGGGGTTAAAAAGAACATGTGCTTCTATTGTTTGCATACAAACATTTCATTTCTAAGGGAAATTAATCATTGTGAGTGTGAATCAAGTGCGTGTGTGATCACAAACACCTCACTTGATTTGCTTTTGTCAAACCCTTCATAGGAGGCCTGCTAAGGGATTTCATCACCCCTAGGGACGGCCTCAATCGAAGTGTGAATCGAAAGACACGCTTGTTTGGAAGTTAAAATCTTGTCACTCTTGGCTAAGCCCCAAAGAACTTTATACCTTTGGGAAGTGAAAGTGAAGGGTGGGTTACCCCTTTCTCTCGGCTGTGTGGCTGGATTTTTCTTTCAAATTCTTCCTTAATCAACCTTGTGCAATCTAGCTAGAGACCTAATTGGCCATACCCCACTTGACTAGTCATAGGGCTTGTTGTTGTGTATTCCAGTGCTTGATTAATCATAACATTTAATCTTGGAAGACAAACTTATCATTGTGTTTGGTTTGTGTGTTTATGCATTTACATGTAAAATCTTGCGTTTGATATTGCCCAAGTCAAACTTCCAATAAACACTTGCCACATTGTCCAAGTCATCTAATCTTGTTATTCCACATCATATCCTAATCATAGTCATTTATTTCATCCAATCAACATCATTTTGCACCATGACAACATTTGAAGACATAGCACTAGAGCTTATTCACATGCTTCATAAAGCTCAAACAAATCAAACACCTTTAGGCCAACAAATCATTCAAAGAACCCATAACATTATCCAAAAACTTCAAACCAACCAATCACCACAAATTCAACAACTCATAGCACAAATCCAATACCTCATGGCCAATTGTCAAGTCCAACAAGCGCATTATCAAGTCCAAATGCCATTTCAACCTCAACACATTCAACCACAATCCTATCTGTCACCTTCATCATCATGCCAACCTAACACATCTATCTATTATGACAATGCCACATCGACATGTCCACCCATATCACAACAACAACGTAACTTCCCAAGTCCACCTTGGCAACAACATCAAGAACCTTTAAGTCTTAATGCCACCTTTGACAAGGGGAACACCAATCTAGTCCATACACCCTTACCACCATCCAATCAAATGCTTATCCCTAATCCACCATGTCCTAGTCCTAATCCATTGGCCTCTCCACCTTCTCACCCATCAAACTCTTCATTACCCCCACCATCATCTAATCCTCCATCAAATCAATCCCTTACATTTAGATATTTAAAGCATAAATTGATGGCATTATCTAAATCCACCAATCCACCTACAAAGGATGTGACCCAAAGGCTACAAGAAAGGAATCAATTGCCACCATGCCATTCAACACATATACTTGAACATACAAAAGAGTCCTCAAACATCATGCCAAGTCCTTCAAGTCAACCATGTCATCCACAACCCCTTGAGCCAAGTCAAGAGTCTCCCCTCATAAGACCAAGTCACCCTCTTTCATGCTCCTATGTTGTTGACCATCAAGAACATGTCAAGTCTCTCCAAGAGTCATCCCCTTGCACCTCCATTCAAGCAACCCAAGAGGCATGTCAAGAGCCTACTCCTAAGCATGTGGAAACATCAAGCCCTAGTCCTAATCAAGATCATATCATTTTCATCCAACCTGTCCATAATCTATATCTTTTCTATGATCAAGATGATATCCATAATGATGAAGATCCTATCGATGAGCAACTTGATCCTATACCCATCTATGAGCAAGATATTCCAATTTCACCACCACCTAGTCCTATCCATGATCCATTGACATCCACTCCCCTTGATGAGATACTTGCCTCCCAAGCTAGTATAGAAGATCAAACAAATACCTTGGATCTAAGTGAACACAATGCTAATCAAGATCCTAATGATCCTCCATCACCCATTATCGACCCCATTGCAAGTCCTCCATCATATCCACTTGGTCTTTCCAATAAGGAACTCGTGTCTAGTGTTCCACCTACACCCAGTCCCATTGTCCATTGCATACCCCAAGGACACCAATCTCAAGATGTCGGTACTTCCCCCATGTCTCCTAAGTCCACCCCCTTCCATCATAAATCCTACCATACACCTAAGACATATGTTGCCATTCCACCACCGTCATCCTACAAATGTCAAAGGCATGTGACCATACACCTTCCTCCATCCAATTTACCACCATTACTTCCAACTCCTAATACCCCTCCATTCGGTTTTCCACCATTACTTCCAACACCTAATATTCCAATCGTTCATAAATACCCTAAATATCCTAGTCATGACCAACAAATGCACACATTGTGTAAACATAAAGCTTCCACTCATTCCATCCACCCCATGGGATTCAAAAATAAAAATTTGGATGCCTCTATTTATAAAGTCAAAAATTCTAAAGGTCTTAATGCCTTAGAATACAAAATGTCAAAGCCAAGTACATCTAAAAAGCTATATAAGCCCATACCTCCAAAAGAAAAGTTTAAAAACAAAATGGTTTGGGTACCTAAGCAAAAAGAAATCAAGTCGAATGAGACATCCACATCACAAAAATCCAAACCATCCACTTCCATCCAAAATACACATTCCATTGAAGAATGTAAAATTCCTAAAGCCCACAAGAAAAATAAAAGTCATAAAAATACTAAGTCTATGTGGGTGCCTAAAGCACTTCATCCACCATCTCCTAAGCAAACATCTCCATTGCTTCCTACACCCTATCCACATCAAAAGCTTCAATGTTTATCACAATGTGTGCAACCATTGGTCATGATTCCATTCCCACTTACCTCTATCTTTCCATCCCCCACCCATTATCCTACATATCTTCCCCATCGCATCCCTATGGTCCATGCTTTTGGCTAAGCCTCCCCATTCTTTTGCATAAGTCCCATATAAGTCCTATATCTTCCCTACATAATCTGCATCATAATCCACTATCTTCCTTATATAATCCACATCATAATCCATCATCTACCTAATCCATCTCCCTTTCATGTCATCCCTTACCAACTTCGATGAGCATAATGACATTTGACATAGTCCATGCAATGATGTCCATTTCTAGTGGGACTATCACCTTTCATGCAACTAGACACTTGAGTCCCTCCTATCCAAAAGTCAAAAAGTCAAAAAAAAAAAAAAAAGTAAAGAGAAATCCCTTTGTCCAATGGTGAAAACCTGGTAAATAGGCGCCTTGGATAAGTACCATGATGAAAACCTGGCAAACAGGCATCATGTGTAGTTTGATCTTCTATGTCACTTACACTTGGGGGCACAATGTCTTATCTATCCAACCTATCATTTTTATGTCATATCATTTCCATCCTACCTACCATCTTTAGCCATCATACCTACCTATCATATTGGGTCCACTTATCCACCCTTCTCCTTTTGATCTTGATGAAGACATAGGGGAAAAATGTTGACACATGTTTTTTGGGTATCTCTTGGCATACCTCATCCTTTATAAACTAGCCATATCATTATCCTATTGTCATCAGCTTTGTCATGAAAAATCCTCAGTCTTGTACCTAGAATGGGGCATGTCATTCCTATGCGACATAGTCTTTGGAGATCACATCCTTGCTCTCTTATGCATACATCCATTTCATCCATTAATCCCATTTATCTCCTTGCACCTAGACTTGGTTTTCCCCTTTTAATTGGTATCTAGCACAAAGGCTACCCAAATTTTCATCCATTGACACCTCAAAAATGTCAAAATCCAAAAAATATCTTAAAATGATAAGAAAGACAAAAACATCATAAAATGTCTTGAAGAAAGACCAAAAACATCATTAAATGTCCTGAAAAAAGACCTAAAAATCATAAAATGTCCAGAGAAAAACACAAAAAACATTCAAATCAATGTCAAAATCCTAAAAATGGAGTCAAAGTCAGTCATTTCAGTTAATCCATGTCATTGTCGAACTACGTTGTCTCTGCGCATTTGCTCCGTAGGCAAGGCCATCAGTCGATGAGTCCCCGAGACATTAGGTCAGTCCTTTTAGGTTGGTCAAAATAAAAACATGGCATTTGTCACAATCGTCACATTAGTCAAATAAGTCAGATAGTCAAAATCAAACATAAGACAGTCATTTGAAACGTCAATGTCAAAATTGGTCAAAATTAGACAGCACAGTCCAATCAATCATACAGTCAACATCAATCAACTTGCCAAAACACATTACTCAAAACAATGCCAATATCATCACTCTTTGGTCCTCTTCAGGATGTGTCCTTCTTGGAGTTAGACCTCATCAAAATGTCCTTTGCCTTTTTCAGGATGTGTCCTACCTGACAATAGGCCCCGTCAAACCGGTAACACCGTCAAATTGGCAAAACTCTTAAACTATCAAAACTGTCAAATCAACAGGAAATCAATCTTTGGCAAACAAACATTGGCAATAAAAATTTCATGGCTGTTAATCTTTCTGGTCTTTCTTGTCTTATCTCTTGACTATCTTGGCTATTTTGTCATATATTTTTTACTATCTTGTCTTTTTGGTCATGTTACTAGCTACCTCGAAGATGTCCCATGAAGGATTTAGAGGTGCGATGACGTCTCCTGGCCTATTTTATTTTCTCTGACTACTGTCTGTGGATTGTCTTGACAAAAAGACTGGGGCAACATGACCCTTAGTATGAGTTAGGACATTCCTTGTTTGTGACTATCTGTTTTTCAAGTGGATGACCTTGCACACTGTGGTCTATGTCATACCATTGTGTTTGTTGTCTATTTGTGTCATTTTTACCGCCCAATGATGATTAAGAGCAATAAATATTAGTTCTATGGCAATGTTTTGAAGGATTTGGTCTAGGAACTAACATGCATCTTCTTTAGTCTTGTCATCTTCTCTCACTCGTCTCATATAGGCATTGCATCCATATCATCATCTATATCTTTTGCACTAGCATTTCTTTGTCTCTTCATATTCTAGTCTTCTCATCAATTTCGAGAGCACACTCATGTTCTTGGAACCTGTCTGTCCTCTCGAGGGGGCATATCGTAACCCTCCTCGTCATTCTTCCTCATCTTATTTTGCATTAGGGAATATTCTCGACTTATTTTCTTTGTCACAATGCGACATGCTACATTATGACAAAGAGGGGCAAAATGTAGACACATAAAATTGTCCTAGGCTTGCAACTCTTAGATTATTCAACATTGCCCCTTTCATTCTTAATAATTAAATAATTATTTAATTATTTTCTAAAGTCATAATTCTTATATTAATTAAATAATTTTAATTATTTAATTAATTCATTTTTATCTTTATTCTCCTTGATTAATTAAATAAATTTTATTTATTTAATTATGTCACTAATTAAGTCCCCTTCTTCTAAAATTAAATAAATTCTTATTTATTTAATTTTTATCCACTTTCCACTATAATTAAATAATTATTTTAATTATTTAATTATTCATTAGCCTCTTCTCTCATAAATTAAATAAATTTAATTTATTTAATTTAGTCCACTCTCTTGAATTTTGAATTAAATCATTATTTAATTCAAAATGATTCTTTTTGTCACATTCCTCTATAATTAAATAATATATTTATTATTTAATTATTCATTGGTCACCTAAATTAAATAATTTTTATTACTTAATTTCTCCAGCAACCTCTTTGTCCATGCCAGTCTTATCTTCCAAATTAATTCTTATCTTTTGACATCTCATTTAATTTCGACCCTTGATTGAATTATCTTATAATTCAATCTTAGCCATTCATTTCTTGACATTGCCCTAATTTTGACCTAGCCCTAATGCATACAACAACATTCAATCTTGATCTTTGATTCTAGGGTTTTTGTCATCTTCTCATCTTGGCCACACATTCAAAATTGCAGTTTTTATAAAATGGCAATTTTTTTCTCATTTGGCCCTCTCTTTCTTTTCTCTCTCTCCCTCTCACTCTCTTAGCTCTCTTGGTCTCTCTCATACTCAGATTTCTCTTTATACTATTATTAGTTTTGCAGTCATAGCCACTTACAGCCATTGTCATTTTAGTCCATTGTGAGGTCATTTTCTTTATGCAAATCCTTCAACACTTGCATAGGGCTTAGTCTTTTGTCATAGTTGCTCATACAAATCTGAGGGCATCTTTTACTTACTGCAAGCTAGGAGGTGTAACAAAGGTTAATCATGGAAGGTGGAGACCTAGGGTAACATTGTCCCTTTTGTCTTCACATTATTTCCTTTGTGCTTTGTTATTTCATAGGAATTTTGTTGTTATTGTGCTAACCCCTTTAACAAATTCTTAGATTTTCCCTTGATTACAATTAGGATGTCGCAGAGAAACTAGTAATCATGATATTTTGCAAAAAGACAAGCCCATCATCATGAGACATTGTTGCTTCTCTAAATCTCGTTGCCTGGACATCACTGAGAAACTAGTAACATGATAAAAGATCAAAGAGAAAAATGCCAAGGTAATATTTTCCAAGTGTTTGCCAAGTGTGTCTAAATGCCAAGTATTTTAATGTCAAGATTCTAGGTTTGATGATGTCGAGATGCCAAGGTGTCAAGATTGCCAAATTTAGGAAGGACACATCATGAATGATGTTGATGTTGAGAGGATTGATCCTTAAATGTCAAAAGGATCCCTCAAAATGTCATATGACGGTGACGATGCCTAGGAAGGACACATCCTAAGGCATAAATGGTAAAGCCATTCTTCAAAAGGACACATATGAAGGATACTAATGTCAAGAGGAGTGATCCTTAAATGTGAGGAGGATCCCTCAAATTGTCAGATAATAGTGACAATGCCTAGGAAGGACACATCCTAAGGCATAAATGACAAAGGCTATTCTTCAGAAGGATGCATCTGAAAGATAACCAAGAGTTGACAGTTTGACCGATTGCAATAATTTGACTTGTTTTGACTGAGTTTGATTGAAGTTTGACTAAGTTTGACTTGTGTTGACCATATGTCAATATTGTCATGATGATATGAATGACATGCTGATGAGATTGTCATGTTGAATAATTGATTGCCATAATTTGTTTTAAGATTTTGTCTGTTTAGACATGATTTTCTTTGACTTGAAGACATTTTTGATGTGTGTGCTAATGTAGTGTCATGAACCCTAGTGGATTGACCTAGTGTGGCATCGGGGGCTCATCCAGAGATGGCCTTGCCTACATCATGCACTTAGAGACCTCATAGTTCAATATGACTAATGACTTTGTCTTGATGACCAAAGATTGAGTCATGATTTTATTTTGACAAACCTAAAAAGGACTGGCCTAATGCCTCGGGGACTCAAAGATGAGTCTTGCCTACATAGATAATGCGCAGAGACAATGCAGTTTGACAAATAACAAAAAAATGATTGATTGACATGATAGACTTTTGATGGGAAATGCCCTCATTTTTGCGCTTCTCGAGATAGTTTGACATTTGTTGGAGTTTCTTTAGGACATTTTTCAATTTTTAGGCCTTTCTTCAGGACACTTTTGGATGTTTTAGTTCTTTTCTTCAGGACATTTTTCAATGTTTTGGGTCTTTCTTCAAGACATTTTATGATGTTTTTGTCTTTTTTTAGAACATTTTACAATGTTTGTCTTTTCTTATGACATTTTTCGATGTTTTGGGTTTTTCTTCAAGACATGTTATGATGTTTTTATCTTTTTTAGAAACATTTTACAATTTTTTTGTCTTTTCTTAGGACATTTTAGAATTTTTTTGTCTTTTTTAAGGACATTTTATGATGTTTTATCTTTTTCTCAAGACATTTTATGATTTTTTTGAAAACCATGCACGATACCCATTGCAGTCACATGATAAAAAAAATTCCCCTAGTCAGGTCTAAGATATGCATGGGATGTCAGATGGACTTGATTTCAACCATTTTTCAACCATGAGAGAAAGGGTCTGATGTCATGGAAAATTTCATAGTGGTGCTGGAAAATGCGTTTCATAATAGGCCAAGATAGATAAAGTGACAGTAGATGGTAGAATAATGATTGACTATGCATGGCACCTGTTTGCTAGGTTTTCGCCATGGTACTTATCCAAAGCACCTATTTTCTAGGTTTTCATTGTTGGACAAATTATTTTTCTTTACTATTTTTGTCATTTTTTCAATTTTTTTGGTGTCGTCAAAATGCCTATTTGCCAAGTTTTCATCAAGGTGACAATTTTCATCATTTTTCAATTTTTTTGTATTTTGAAGGGTTTTTAGCTCAACTTTCTAATGCTATGCATAAAACTTGTGGAGATGTAGACTATTGATAGGATACATCAATTGTTCACTGTGTACAGTAGCCAGCTAATATGCTCCAAAACCAAGAGAGGCTATGATGACATAACGACCCAACCAGTTTGGTTCAAACTTGTCTGGCTTTTCTCTATCAGCCTATTCTTAAAATTCTGCATCAGGACTAGGTCACCAATGTCAAACTTCCTGACCATGACTCTTTTTTTGTAACTACGACAAAGATAGTTTTGGATTTCCTATAAATGGTTCAGGGAATTATGCCTTCTTTCCTCTAACATCTCCAACTTATTTAGGCGTGACTATCTATACTCATCATCAGTCAGACCCTTCAGGGAGACTCATAAGGAAGGAATTTCAACCTCGATGGGCAAGATGGCCTTGGCTCCAAAGACTAGGGTGAATGGAGTGGCTACAATAGGTGTATGAATGTTGGTGTGGTAGGCCCATAGATCAGGGTTAAGTTGGATATGCCAATCGTGGCCAGCGTCACTGACGGTCTTTTTAGGATTTTAACAATGGTTTTATTGGACGCCTCGACTTGACCATTTACTTGCAGGTAATACGGAGTGGAAAAATGATGTTGGATATGAAATTGCTCCAATAACTCATGGACATCCATTTTTAGTGATGATGGATTGTGGAAGACCATACTGGCAAATGATGTAGTTAAAAATGAATTTGGAGATTTGTTTGCTAGTTATGTACATCAGGGGGATGGATTTGATCCATAGCATAAAATACTCAATGGTGGTGATATAAATTTGTGGCTATTGGATGAGGTAGGATGGATCTTTCCCATGAGTTCGAGCCCCCATTGTGCGAAGGGCCAAGGAGGAGTGATCAACTAAAGTTCTTGCACTGGAGCATGAATGAAATCGCTATGAATCTGACATTGGCGACAAGTCCTGACATATTCTAATGCATCTTTCTCAATGGTCGGCTAATAGTACCTAAGTCTCATTATCTTCTTAGCTAATGTGGGACCACTTGAATGAGATCCACATATACCCTCATTTATTTCTCATAAGGTTGTGTGTGCTTCGTTGGTGTCGAGACATCTAAGGAAGGTATCATCAAAGCTACGATGGTAAAGGGTGTCACTGACGATGGCATATCTTGCGGCTTTTTGGATAAAAGAATTTATTGGGTTATTGGAAAAATTATGGGGAATGGTTTGGGTCTTGAGGAAGTCATGAATATCTTGATACCAAGGAGAATCAGGACCAACAAGTTCACATACCATTTCTGATTTGGGAATATCATAGGCAAGGACCAACAATTGTTCTACCAAGAACTCCAACTGAGGCATATTACCTAGAATGTCAAGGAGAGAGTCGATCGTAGCCATGGCATATGCCACCTTGTTTTGTGTTCTCAGAACTTGCTCAAAAGTCACCATGTGAAAGTATGTCTAAAATTTGTCAACCATTCATTTGTAGGGAATTAGCTTCTCATCCTTAATGTCATAGTCATCACTAAATTAGTTGATGACTAACTGAGAATCCCCATAAACATGTAATGCTTTGTTTTTCTATTTTATTTCCATTCTAAGTCCCATGACTAGTGCCTTGCATTCCACCACATTATTTGTACATGGGAAAGCTATGCAGAAAGATTTAGGAATGGAATCTCCTTGAGGGGTAATAAATAGTATTCCAACCCCCAAGCCATGATTGGTATGTGATCCATCAAAGTATAGTCTCCAAGGTGACTTAGGTTTCATATGGAATATTGAATCATCTAGGAAATCTACCACTAAGGGATGATCACTTTGCATGGGCACATCTACTAGTTGGTCTGCTATCACTTTCCCTTTGATTTCCTTTCGCTCTACATATTGGATGCCATATTCACTCAGAATCATGACCCATTTTGTTAGAAATCTTGTCAATGTTGCATGACTCAATAGATATTTGAGGGGGTCAATCTTTGCTACCAACTATGTCTCATGGCTCAACATATAATGCCTTAGCTTCTAAGCCACAAAGAAAACTGCTAGACAAGCATGTTCAATTGATGTGTAATTCAGCTCATACCCGACCAGCATTCAACTAATATAATATATGGCCCTCTCTTTCTCATCATGGCAATTTGTGCCACTAATTCCCCCAGTGCTGAAGTAGTGGCAGAGATGTATAGAATTAAAGGCTTTCCTTGAATGGGAGGCATAAGGACTAGCGGTGATAGTAGGTAATCCTTTATTTGTTGAAAGGCCTCTTAGCATTTATCTATCCACACAAAAGGAATTCCCTTGTGTAGAAGATATTGGAATGGTTGACACTTGTCAGCTAATTGTGTTATGAAGCACTGAATAGATTGTACTCTGCCTTGTAATGTCTTGAGTTCACTTATTCCTCTAGGAGGAGGCATGTCCATGATGGCTTTGACTTTGGCTGGATCTATGAACCTTCAATCTAGGTACCTACAAAACAACATGATTAAACAAGTTAAACAAGGAAATGCAAGCCTAAACATGGATTCCCCATGAGATTCATTAACATAGCTCAAATTAGGAAGAAAATGGTGAAGAACACAATGAAATCACAAAAAACAAGATTGAATCCTAATTAAGCAAGCAAACTCTTAATCTCATGGGGGAATTGGTGCAAATTTGATGTGGAAATTTGGCCCTTTCCCAATTCATATGATTGCAAGCTTTGATATGTAGACTTGATGATGACCTTTGATCCACTTTTGATGATGAATGATGAAGACTCCAAGCCAAATCTGCAAAAGAACCTAGCTAAGAACTCAAAGGTGTGAAACTTGATAGATATTTGAGCATGGTAACTTTACTCAAATTGTGGATGATAAAATCAGGAGAGGAGCTCTTCATTTATAGGATTTCAAGATGGATGAAAGCCCGAATTTGAGCAATGTGGGACTAACTTTCATCCAAGGATATGATGCCACTTGTCAAGCTATGAATGGATGATGGTTGTGCAAGATTTGGGGTTTGTGCCAATAAATGCCAATATTTGAAATTCAAATTTGTTGAAATGACATGTAAAAGGGAAGGGAAAATGCAATAAATTCCACTTGGCTCAAGGCAAAGGACATGTAAGAGATCTTAAATGCCTTGTTGGATGTACATGTTGACTTGGATTTTTTGAATTCAAATTGAGAGAATATTCCAAAAAGATGCCATGTGAGGGAAAATAAGGATTTAATAGATGAATTAAATCTATTTTCATGTGCAACTTACATTATCTAGAGGATGTGACATGAGATGAGGTTAAATTAAGCAAGGGTTAATTAATTTAACAGGAGATTAGATGATGTAACTTATTTGACTCAAATTTATGGATTTATTTAAATCAGATAAGAGAGGAATATGATAATAGGCTAATTAAATAAATATTTTTGATTTATTTAATTAAAAGGGATTGTATTAGATTAAATCAAATAAGGTTTTAATTTATTTAATTCAATGGAAAGACTTTAGGGATTTAATCAAATAAATTGATTATTTAATTAAATAGGGATAATTATATTAGATGGATTGATTTAATTAACAAGAGAAAGTGACTTAATTAGAAAAAATGATTTATTTAATTAAGAGATGAATATTGATGAATTTAATCAGATAAGGGAATTTGATTAAATGGTGAGACCGAGGGACGATTTAGGAAGAAACGATGTTAGTAAGTTAGGATCAGATGCATGATGTCAATCAATATAATTTTGATGTCTACATTTTGCCCCTCTTTGAAGCAATGCACTCATTGCATTGGTTCAAAGAATAAACTATCTCGATCAAAGCCAAAAATTTTGATATTTAACACTTGCCCCACCACTGCATGGCGAGAGAAAATATGCCATTATGATGCCCCCTCGAGAGATCAGACAAAAATTTCAATTTTTTGGGTGATCTTGTGAAAAAAAGGTGACTAAGTGCCCGAGAGGTCCGAAAGGGGTTCAGAAGGTTAAAAACGTGTCTAAATGCACTAAAATGATGAAAAACAAGCCTCAAACGGATGAAAATATGTTCAGGGGTCCAAAACCCTAGCAAGACAACCAATTAAGGCTAAAAAACCCTAATTTTTAGGCTAAAAAGGGGCCCGAGGGGTCACTTTCAATTCATTTTCACACACCTCTGCCAGGAATCCCGAGATTTGAGCTCTAACCTCCTGACGATATGGCACAATGATAGCTTCCTTTACACATTTTCGACCGAGTTCGGACCTACCAGCGGCCACCTGGTATCAGTGCCTCGGTATGTGATCCTAACTGAATCTTTGTTTTTTCATTTTAGTGCATTTATTACTAGTTTTAGGGAGAGCTTGCTTCTAGCAGTGCTATTATAGTGCCACTCAATGTTTAAAGCGTGCTGCTTTTAGCAGTTTTGCGCCGCAGCAGCGTGGTTTAGCACCGCAGTAGTGCAATTTGGAATTTACAAATTCCACTGCTGGGCTCAGGCTTGGCTCGGAATCACAGGCTAGTTTTGGAAAATTGTGCCACGACGGCGCTCTTTTCGCAAAAACTGCGAAGCTAAGGGTTAAACTGCACCGTGGCGATGCTATCTGGGGAAATTCTAGGTCTAGCATCGGAGTTCGAGGAAACTCAAATTGTGACGCCTTTACAAACTGTGCTATTGGGAACCAGTTTGAGGTGTTATGTCAGGAATTTTCCAAAAAATTTAACATGCTGAGTTTGGTGATGCAGGATAGGCCTAGGGAGCTCTATTCTCGGGAGCACCAGTCATGGGATTTAGCGAGTGTTCTTCAAGATCTTAGTGATAGAGACCACAATCGGCTGGGGGCTATAGGACTTTGGCACAATGCTTATGCGGTGCCCGTACGCACACACCTTGGGATTTTTTCAGCGCTAGCGAAGCAATGGCACAACGAGACATCGTCATTTCATCTTCCCACTAGTGAGGCAACCATCACATTGGAGGATGTCTAGCAGATTTTACGAGTGCCCATTCATGGCTGCTAGGTGATCTATGACATGGAGGAGGGATGCATCTGCTACACCTGATTCCTCGCCACTCGAGACATCATCTATTGCGAGGGGCAGATTGAGCTAGAGAGGTACATAGTGATAGTACCTCCCTTCCGCTGGGCGATTGTGGCGATCATCTTAGGTTTGGTTGCCCCAAACAGACGAGGGTGGTACTTCAGTCTAGGATGGGGATACTGCTGGGAGAGGATGGTCTGAGACAAACCAATTCGGTTTGTGTGGGGGCCCATGCTATTGGCCTCACTCTATAGAGATTTGCACGAGTACGTGTATGCAGATGGCAGAGCGCTAGGAGCTGGAGTTACATTGCTACATGTCTGGGTGTGGGAGCACATTTTTGTGCTACGCCCACGAGTGGTTCCAATTCTGATGGGGGTAGAGGATGCCCTTGTAGCATGATATAGAGGGGGTGTGTCTTTCACACACACTGGAGAGCATGGGATCCCCTACTAGAGGCGGGTCATTGATGAGATGCTCGTTTTCACATGGAGACTATACCTCGATCAGCCCGAATGGGCTAATGATGCAGACCAACTTTTTTACTGTCTTGAGGATAGATATATGCAGGGCCGAGAGGACACTATGATTGAGTAGTACCTACCTAGGCATGTACAACGTCAGTTTGGGGAGCCACAGGATCAGCCTGATGATGGTTACGTGGCCATTTTTTTGTGCAGCATGACACAGGTGGCATGGGGGCCAAGTATTCGTACCACATAGGTGGTCAATAGTTTCTGACAGTTGGTGGTCTGACCTTGGGCGTATGATCATGGATTAGCATATCCAGGCATGACACAGCCCTACAGAGACTGGTTCAAACCTCCTCTTTGGTTGACTATTCCAGGTGAGGACCCAGAGGTATATAGGGTCAGAGACAGGGGCAAAGGACAAGCACGAGGGTGAGGTCTGAGGATCAAGATCTGTTGGGACCCACCAGAGGTACCCCCAGTGCCACTAGGTCACAAGGATGTTCCCATATAGGACCAATAGCAGGATCCACCCGTCCCACCACCACGAGCTAAGGGTGAGGGTCAGGTTCATGCACAACCACAAGCATAGTTAGCAGGGTAGACCAACGCACGAGATGCCTTGATTTTGTAGTTACAGGCATAGGTACAGGTAATGATGGCTGAGTGGGACCAGGACCGAGCTGAGAGAGAGTAGCTTAGAGTAGAGAGAGACCAGGATGTACAGTAGTGATAGGTCGCAGAGCTACAGGCAGCTACAGAGCTAGGTTGTAGGTAGTAGATAGAGATTATGACAGCTGCCTCGTCATCCTAGGGCACAGTGTTGGTCTGATCTTACAGGGAGGCCGTTTGAGAGGTAGAGTACTATCGCCGAGCCTATCACGATTATGTCTCTAGAGTAGCCTGGGTTCTTGAGTACTCAGAGTGGACTAGCTAGAGACCACCAAAGGGTCACGGTGATAGGGATGAGGGTAGCATCCACGAAGATCAGCCATGATCAGGATACTATGATGTATTTTGTGCTTTATGGGCTCATTTTTTATAGCCCAATGGGCATTTTGTACTGATTGACACATATGTACAGTGATCTGATTATTATTTGTACTATGACAGTTGATGATATGATATATATATGAGCCAATTTTGATGCGATGCAATGTGTTATTGATGCGTGTATGATTTATTTCTATATGCTTTGCAGTGATGTCTTATGGATGCGTTTATTTCTAATGATGTATGCGATGCAATAATGCTATCTATTTATGATGTTTATGTTATATGTGATACATGGATTTGATCTTATGGTATACACAATTATATATATAAAGAAATGCTTTATATACGAGATGATTTATGGATGAATATGATATGATGCGATGGCTGTGATATGATGCAAATGCAAATGTTATTATCCTAAATGATGATGTATGTTAATGCGATGATATATTAATGTGATGATTTAAATTCTTATATTCCTATTGTTTATGATTATGAGATGCTTCTATTCATGCTATGTGATGGTTTATGTAATGCTAATGAATGTTTATGCAATGATCAATGTAATGCCATGAGATGTCATGCAATGGGTGTAATGCAATGTCATGAATGCACCTATTTTAAAATGCAATGTGTATATTTCCTATATGATATGCTTATGCAATATGCTAATGATTTCTATATGATATTCTTATGCCATGTGCTATTGATTAGTGGATGCAGGATCGATGACGATGATGGTGATGATGAGCAACTATCATAGTACCTTGTTAGTATGATTAGTAAGAAAAGCAGAAGTCATTTCAACAAGACGCAAGATGACACAGATGTAGATGATGATGATGATGATGATGATTACTTGCCAAGGAATTGGGATTTTCAAAGGGCCAAATTTTCTTATGTTTGATAACACATGTAGGCACGATGCATCAAGGTATAGGAAACTAGGATGGCATTGTACGTAGTGTGATGGACTTTGACTCAACAAACAGATAGGAGTATTCTTGTTCACACCTGACATACGGAAACCTTGCTAGGATGTATTTCAGAAGTTTCAGATAGCTCGAACCAATACACGGAAAGGTAAACCTATCCATGTAATAGTCAACAAGTTGCCCTAGACCTCTTCCATATATGCCTAACAAAGCAAGTATTTGTTGAGGTTGTATTGTAAGAACATCCAACAAGCACAACAGACAAAAGATAATGATCATTGCCCCATTCCTATGTCTCTAAATTCGCTATTTTGTGATATCATCGAGATGTCCTTGGAATGAGGGCAAATAAGATAAGTTCAAAAAATAAAGACCAAGTAAACAAACAAACTGATGCTCTTCAATACTGCTAATGGAAAAAAAGATACGTTTTCTAAGGATGATAACCAAAACTTATTGCCAAAAGATAATGCCCATTGTAGGAAGGATTCATCCTAGGACATGTTAGTGGATGGCAGCACATCATTTCGTTTATCCAAAGTGTTCTTTTTGATAAATAATGCCCTATGGAGGAAGGATTCGTCATAGGACATGATGTTATCAGATGATTGATATGGGACTGTTTGGATGATGTGTTACCGATACGAAGAGATAACCAACTTGTTTATGTACTGACTTAGACTTATGACTTGATGTTTTAAGTTCTACCTGAAGATGTGCGGGACTTGTTTCCAATTTTTTTACCAAAGGTTGATGATGATGATCAGTTTATTATGAGTGATGTTTATTGCGGGTGCAAGCGAGATGAGGCGGATGGATTTTTTCAAATATTTGGATGTTTTTGACATTTTGCCATGTTTTGAGGTTGTTTTTGGTATTTTTGGAGGTTTTACAAATGTTTTGATTTTTCAAAATTTTAAATGTTTTTGAGATTTTATGATATTTTGACCAAGATACTAACCTAAAGACCTATCCTAGGGGCCTCGAGGGCTGATTGAAATATTAGCATTTCCTACATTATACACGCAGAGACCACGTAGTTCGACTAACGACTTGACCGATTTACAGATAATGATATACATGATGAAATGTCAGTTTATTATGACGGACTCCTAAAGGACTGACCTAAATATCTCGAGGGATGATCAAAGATCAACCTTGCTTATGTTCAAGCTCAGAGATGACATAGTTTGACAAGACAACTTTGTTTTTGAATTTTTGATAGACTTTTTTACTTGTTTTTGGATTTTGATTTTCTGATGTTTTGATGTTTTTGGATTTTCTGATTTTGAGGACTTGAAGATCATACACAAATCTGATCTGATGAGAACGTGTCCCCAGCGTGCTGCAATAGACTACCTCGATAAAGGTAGGACAAGCTAACCTTGAGGATGGGTTGAGTAGTACTAGGAGGGATCATGATATGAACACAGGACCAAGCTATGGTGCAAATGCGAGTGGATGTGTGATGGATGGAGACCTGAATGCGATGGATGATGGAGGTGAAATGGATGGATGATGCCGAGCAAGCTGTAAAGATCCTGGTGGATGGAAAGTGCTTATTTACACAAGGCGCCTGTTTGCTAGGTTTTCACCAAGGTACTTGCCCGAAGTGCCACCAAAGTGGTTTTCACCAGAGGATGATTTTTTTGATCATTTTTTTGATTTTATTTTGGATTTTTTTTTTTGTTACCAAGACACCTATTTGCCAAGTTTTCACCAAAGTAACCATTTTTTTCAAGACTTTTAATAATTTTTTTTATTTTTATTTTTTGGTTCTATATTTTGAAAGAATTGGGCATAAATTTTTTTGAGATGGGAGCTATTCATGGGCTTCTACAGGGGTTCCCCTTTGGGTATTGATAGCTGATATGCCCCTATTGCTTGCTATGACAATGAAAGGCCCTAACCAATTGGGTTCGAACTTTCCTTTGCTGCTGGGATTCAAGAAATTCTTCTGATTTTCTTTTAAGACCAGTTCTCCAACTTGGAAAGTCCTGCTTCTGATCTTCTTGTTGTAGCTTTGTTTGAGTCTATTTTGATAGACTTACAGATGATTCAAAGCATCTATGCATCTCTCATCCAGTAGCTCCAACTTGTTTAATCTTGACACCCAGTAGTCCTCATTAGTGATGGGATTTTGCAATGATATTCTGAGGGATGGGAGCTTGATCTCAATGGGGAGGACGGCTTCTGATCCGTAGACCAAGGAGAAGGGGGTGGCACCAGTGGGTGTACGGATGCTAGTTTGATAAGCCCAGAGGGTAGGATTAAGCTGCAAGTGCCAGTCACGACCTGTGTCATTGACTATTTTCTTGAGGATTTTGAGGATGGTTTTGTTCATGGCTTTTGCTTGGCCATTGCCTTGGGGATAGTATGGGGTGGAGAAGTGATGCTGGATTTTGAATTTCTTGCATAAGTTGCAAACATCCTAGTTCTTGAATGGTGTCCTATTATCTAAGATAATGGCTTGTGGGACACCGTAATAATAGATGAGATAGTTCAAGATGAATTTTGAGATTTGCTTCCCAGTGATATATGTCATGGGTATGGCTTCCACCTACTTTTTGAAATACTCAGTTGTAGTGATAATGAATTTATGGCCATTGGATGAGGTGGGAGTGATTTTTCCAATGAGATCGAGTCCCCACCATGAGAAGGGCCATGGTGTGATAATCAAGTGAAGCTCTTAAGCTGGAGCATGGATGAGGTCCCCATGCTGCTGAAATTGTAAACATTTTTTAGTATGATCATGTGCTTCTCTTTCCATTGTGGGCCAATAATACCCCATCCTTAGCAGTTTCTTGGCGATGGTCATTCCACTCGAGTGTGAGCCACATGTTCTGTTATGAACCTCGGTTAAAGTGGTTAATGCCTCCTCAGCATTTAGACAATGTAACAAGGTACCTTTTATGCTTCTTCGGTATAAGGTATCACCTAGGATGATGAATCTAGCTATTTTTTGATGAAGGTTCACTTTAGCCTTGATGGTAGGTCAACGGGTATGACTCCTATGTGAAGATATGTGTAGATGTCATGATACCAAGGATCACCAGGACCAACGATTTCACACACATATTCTGATTCTGGTACCTCGAATGTGGGAATAAGAATCTGCTTAATCAGAAATTCATATTTCGGCACATTGTGAGGGATGTCTACTAGAGAACCAATTGTAGCCATGGCGACAGTAGCTCTGTTGTTGGTTCTTGGAATCTGCTCAAATGTTATGTCGATGAAGGATTCCTTTAAAGTTTCCACCAATTTCTTGTATGGGGTTAGCTTGTCATCCTTTGTCTGATATTCATTATTGGACTGATTTATGATCAACTGAGAATCTCCATATGCCTTGAGAGCTATGATATTCCATTGTACTGCTATCTTGAGACCTATAGTCAAAGCCTTGTATTCCGCTATGTTGTTTGTACAAGGGAATGCTAGTTTGTATGACCTTGGTATGTAGTCCCCTTATGGGGTGATGAAGAAGATACCAGCTCCTAATCCATGCTGCATGTATGAGCCATCGAAGTATAGTTTCCAGTGATTGGAAATGTTGAGATTAAAAATAGACTCATCTGGAAATTCTAAGACAAGAGGGTTCTCAAAATATATGGGTGCTTCTGCTAGTTGATCTACAATAACTTGACCTTTAATGGCTTTTCTTTCCACATACTCGATGTCGTACTCTGACTATATCATAACCCATTTTTCCATTCTTCCAGTTAACATTGCCTTAGATAAGAGATACTTGAGGGGATTAATTTTCACAATGAGTTTTATCTTGTGTGCCAACATGTAGTGTCTGAATTTTTGGGATGCAAACACTACGATGAGGCAAGCTTTCTTGATGAATGAGTAATTTAGCTTGTGACCGACCATTGTTCTACTGATATAGTAGATAGCCCTCTCCATTCCATTTTCATCATGCTGAGCTAGGAGAGCTCCAAGGGCTGCTGATGTTGCTAATGCGTATAAGATCAATGGCTTCTTTAGGATAGGTGGCATTAACACTGGAGGTGTTAGTAGATATTCCTTGATTTTGATAAATGCCTCTTCACATTTTGTATCCCATTTATATGCTACCCGCTTGTGGAGTAGGTGATAATATGGATTCTACTTGTCTTCTAGTTGTGCTATGAACCTTCTAATGGATTGGAGCCTTCCTTGGAGACCTCTCAGTTGTTTTAATGTATTTGGTGCTTCCATCTCAAGGATTACCTTCACCTTCGTTGGATCCACCTTGATACCCCTCATAGACACTATGTATCTAACAATTTACTGATTGTACGTTGAAGACACACTTCTTGGGATTTAGTCTAACTTTGTATTCCTCCCGTCTGTCAAAAATAGCACCTAGGGTTGCTATGTGATCTTGTATTTTTCTTGATTTAGCTAAAATGTCGTCGACATAGTCTTTGACTATTTTGTGAATCATGTCATGGAATATTAGTGTCATGGCCCTTTGGTAGGTTGCTCCTATGTTCTTTAGGCTAAATGGCATCATGTTCCAATAGTAGGTCCCCCATGGAAAAGTGAAGGCAGTCTTATGTTGATCTTCCTTTGCTATCATAATTTGGTTATATCTTGAAAAACCATCCATTAGTGATAGAATCTCATGCCCCACTATCATGTCAACTATCATGTCTATATTGGGAAGTGGGAAATCATCCTTGGGACATGCTTTGTTCAAATCTTTGAAATCCATGTAGATTCTAATGGCTCCATCAGGTTTTGAAATAGATACCAAGTTTGATACCCATTCTGGATAATCGATTGGTCGTATGAATCATGTGTCTAAAAACTTTTTGAGCTCCATTTTAACCAACAAAGCAATTTTAGGATGCATTTTCCTAAGCTTTTGCTTGACCGGCTTTGCTTCTGGATATATTGCTAAATGATGGACAATCGTCTTTGGATCTAGCCTTGGCGTATCAGCATAACTCCATGCAAATTTTATTTTCCTTTCCCTTAGGAATGCAGCTAGGAGTTCTTTTTCTTTTGATAATAGTGATTCTGCATAGAATGTGATATGCGGGGTCTCCTCTGTTCCTAGGTTGACTTGATTGCATTTCTCGACCAAGACTACTGACTTCTCTTTATGAATGGCTCTTAAGGGAAGATTGAATCCTTCATCCTTGGGAACCTTAGGGAGGTTTTCATATTTGGATACGTCCTTTCTTTTTACTATTTTCTTGTCAGAGAGTGCCACAGTGTATTTTTCACTCAAGGACTTGGATATGATTCTTAGTTTCTCACTTTTGTGACTGAAGGATTAAATCATTTCCCCATAATAGGCGTGTGTGTCCAACTCTATTATAAATACTGCCTTGTGATCTCCATCTCGAATGTTATCCCTCAATCCCATGAATTCTGAGAGCCCTTCATCATTTTCGAATGTATCGAGAACTAGTGGTCCTCGTTGGTGATAGTCGATCAATTGGGGGTAGACTAAACGAATCTCGTGATTTTGGCTATTTGGTTCAAAGGATATGGTACTAATCATACACAGGGTAGTATCTTCGAATAGCCTAGGTAGATTGGATAAAGTATCTTCGTCATCACTACTAATATAGGGTTCAGTTATAAAATTATGTGTGTCCCTACCTGTGACTATTGGTGAGTGTAGTTGTACTAGCACTGGCTGAGGAGAAACATTAGCGGCTCTAACCAGAGGACATCAACCACGTATGGTTTTTCTTAGAGTGGCACATCCAAGACCAAGATTTGTTATGGGTCACGTCTCAGGCATGATAGGTATTATGAGCCCATTGTCATTTTGTCCTAGTCTTTGATTTCGGTCATAGCCCATTCCAAGCATCATGTGTAGGCCTTTGCTTCTTTTGTCCATTGGTAAATTAGCTGCTGGTGTTTCATCTTGATACAATATGTGAGATGAATCTGCTTCAATGACCTCATGACCAAGGTCTCCCCATCTTGTGAATTCGGGATAATCCTTAGGATACGTTTGTGATGTGGAAGCTTGATTTTCTTGTGGGCGTCCTCGTGATCTAGGAGATTGTGGTAACTCTCCTATCACAAAAGCATTGTTAGGGATCCTGTAACTTCCTCAACCATCCTCTTGGATGATGAGCTTGATGTCAGAGATGGTGGGGATGGCGGGTTTCTCTGTCGTAGAAGTGGATGCAAGAGTGGTGGGGTCGTTATATGGTGTGGATGGGCCCTCATCATTCTTTGGCACTTGTGGGATTTTGTAGTACTTGGCTTCAAGATTTTTGCAATATGAAAATGGCTCAGGATCTCCATGGATGGTAACCTCTTGTCCATTATGTGCGAATTTCACACATTGGTGGAAGGTTGATGCTATGGCTTTCATCGCATGAATCCATGGGCATCCTAGGAGGATGTTGTATGGAAATTCGAGGTCCAAGACCTGACATGTAGTTTCCATTAGTGTTGGCCCTACTTGGATAGGGAGCTTAATCATGCCTTGAGACAATCTTTCTTGGTCATCATATGCTCTTATCGTGATGCCCTTTCCTTTGTCGATGGAATCTTCTAATATTTTCAACTATTTGATGAGGCTAAGAGAACAGATGTTCAAACCTGCACCTCCATCCACCAAGACCCTTTTGATTTGCTTTTGTTTACAATGGCTTCCAAGTGAAGTGCATGGTTGTGAGATGGTTGGGTGGGGAAATCTTGGTCAGAAAATGTAAGGATATTAGGTGTTATGATATTTGCAACCATAGCTTGAAATTGTTCTGCATCGAGATTTACAGGGACAGTGGATGAGTCTAATGCTTCCTCAAGGATCTTTTTATGTGCTAATGAGATTTTTAAGAACTCCATGATGGAGATGTGTGCTGGCATTCTCTTGATTTGGTCCACAACATTATAGCTATACAGAACGACTCTTGATGTAGGGACTCTATTTGGTTGGGATGATCCTACAATGGTGGCTTTGCCGCCTCTTGTGGTGACTCCACAATCTTCAACATGGGCACCTTTGATAGTGATGACCATGCAGTCTTCATTTAGTGAGGCAACAACTGTTTCGTACACATGATTTACACTACGCTTCCCTTTTTCATTTTTATTCCCTTTGTTTCCATGATTCGGCATCAGATTTGTGTAGATTTTAAGATCCTGATTTCCTGTCAGTTGTTCCATGTTTATGATTTTCTTGTCGATAAGATCTTGGATGATATTTTTGAGTCTCATGCAGCTGTTCGTGGTATGACCTTTGATTTTATGAAATTCACAAAGTTGGTTCTCGTTGTACCACATAGGTTTGACATCAGGTTCTTGGTAGTTTTTGAATGTAGGAGGTTTGATAAGTTTTTCATCAATCATTTTTTTCATTATGTCCTCCAATGGTTCCCCCAAAATGGCATATTTATGTTTTGGATAATTTTTGCATTGGGTTGGTCCTCTTTGGTCATTGAGGTTATTGATGGTGGGACTGTTGGGTTGATATGTTGTATGATGAGTGTTTTGATGTTGTGTTTGGATTTGCAGTGTGGGTGTATGTTGGCGTGGACCACTAATGACCACCTTGGCCTCAACAATGCCATCATTAGTGATGTTCTTGTTTCTTGCCCATGTACAAGGCTTATCATTGTAGTTTGATGGTGGGCGATTATTTTGTGGTTCATGATATGACGTTTATTCGATGTGTTGGGTTACAAGGTCTCTTTCGATGCTGAGTGCCTTGGAGATCAATTGTTCATATGTAGTGATTCCCTAAACCTTGAGATGAAATGACAGGTAGCTTTCAAGGTTGGAGATGATTGTGCAAACTTGTTCCTCTGGCATAGTCCACTTGCTCCGATTGGCCTTGGATCACCATCATTGAAGGAATGAAGCAAAAGATTCATTATTTCCTTGCTTTAGAGTGGAGAGTTCCTCGAGACTAACATCCATTGTAATGTTACATGCATAATTTTTAATGAATGTGTCTTTGACTTCTTGGAAGGTTCTAATGCCTAGAGACAAGCGAGAGAACCATTCTATAGTGGGACTTGCCAAACTCCTAGGGAATAGCCGCATCAGATACGTATTATCATATGGGACTTCCATACAATGAACCTGGAATTCCTTGATGTGATCTTTAGGGTTTCCCATCCCTCGATATTTGTCAAATTTTGGGATTTAAAATCCCTTAGGGAATGGTTTCATGTCTAGCCTCCTATCAAATGGATAGGGATACAAGTTGCTTTGTGTTTTAGTTGTTCACCCTGATTGTAGGTCGAGCACTTGTTGTGAGAGCAACTTGAGTTGTGTCGTCACATCACTCTGGGGATCAGGGGGTGGGATTAAAGTGTTTTGGGGTGTTTGAATTGTTGGTTGGATGGATGGGTTGGTCGGTGTGTTTTTTGATGGTATCTACATGTTCTGTCGAGTGAAGTAGGCTTCTACTTGCTTTTGTATGAATGATGCTTGTTGTTGATTGTATTATTGTTGCGCTAGGGTTTGGGTGTGTTGTTACACTTGTTGCTGCTTCAACAACGCTTGTTGTTGTGCTTGCTATTGTTCCCACAATGCTTTTTGTTGGGCTTCTAATTCTACTGCTTCTTGTTGCTCTTGGTATTGCTTCAATGCTTGTTGGTATGCCTGCAATTGCACTACTTGTGCAAGAAGTTGTGCTCGGGCTTGCGCTTGTTGTGCTTGTCCAGCTTATTGCTACAATAATAGTTGTGCTTAAGCGACCCTTTGTGCTTGCAATGCTTGCATAGCTTCGGTGGCTTGTTGTTGTTGTTGTTGCAATAATGCCTAGGCTTGTTGTGCTTGTTGTGCTTGTATTGCGGGTTGTGCAGCTTTGGCAGCTTGTTGCATGACTTTTTTTTCTGGACATGTTGGTATCCTCTTTGAAAAGTAGCTTGTAATGCTACATCGAATTGGTTTGATGTGGTAAACGTTGGTGGTGGTGGAGGTGGTGGTGGATTTGGAATGGTGGTAGATGATGATGTTATGTTGATATTTTGCATGTTGGATAATGGTATTGATGTGATTGGTCCTTGTGAGACCATGCTTTGTGATGTTAAGGGTGTGTTTGATGATGTAGAGATTGCTTGTGTGTTTATCATTTGTTTTTGTGATATCAATGATAAATTTTGAGTGTTTGGCACAATGTTTCGATTGATGGTTGGGATGTATGTTTGATTGATACTTGGTACGGGAGGAAGCCCTAGCCCAAGGAATGGTGCGGATCATAATGGCAATGGTAGAAGAGGTGAAAATTTGAGTTGTTGTGAAAACTTCGTGGTGTCGAATATGCCCCCTGGTTCGAACATATCTCCCTCTTCTTGTGAATTTATGAGAAGAGGTGTTTGTGGTGTTGCGTGAAAAATTGATGATGATGGATTGTGATGGAATGTGAGAGGAACATTTTTGTGCAATGGTTTTTTAGGTATGCTTTGTTCCAAAGTGGTGTTTGCGTCCAAAATTTTATTATTAACAAGGGGATGTGATTGAAGAGCATTGAGAAATTTGTTTCCCTTGTTGACATTTGGTTGGGTTGGTGCAAACGATGTTGTAATTTGTGGGATGTTTTGTGTGATGTTTTGGGATGGAGGTGTAGATGAGATGGGGATGGTGGATGAGATTGGGGGAAATGATGTGTCCATGATAGTACTTATATGAAAATATGACTACAACTTAGCCCCTTGTTTCGTTAATTCAAGCATGTACAATGAAGGGTTAAGTCTCATCATGACGTTGATGATTCGATGGTTATCTGGATTTTGAAGCATTTCTGTCATTTCCTCGTGAGACATTCTGAAAGTGAGGTCCTCTCCTTGATTTTCTTCCTAGGGATGTCGTGATGATGAGAGGGTCAATGGGTTGCTTGATTCTACCAGATTCATTTCTGCATTGGTTTGACTAAGGTCACTTGAAGCGGGTGTTTCTTTGTTGGCTTCCATACTCTTCTTGTGTTGAGATCTTGTTTGGACCATAAAACAAGGATCAAGAATATGGGAGATGAATCTCTTGATTCTTTCGTTTGATCTTTATTTTATGTCCCAAAGTGTGAAGTTTTAAGATGCGTCTTGAGGATCAAAGGGGATGATATGATAATGATGTTAGGAATGGATGATATGGATGTTCTTGTCTTTTGATGAATCTTGAATGAGACACTAGGCTTTTAGGACTTTGGATTTTGCTTTTGATTTTGAGATTTGGTCCTTGACTTTGATTTTGATTTTGATTTTGGGATATTTGAACAAAAATACCCTAAGATGTTTGATAATGATCTAAGGGATAGCTTTGTCCAAAGGATGATAATTTAAATATGTGTGAGAAGAAGGATGCATCTACCCACACCTATTCAAACAAGATAATTGTTTCACTTAAGCATATGGAGAAGGATCCATCTACATACACTAAGCTAGACAAGATGATTTTGATAACTTTGACTAAGTATATGCAAAAGGATGCATCTACACATACCTAGCCAAAGGTGTTTTGATAAATGTTCTCAAGGACTTTGTCTCAATGATTTTGATGATGCTTTGGATTTTTCCATAAAGCCTAGTTTCAAGATTTTCCCAAAAGATAATGATGAGATGGATTTGTTTTGATGTTTTGATGGATGGATGAAAAAGGTTTTGATAATGTTTTGATCCCAAGATGAACCTAAAAAGTTTATACTTTGTTTGCCAAGACTGAGGTATTGAAGAGCATGCATATGCTTCCTAAAGACCTTTGTAACCAAGAAATGATTCAATTTTGGATTTCCAATCTATGATTTGTGCTTTTGAATTTGGAGTCTTCAATCACACATAAAATTTCATTTTGCTTAGCTTTTCTTAATGTCTTTATTTTACCAAAAACACTTTCTTCAATTAGGTTTTCAAACTAAGATGTCCAATGTCTTAATTTCTTCAAACCCCACAAGATATCTTATGTGGAAATTTAATGAACTTAAGGAAAGGGGTTTTCCTATTGTTTACTTAAATAGACAAATTGGGATATAATCCAATGTTTAGAAACCTCTAAGGATGTGAATCCCAAGGGAAAGCAATAACATATGGATTGAGTCAATTGTATTTGTCCTCAAAAGGGTTTGAAATTTGGATGATGTTAAGTGTTGGTTTCGATGATTTTTTCGAGCAAGTAATGTATTTTGTAACCCAAGAATAAGTACAATCCTATGGATGTGTAAGACAATATTTGTTGGATTCCCACTTGGACAAGTCCAGCTACGCTTATCTCTAGCGGATGGTTAGATGCTTGACCCCACTGGCTCCCCTCCATGGCAATCACTTATAAGGGGCATCCAAGCATCAACACTCATGAAAATCCCATGGCATGCTTTCCATCTCTACTAGAAGACCGTAAAAGTGTGGGGTGGCTTCAGAACAACTGTTCTTGCACCAACAAAGAGATAAGGGATTTTGGAAAATTCTAGCACATGGGTTTTAGTAAGGACTTTCCGTTTGTAGGATTTGACCCAATGTGGCAAGAGTCCCCTTTCGGATCCATCTTGTAGGAATAAACTATGTGATATTGGAATTTATTCCAATATCCACATTTATATCCCGACTGGAAATACTCTCGGGTTCAGAGTGTTACCGGTTGAGTCATTCCCTTGGGTGATTAATTTTTCCCCAAGGCAGGCCCCCTAGGATAAACAAAAATGAATGAAGAACAATATTCGTAACTTGATCAATCCTTGTCGACAACAAGAAAAGAGAATATATGCAATAAAGCCCCCACTCACGCTTGCACAAGAGTTTGTTCAATTTTAAGCCCAAATTGAAGTGTGGAGGTGATTGCTTTATCTTAACCCAAAGTCATGGAAAAGACCTTTTGATTCTCAAGATTTCTATAAAGCGTGAGAGAAGTGCATACGTCCTTTTCCAATGGCTTTAGTCTAAGTAAACGCCCATGAAAAAACACAACTACACTTGTTCTTTTTAAACCCTCAAAGCAATATGTGAGTTCATTTTAAAGCACCAAATGAAGTGAGAAATTTCCTTGTTCAATTGTTACTCCAAAAACAAAATCTAGTAAGTTGTTGATCCTAAGGTTCTTTTTAATCCTTTTGCAAGAAATAAAAAAGAAGGATCATTTTTAAACCCAAATGAAAGCTAGTGTTTTAAAGAAAGAAAATGATGAAAAATTCTTGAAGAAGTGTTAAACAAACATTTAGGTGTTACAAAAAACTTTGATTGGACCCCATATCATCTCCATGTCTGTCCTTCCTTTGCTTTTGGCTTCCAACCTACAAAATAGGAAATAATCAGATTTTGAAAAAAATACAGAAGTTAGAAAACCAGAAAATAGTAGATAAATAAGTCATGAATCAAAGCACATGCTAAAAAACTAAATTCTCCCTTTTTCTATTTTCTAGCATCGCAATTTGTGAAGTCGTCGCTATTTTTTTCTTCTAGCAGCACTCTTATAGCGTTGTTTACCAGTTAGCGGCACTCTCTGTCAGGGCTGAGAGAACGATTGCGTCACTCTTTTCATCCAGTGACATGTTTCCTAAAAGCATCAGAGTTTTAAAATTTTTGAAACTGGGGGAGATCGGCGAGTCCAGCGGCGTAGTTTGAAATTTGAATTTTTTTGGTGGGATGAGCTCAGCTGCGCTAAAATAGCTACACTGATGAGCCCGCAGTGCTGAAACTGTGACGCTGACAAGCTCACGGTACGAAAATAGCAACGCTGATGAGCCCATGTTGGAATTTCCTATGTGTCAATAAAAACACAGAATTTTCACAAAAAAGTTAGAATTAATGGAATGCAGCCCTCCATCTAGTGCCAAAATGTGAACCCTCAATCTAGGTACCTGCAAAAGAACATGATTAAACAAGTTAAACAAGGAAATGCAAGCCTAAACATGGATTACCCATGAGATTCATTAACATAGCTCAAATTAGGAAGAAAATGATGAACAACACAATGAAATCACAAAAAACAAGATTGAATCCTAATTAAGCAAGCAAACTCTTAATCCCATGGGGGAATTGCTGCCAATTTGATGTGGAAATTCGGCCCTTTCCCAATTCCTATGATTGCAAGCTTCGATATGTAGACTTGATGATGACCTTTGATCCACTTTTGATGATGAATGATGAAGACTCCAAGCCAAATCTACAAAAGAACCTAGCTAAGAACTCAAAGGTGTGAAACTTGATAGATATTTGAGCATGGTAACTTTACTCAAATTGTGGATGATAAAATCAGGAGAGGAGCTCTTCATTTATAGGATTTCAAGATGGATGAAAGCCCAAATTTGAGCAATGTGGGACTAACTTTCATCCAAGGATATGATGCCACTTGTCAAACTATGAATGGATGATGGTTGTACAAGATTTGGGGTTTGTGCCAATAAATGCCAATATTTGAAATTCAAATTTGTTGAAATGACATGTAAGAGGGAAGGGAAAATTAAATAAATGCCACTTGGCTCAAGGCAAAGGACATGTAAGAGATCTTAAATGCCTTGTTGGATGTACATGTTGACTTGGATTTTTTGAATTCAAATTGAGAGAATATTCCAAAAAGATGCCATGTGAGGGAAAATAAGGATTTAATAGATGAATTAAATCTATTTTCATGTGCAACTTGCATTATCTAGAGGATGTGACATGAGATGAGGTTAAATTAATCAAGGGTTAATTAATTTAACAAGAGATTAGATGATGTGACGTATTTGACTCAAATTTATGGATTTATTTAAATCAGATAAGAGAGGAATATGATAAGAGGCTAATTAAATAAATATTTTTGATTTATTTAATTAAAAGGGATGGTATTAGATTAAATCAAATAAGGTTTTAATTTATTTAATTCAATGGAAAGAATTTAGGGATTTAATCAAATAAATCAATTATTTAATTAAATAGGGATAATTATATCAAATGGATTGATTTAATTAACAAGAGAAAGTGACTTAATTAGAAAAAATGATTTATTTAATTAAGAGATGAATATTGATGAATTTAATCAGATGAGGGAATTTGATTAAACGGTGAGACCGAGGGATGATTTAGGAAGAAACGATGTTAGTAAGTTAGGATCAGATGCATGATGTCAATTAGTATATTTTCGATGTCTACAGGATCAACCTCAATGCCTCTTTGAGAAACTATTTATCCAAAAAAAATTCCAGATGTTACACCAAAGACTCATTTCTTAGGATTCAGTTAGACCTTACATTCTTCTAGTCTCTTAAAAATTGTGTCTAACAATTTTAGATGGTCTTTTCTTGTTACTAATTTATTCAAAAGTTCATCCACATAATCTTCCATTATTTTATGCATCATGTCATGAAATATTGTGGTCACAGTCCTTTGATACGTGGCACTTGCATTCTTGAGCCCAAAAGGCATAGCATTCTAGCAGTATGTACCCCAAGGACAAGTGAATGTTTTTTTTGTTGATCTTCCAGGGCAATATGAATTTTATTATAGCCTAAGAAACAATCCATGAGGGACAACATCTCGTATCCTACCGTGAGGTGAACTATGATATCTATATTTGGCAGTGGAAAGTCATCTTTTGGACATGCTTTGTTTAAGTCTCATAAATCTGTGCAGACCTAGATCATCCCATTTGGTTTTGTTACTAGTACAAGGTTAGATATCCATTCAATATAATCAATAAACAGTAAGAACCTAGTGTCTAGAAGTTTCTTCAACTCTACCTTGACTAATAGAGCTACCTAAGGATGTATTTTGCGTAGCTTCTATTTAACTAGTTTGGTGTCTAGAAGTAGTGGTAAATGGTGCAAAACAAGTTATGGATCTAATCCAAACATGTCGGCATAGGACCATGCGAAGTTGATTTTATGGTTTGCAAAGAATTTGTGAAATTCTGGTTTCTCTTCTTCATTCAAGGATGCGGCAAAGAGGACCATTTTGGGATCTTTTTTTGTTGATATGTTGGCTTCTATAGTGTCCTCTATGAGCATAGCTAATTTCTCTTGAGTTACAGGAAGAAAGTACAGTCCTCCATATTTGGGTGCCTTGAAGAGGTTTTCACCCATAGATACGTCCTTTATTTTTACTTTTTTTTTGTCAGAAGGTTCCTTTCAATTTTCACCTAAAGACACTTCATTTTTTGTCTTATTTTTACTTTTAATTTTGAAACTAGAGGATGGAACAATCTCCCCCAAATAAGCTGCACAGTCTAGGTCAATGGTGAATCCTACCTTGTGATCACCACAAGGTATGCCCTCACGTAGTCCCATAAATTCTCCAATGGCATCATCATTTTGAAAGGTGTCTAGGACTGGTAGGCCTTTTTGGTCCTAATCAATTAGTTGTGGGTAGACTAAGGAAATGCCATCGTCATTGTTGGTGAATTGTGGGGAAGATGTAGAAAGCATACAAATGGATTCATAGACATTGAAAATTAAATTGTCGTCATCCAATTCCATGTCATACTTTATCCAATATTCCCCTTCACTTGTGTCATACTCATTGGTAAAGTAGGGAATGAAGGAGTCAAAGTCATGGTTGTCAATTTCATGTGTTGATTCAGATGGATCTGACTCATGGTTGTTGGGTTCAAATGGTTGTACCGGTATGTCATGATGAGGACTAATGGGATTAGGGGTAGACTCTGGCTTGTCATTGTTCCTTGGGTCTTTGGGATTGTGATTATTCGATGCTTGATCAATTTTAAATGTTTTCCAAAATATTTTTTCAGAGGTAAGTTCCCTAGTTTCAAGGAACAATTCATTGAGACAACAATCACTTAGGGATTGTTGGGAACCAAATTCCCACTCATGGGAGTCAGTTTTAATAAAGGTTTCCTTAATGGTCTCAACACTTTTTGAAACATGCATGCTCTCACTCAAAAGTCCATTATTACGTTGATGGTCACTATTGGGAAATCCATACCCTAATCCAAGAAATTTTGGTCTTTCAGATGGCATCAAAGATTCTTGTAGTCCTTTTTTGTTCTTACCAAGGCCACTAGTACCATCGTATCCTTTTTCCTTCATCATGCAATATCCTTTGCCATATATATGGACTGGTAAAGGGGGTAAGGCTTCATCCACCCTAATATATCAGTGAGGTCTTCATTGCTCATGTCTCTCCATCTTATAAAAAAATTTGGTGGAACTTTAAAAATTACTTTAGGTTCCATTATGAAACATGACCGACCATAGACCTAAGGAGACTTGGGTATAGTTGTGATGTAATATGTCGTACTTAGTTTGAATTTTCCATAGCCTAGGTCATGGATCTTGACATTAGACTCAACATTATGAAGTGAGGGAGATGATGGAATGGTGGAAGATGTGGGTGGAGTGGACATGGATAATGATGCAAGTGTGGATGGGTCAATGTATTTGGAAGCATAAGAGCTGGGAGCTTCTCAGTTGATGGGAACTCAGTTTTTGGAAATATACCTTAGGTTGGAACAATACTGAAAAGGGTCAAGGTCTCCATATATGGTTATTTTTGTGCCATCAAAGGGGAATTTCAAGCATTGGTGATATGTGGATGGACTGGCCTTTACGATATGAATCTATGGGCAGTCGAGCAAGATGTTGTAAGGTAATTCTAGATCCAGGACCTAGGAAGTTGTGTCCACAATGACTAGCCCTACTTTGATAGGAAGAGAAATAACGCCTTGAGAAGAACATTCTTCATCAGCATATGCTTTTATAATTGTGCCCTTTGTAGGGTCCATGCATGCATCAGAAAATCCTAGAGCCTTAACTAGTTTTAAGGAGCATATGTTCAATCCTACTCCGCCATCTACTAAAACTCGTTTGACCTTGTGCTTATGGATAAATTTTTTGATATGTAATGCATCATTATGGTTGGTCTTGGGAGATGAATAATCCTGATCAGAAAAGGTGATGTGATGAGGTGTAGTGATGTATCCCACCATGGTCTCAAATTGGTTGACATCAATATCTTTAGGGATAGACGACTTTTGGATAGTTTTATCTAGTATTGCCTTATGTGTGGGAGAAATGTGAAGTAGCTCAAGTATGGAAATTTGTGCAAGGATTTTTCCTAACTAATCTATAAGGTTAAACTAACTCTTAGGTTTCCACTATTTTGTGGATGATCCAGGTTGTAGTTGCTTAGGAGATGGACTAGGTATGGTGATCCTAGGTTGCCTATCATGAGGCGAACCAGTTATGGTGACCTTTCCACTTTGAGTAGTGGCATTGCATTAAGGTTATCCTTTGACTATAATGGTATTGATGTATTCATCGTTAGTACAGACATTGTTAATAATAGGTCCATTGGAATAGTCATATTTGGCACAAGCATAATTGGCTTGATTATTGTTTGTCTTAGGACCTGATGTGGAAGCATTGTTAGAACCATGGTCTTGCAATGGGTTTTTATGGATGGTATCATCAGCATTTGATGGAAAATGTGGCCCACCCAATTCTATTATTCAACTTTCAATAAGGTCTTGCACAATATTTTTGAGTTGTTGACAAGATGATGTCTTATGTCCTTTAGCCCAGTTGTAATCACAAAAATAATTATCCTTCCACCATGATGGTTTAAATTTCATGAGTCATACAGCTTAGGTTCTTCAAGTGTAATAAGATTGTTTTGGAGGAGCTTCTTAAGGACATCCTCAATTGGTTCTCCCAAAGTAGAGTATGTTCATCTTTTTGGGAATTGTCTTGTCTGACAATATTGTCCTTGACTTTGATTGTTTTGACCATTTTGGTTGTTTGGGGTGGTATTGGTGGTGGGTGTCAGTATTGTCTGTGGTTTTTTTTGTGATTGAACCCATTTTAGAGCCAATATAGGACCCATAGTGTTTACATCCTTGGCATTAACAACACTGTCATTGGTAACATGTTTATTTTTGACCCAGTACTTGTTTTGTCAGTGGAAGGATTTGTGTGTTTTTTAGGACCATATTTTAGCTCTCCTTTTGCAATAAGAGATTTCTTGACCTACACACCCTTTTTGACTAGGTCTGTAAAATTTGTGCAACAATGCAATTGCAATCCATATTT